>SJXQ01003225.1:0-76802 GCA_006408695.1 Aepyceros melampus
CCAAGGACTCCAGCAGTGAGCCCTATCTCCAAGGGAAGGGAAGGGCAGTTGGATGGTTTCTCCAGCTGCTGCGTGGCCCCACAGACGTAGCGCAGCACGGAGAGCACCAGGCGCCCAGGGCCCCTGCCTGGGGTGTGCAGCTCCACACCTGCAGTGAGACTCCTTGGGCGCCAATCAAGTGTCTGACAGCAGTCTTTTGCCTAGCGCTCCCTTAGCCAGCAGAGGCGTGTCTATGGGTTGGGCTTTGCCCTGCATTTCTGAGCTCCTGTCCACAGCCTCACTTCCGGGACTCAGGCCGGCAGCCAAGATCTCCAGCCCGTGCGTGGCGCCCCCAACTGGAAGACCCGTGCACAGCACGCGCTGGAGCAAGTCTCTTCTGAAGAAGACGAGGCAGACAGCTGTGAGCTTCAGTCAGCCTTTCCTGGGAAGAACCGAGTGCGCCTCGAGCACGGCAGAGCTCCAGCTCTGCTTACAGACTGGATCTGGCAGAGTGCTTGGTGCGATGCTGCTCTGCCCTGGGCAAGCTTTGCCCAGACTTGCCTAGCTGCTAGGCTTACATCCCAGCAAGGGGTAGTCTGCGGGAGGCTATGAGAATGTGCTGGCGCCTTGCTGGCCTCCTCTTCGCTCCTGCAATGCCTTTCGAGCTTGGCGCCAGGCCTCCGTGTATAAGGCATAGGGGCCAGTGCTTTCCACGCCGCCACGGACTCCAGCAGTGAGCGCTCTCGCAAAGGGAAGGAAAGGTCCCTTGGATGTGTTCTCCTGCTGCTGCTTGGCCGCACAGACGCAGCGCAGCGTGGAGAGCACCAGGCGCCCAGGGCCCCTGACTGGGGTGTGCAGCTCCACACCTTGACTGGGACTCCTTGGGCGCCAAGCCAGTACCTGACAGCAGTGGTTTCCCTAGCACACCCTTATCCTGCAGAGGCGTGAGTCTGTCGCTTGGGCTTTACCGTGCATCTCTGTGCTTCTACCCACAGCCCCACTTCCGGGAACTAGCCCGTCAGCCAAGATCTCTAGCCCGTGCGTGGCGCTCCCACCTGGAAGCTCCGTGCACAGCACGCGGTGGAGCAGGTCTCCTCGGGGGAAGACGAGGCAGCCAGATTCGGGCTTCTGCCAGCCTTTGCTGGGAAGAAACAAGTGCGGCTCCAGCACGGCAGAGCTCGAGTCCACAGCTCCACCTCAGGAAACCAGCAACACAGAGAAGTTCTCAGGCGGGTGCGTGGCGCCCTGAACTGCATTCCACGTGCACAGCACGTGGTAAAGCATGTCTCCTCTGGGGAAGAAGAGGCAGCCCGCTGCGAACCTCAGCCAGACTTTCCAGCGAATAACCGAGGGGGCCTCGAGCATGGCAGAGCTCCAACTCTGCTCACAGGCTGAATCTGGCAGAGTGCTTGCTGCGATGCTGTTCTTCCCTGGGCGAGCTTTTCCAAGACTTTCCTGGCTGCCAGGCTTACTTCTCCGCAAGGGGCAGTCTGGGGGAGGCTAGAAGACACTCGCTCCTTGCTGGCCTCAGTTTTGCTCCTGCCTTGCCTTTCGAGCTAGGCCTCAGGCCTACATCTGGAAGCGTTAGGGGCCAGCACTGTCCACACTGCCAAGGACTCCAGCAGTGAGCCCTATCTCCAAGGGAAGGGAAGGGCAGTTGGATGGTTTCTCCAGCTGCTGCGTGGCCCCACAGACGCAGCGCAGCACGGAGACCACCAGGCGCCCAGGGTCCCTGCCTGCTGTCTGCAGCTCCACACCTGCAGTGAGACTCCTTGGGCGCCAATCAAGTGCCTGACAGCAGTCTTTTGCCTAGTGCTCCCTTAGCCATCAGAGGCATGTGTCTGTGGTTTGGGCTTTGCCCTGCGGTTGTGAGCTCCTGTCCAAAGCCACACTTCCGGGAACCAGCCTGGCAGCCAAGATCTCCAGCCCGTGCGTGGCGCCCCCAACTGGAAGACCCGTGCACAGCACGGGCTGAAGCAAGTCTCCTCAGGGTCAGACGAGGCAGCCTGCTGCGAGCTTCAGTCAGCCTTTCCTGGGAAGAACCGAGTGCGCCTCGAGCACGGCAGAGCTCCAGCTCTGCTCACAGACTTGATATGGCAGAGTGCTTGGTGCGATGCTGCTCTGCCCTGGGAGAGCCTTGCCTAGACTTGCCTAGCTGCTAGGCTTACATCCCAGCAAGGGGCAGTCTGTGGGCGGCTAGGAGAAGGTGCCGACGTCTTGCTGGCCTCCTCTTAGCTCCTGAAATGCCTTTCGAGCTTGGCGCCAGGTCTCTTTGGGTAAGGCAAAGGGCCAGTGCTTTCCACACTGCCACGGACTCCAGCAGTGAGCACTCTCGCAAAGGGAAGGAAAGGGCCCTTGGGTGCGTTTTCCTGCTGCTTCTTGGCCGCACAGACGCAGCGCAGCACGGAGAGCACCAGGCGCCCAGGGCCCCTGCCTCTCGTGTGCAGCTCCACACCCGGACTGGGACTCCTTGTGCGCCAAGCCAGTACCTGACAGCAGTGGTTTCCCTAGCACACCCTTATCCAGCAGAGGCGTGAGTCTGTGGCTTGGGCTTTACCGTGCATCTCTGAGCTCCTTTCCACAGCCCCACCTCCGGGAACCAGCCCGTCAGCCAAGATCTCCAGCCCGTGCGTGGCGCTCCCAACTGGAAGCTCCGTGTAAAGCACGTGGTGGAACAAGTCTCCTTGGGGGAAGACGAGGCAGCCGGCTTTGGGCTTCTGCCAGCCTTTGCTGGGAAGAAACGTGTGCGGCTCCAGCACGGCAGAACTCGAGTCCACAGCCCCACCTCAGGAAACGAGCTCCACAGAGAAGTTCTCAGGCGGGTGCGTGGCGCCCCGAACTGCAATCCACGTGCACAGCACGTGGTAAAGCATGTCTCCTCGGGGGAAGAGGAGGCAGCCCGCTGTGAGCATCAGCCAGACTTTCCAGCGAAGAACCGAGGGGGCCTCGAGCATGGCAGAGCTCCAGCTCTGCTCACAGGCTGAATCTGGCAGAGTGCTTGCTGCGATGCTGTTCTTCCCTGGGCGAGCCTTACCAAGACTTGCCTGGCTGATAGGCTTTCTTCTCAGCAAGGGGCAGTCTGGGGGAGGCTAGAAGGCACTGGCTCCATGCTGGCCTCAGTTTCACTCCTGCCTTGCCTTTCGAGCTAGGCCTCAGGCCTACACCTGAAAGCGTTAGGGGCCAGCGCTGTCCACACTGCCAAGGACTCCAGCAGTGCGCCCTATCTCCAAGGGAAGGGAAGGGCAGTTGGATGGTTTCTCCAGCTGCTGCGTGGCCCCACAGATGCAGCGCAGCACGGAGAGCACCAGGCGCCCAGGGCCCCTGCCTTGTGGCGCCCTGAACTGCATTCCACGTGCACAGCACGTGGTAAAGCATGTCTCCTCTGGGGAAGAAGAGGCAGCCCGCTGCGAACCTCAGCCAGACTTTCCAGCGAATAACCGAGGGGGCCTCGAGCATGGCAGAGCTCCAACTCTGCTCACAGGCTGAATCTGGCAGAGTGCTTGCTGCGATGCTGTTCTTCCCTGGGCGAGCTTTTCCAAGACTTTCCTGGCTGCCAGGCTTACTTCTCCGCAAGGGGCAGTCTGGGGGAGGCTAGAAGACACTCGCTCCTTGCTGGCCTCAGTTTTGCTCCTGCCTTGCCTTTCGAGCTAGGCCTCAGGCCTACATCTGGAAGCGTTAGGGGCCAGCACTGTCCACACTGCCAAGGACTCCAGCAGTGAGCCCTATCTCCAAGGGAAGGGAAGGGCAGTTGGATGGTTTCTCCAGCTGCTGCGTGGCCCCACAGACGCAGCGCAGCACGGAGACCACCAGGCGCCCAGGGTCCCTGCCTGCTGTCTGCAGCTCCACACCTGCAGTGAGACTCCTTGGGCGCCAATCAAGTGCCTGACAGCAGTCTTTTGCCTAGTGCTCCCTTAGCCATCAGAGGCATGTGTCTGTGGTTTGGGCTTTGCCCTGCGGTTGTGAGCTCCTGTCCAAAGCCACACTTCCGGGAACCAGCCTGGCAGCCAAGATCTCCAGCCCGTGCATGGCGCCCCCAACTGGAAGACCCGTGCACAGCACGGGCTGAAGCAAGTCTCCTCAGGGTCAGACGAGGCAGCCTGCTGCGAGCTTCAGTCAGCCTTTCCTGGGAAGAACCGAGTGCGCCTCGAGCACGGCAGAGCTCCAGCTCTGCTCACAGACTTGATATGGCAGAGTGCTTGGTGCGATGTCTGGAAGCCGCGTGCACTGCAGGCGGTGGAGTGGAGCAAGTCTCCTCGGGGGAAGACGAGGCAGCCCGCTGCGAGCTTCAGTCACCTTTCCTGGGAAGAACCGAGTGCGCCTCGAGCACGGCAGAGCTCCAGCTCTGCTCACAGACTTGATATGGCAGAGTGCTTGGTGCGATGCTGCTCTGCCCTGGGAGAGCCTTGCCTAGACTTGCCTAGCTGCTAGGCTTACATCCCAGCAAGGGGCAGTCTGTGGGCGGCTAGGAGAAGGTGCCGACGTCTTGCTGGCCTCCTCTTAGCTCCTGAAATGCCTTTCGAGCTTGGCGCCAGGTCTCTTTGGGTAAGGCAAAGGGCCAGTGCTTTCCACACTGCCACGGACTCCAGCAGTGAGCGCTCTCGCAAAGGGAAGGAAAGGGCCCTTGGATGCGTTTTCATGCTGTTTCTTGGCCGCACAGACGCAGCGCAGCGCGGAGAGCACCAGGCGCCCAGGGCCCCTGCCTTGGGTGTGCAGCTCCACACCCGGACTGGGACTCCTTGTGCGCCAAGCCAGTACCTGAAAGCAGTGGTTTCCCTAGCACACCCTATACAGCATTGGCGTGAGTCTGTTGTAGATTTGCTTCACCGCGTGCTGTGCATGTGGCTTCCAGTTGGGGGCGCCAGGCACCTGCTGGAGTTCTTCGCTGTGGGGCTGTATCCCGTAGGTTAGGCTGTGGGCAGGAGCTCAGACAGGCAGGAGAAGCCCCAAACCACAGGCACACGCCTCTGCAGGCTAAGGGAGCGCTAGGGAAACCACTGCTGTCAGGCACTTGCTTGGCGCCCAAGGAGTCCCACTCTGGTGTGGAGCTGCAGACCCCAGGCAGGGGCCCTGGGTGACTGGTGCTATCCGTGATGCGCTGCCCCGGAACCAGAACAGGAAACAGAACCAGAACTGGACCCGAACTGGAACCGGAACTCGAACCAGAACTCGAACACAAACCGGAACCAGAACCGGACCTGAAGTGGACCAGAACCGGAACTAAAATCAGAACCAGATTCGGACCCGAACCGGAACTAGAACTGGAACAAGAACCCTAACGGGAAACAGAACCACAGGCACACGCCTCTGCTGACTATCCACACCCGGACTGGGACTCCTTGTGCGCCAAGCCAGTACCTGACAGCAGTGGTTTCCCTAGCACACCCTTATCCAGCAGAGGCGTGAGTCTGTGGCTTGGGCTTTACCGTGCATCTCTGAGCTCCTTTCCACAGCCCCACCTCCGGGAACCAGCCCGTCAGCCAAGATCTCCAGCCCGTGCGTGGCGCTCCCAACTGGAAGCTCCGTGAAAAGCACGTGGTGGAACAAGTCTCCTTGGGGGAAGACGAGGCAGCCGGCTTTGGGCTTCTGCCAGCCTTTGCTGGGAAGAAACGTGTGCGGCTCCAGCACGGCAGAACACGAGTCCACAGCCCAACCTCAGGAAACGAGCTCCACAGAGAAGTTCTCAGGCGGGTGCCTGGCGCCCCGAACTGCATTCCACGTGCACAGCACGTGGTAAAGCATGTCTCCTCGGGGGAAGAGGAGGCAGCCCGCTGTGAACATCAGCCAGACTTTCCAGCGAAGAACCGAGGGGGCCTCGAGCATGGCAGAGCTCCAGCTCTGCTCACAGGCTGAATCTGGCAGAGTGCTTGCTGCGATGCTGTTCTTCCCTGGGCGAGCCTTACCAAGACTTGCCTGGCTGATAGGCTTTCTTCTCAGCAAGGGGCAGTCTGGGGGAGGCTAGAAGGCACTGGCTCCATGCTGGCCTCAGTTTCACTCCTGCCTTGCCTTTCGAGCTAGGCCTCAGGCCTACACCTGAAAGCGTTAGGGGCCAGCGCTGTCCACACTGCCAAGGACTCCAGCAGTGCGCCCTATCTCCAAGGGAAGGGAAGGGCAGTTGGATGGTTTCTCCAGCTGCTGCGTGGCCCCACAGATGCAGCGCAGCACGGAGAGCACCAGGCGCCCAGGGCCCCTGCTTGGGGTCTGCAGCTGCACACACGGACTGGGACTCCTTGGGGGCCAAGCTAGTTCCTGACAGCAGTGGATTCCCTAGCACTCCCTTAGCCAGCAGAGGCATGAGTCTGTCGCTTGGGCTTTACCGTGCATCTCTGAGCTCCTTTCCACAGCCCCACATCCGGGAATCAACCTGGCAGCCAAGATCTCCAGCCAGTGCTTGGTGCTACCAACTGGAAGCTCCGTGCACAGCACGAGGTGGAGCAAGTCTCCTCGGGCGAAGACGAGGCAGCCGGATTCGGTCTTCTGCCAGCCTTTGCTGGGAAGAAACGAGTGCGGCTCCAGCATGGCAGAGCTGGAGTCCACAGCCCCACCTCCGGAAACCAGCTTCACAGAGAAGTTCTCAGGCGGGTGCGTGGCGCCCCGAACTGCAATCCACGTGCACAGCACTTTGGAAAGCATGTCTCCTCGGGGGAAGAGGAGGCAGCCTGCTGCGAGTCTCAGCCAGCCTTTTCAACGAAGAACCGAGGGGGCCTCGAGCATGGCAGAGCTCCAACTCTGCTCACAGGCTGAATCTGGCAGAGTGCTTGCTGCGATGCTGTTCTTCCCTGGGCGAGCCTTACCAAGACTTGCCGNCCACTAGGCAATTCTTGGAAATGCTCGCTCAGGGCAGAGCTGCAGCGCATCAGGCACTCTGCCAGATCCAGCCTGTGAGCAGATCTGGAGCTCTGCCGTGCTGGAGGCGCACTCGGTTCATCCCAGAAATGGATGGAAGAAGCCCGCAGCTGGCTGCCTCTTCTTCCCCCGAGTAGACTTGCTTCACCGCGTGCTATGCACGTGGCTTCCAGTTGGGGGCGCCAGGCACCTGCTGGAGTTCTTCACTGTGGGGCTGGATCCCGTAGGTGAGGCTGTGGGCAGGAGCTCAGGCAGGCAGGAGAAGCCCCAAACCACAGGCACACGCCTCTGCAGGCTAAGGGAGCACTAGGGAAACCACTGCTGTCAGGCACCTGCTTGGCGCCCAAGGAGTCCCACTCTGGTCTGGAGCTGCAGACCCCAGGCAGGGGCCCTGGGCGACTGGTGCTATCCGCGATGCACAGCCCCGGAACCAGAACAGGAAACAGAACTGGAACCGGACCCGAACTGGAACCGGAACTCGAACCGGAACCCGAACACGAATCGGAACCAGAACCGGACTTGAACTGGACCAGAACCGGAACCAGAATCGGACCCGAACCGGAACTAGAACTGGAACAAGAACCCTAACGGGAAACAGAACCACAGGCACACGCCTCTGCTGACTAATGAAGCGCTAGGGAAACAACTGCTGTCAGGCACTTGCTTGGCGCCGAAGGTGTCCCACGCCTGGTGTGGAGCTGCAGACCCCAAGCAGGAGTCCTGGGCGCCTGGTGCTATCCATTCTGCGCTGTGTCTGTGCTGCCAAGCAACAGCTGGAGAAGGAATCCAAGTGCCCTTCCCTTCCCTTTGTCAGAGTGCTAACTGCTGGAGTCTTTGGCAGTGTGGAAAGCACTGGCCACTAAACCTTCCCCAAGGAGGCCTGCTATTCGTGCTGCACTGCGTCTGTGCGGCCAAGCAGCAGCTGGAGAACGCATCCAAGTGCCCTTCCCTTCCCTTTTTGAGAGCACTCAATGCTGGAGTCCTTGCAGGACTGGGTACTAGCTCGAAAGGAAATGCAGGAGCGATGCTGAGACCAGCAAGGGGCCAGTGCCTTCTCCTAGCCTCCCACAGACTGCCCCTTGCTGGGAAGTCAGCCTAGCAGCTAGGCAAGGCTCGGCAAGGCTCGCCCAGGGCAGAGCAGCATCGCACCAAGCACTCTGCCAGATCCAGCCTTTGAGCAGAGCTGGAGCTCTGCTGTGCTGGAGGTGCACTCGGTTCTTCCCAGTAACGGCTGGCAGAAGTCCGCAGCGGGCTGCCTCGTCTTCCCCCGAGGAGACTTGCTTCAGCGCGTGCTGTGCACATGGCTTCCAGTTGCGGACGCCACGCACCCGCTGGAGATCTTGACTGTGAGGCTCGTTCCCAGAGGTGGGGCTGTGGGCAGTAGCTCAGACACGCAGGGGAAAGCCAAAACCAAAGACACATGCCTCTGCTGAAAAATGGAGCGTTAGGGAAACGACTGCTGTCAGGAACTTGCTTGGCGCCAAACGCGTCCCACTCCTGATGTTGAGCTGCAGACCCCAGGCAGGAGTCCTGGGCGCCTGGTGCTATCCGTGCTGGGCTTCATTTATGCGGCCAAGCAGCTGCTGGAGAACGCATCCAAGTGCCCTTCCATTCCCTTTGGGAGAGCACTCACTGCTGGAATCCTTGGCAGTGTGGAAAGCAATGCCCGTACCCCTTCCCCAAGTAGCCCTGTGGCCTAGCTCGAAAGGCAAGGCAGGAAGGAACCTGAGGCCAACAAGGCGCCAGTGTCTTCTAGCCTCGCGCAGACTGCCCCTTGCTGGGAAGTAAGCCTAGCCGCTAGGCAAGTCTTGGCAAGGCTCGCCCAGGGCAAACCATCATCGCACCAAGCACTCTGCCAGATCCAGCCTGTGAGCAGATCTGGAGCTCTGCCGTGCTGGAGGTGCACTCGGTTAATCCCAGAAAAGGCTGGCAGAAGCCCGGAGCAGGCTTCCTCTTCTGCCCCCTAGGAGACTTGCTTCACCACGTGCTGTGCACGAGGTTTCCAGTTGGGGGCGCCACGCACCTGCTGGAGGTCATGTTACCGGGGCTGGTTCCTGGAGGTGGGCCTGTGGGCAGGAGGTCAGACACGCAGGGGAAGCCCCAAACTACAGGCACACGCCTCTGTTGGCAAATGGAGCGCTAGGGAAACCACTGGTGTCAGGCACTTGCTCGGCGCCCGAGGCATCCCACTCTGGTGTGGAGCTGCAGACCCCAGGCAGGGGCCCTGGGCACCTGGTGCTATCCATGCTGTGCTGCCCTGGAAACAGAACCAGAACCAGAACCCAAACCGGACCTGAACGGGAACCGGAAACGGACTTGATCCTGACCCGAACCGGAACCCTAACTGGAACCCGAACTCGAAACGGAATCAGAACCGGACCCGAACCGGAACCAGTGGGCAGGAGGTCAGACACGCAGGGGAAGCCCCAAACCACAGGCACACGCCTCTGTTGGCAAATGGAGCGCTAGGGAAATCACTGCTGTCAGGCACTTGCTCGGCACCCAAGGCATCCCACTCTGGTGTGGAGCTGCAGACCCCAGGCAGGGGCCCTGGGCACCTGGTGCTATCCGTGATGCGCTGCCCTGGAAACAGAACCAGAACCAGAACCCAAACCGGACCTGAACGGGAACCGGAAATGGACTTGATCCTGACCCGAACCGGAACCCTAACTGGAGCCCGAACTCGAAACGGAATCAGAACCGGACCCGAACCGGAACCAGAACCCGAACCGGAACCAGAACCACAGGCACACACCTCTGCTGGCTAAGGGAGCATGAGGGAAGCGACTCATGTCAGGCACTTTCTCGGCGCCCAAGGAGTTCCACTCCGGATGAGGAGCTGCAGACCCCAGGCAGGGTCCCTGGGCGCCTGGTGCTATCTGTGCTGCGCTGGGATTGTGCAGCCAAGCAGCAGCTGGAGAACGCATCCAAGGGCCCTTCCCTTCTCTCTTTGAGAGCACTCAATGCTGGAGCCCTTGGAGGCCTGGGTCCTAGCTCGAAAGGCAAGATAGGAGTGAAGCTGAGGCCAGCAAGGCTCCAGTGCCTTCTCCTAGCCTCCCCCAGACTGCCTTTGCTGGGAAGTAATGCTAGGCGCTAGGCAAGTCTTGGGAATGCTCGCTCAGGGCAGAGCTGCAGTGCATCAAGCACTCTGCCAGATCCAGCCTGTGAGCAGATCTGGAGCTCTGCCATGCTGGAGGCGCACACGGTTCTTCCCAGTAATGGCTGGAAGAAGCCCACAGCCGACGGCCTCTTCTTCCCCCATGGAGACTGGCTTCACCGCGTGCGGTTCTCGAGGCTTCCAGTTGGGGGAGCCACGCACCCGCTGGAGATCTTCCCTGTGAGGCTGGTTCCCAGAGGTGGGGCTGTGGGCTGTAGCTCAGATACGCAGAGGAAAGCCAAAACCAGAGACACACGCCCTGCTGGATCATGGAGCGCTAGGGAAACGACTGCTGTCAGGGACTTGCTTGGCGCCCAAGGCGTCCCACTCCTGATGTGAAGCTGCAGACCCCAGGCAGGAATCCTGGGCGCCTGGTGCTATCCGTGCTGCGCTTCATTTGTGCAGCCAAGCAGCAGCTGGAGAATGCATCCAACTGCCCTTCCCTTCCCTTTGCCAGGGCGCTCACTGCTGGAGTCCTTGGCAGTGTGGAAAGCACTGGCCCCTCACCCTTCCCCAAGTAGGCCTGGGACCGAGCTCGAAAGGCAAGGCAGGAGGGAACCTGAGGCCAGCAAGGCGCCAGTGACTTCTAGCCTCCCCCAGACTGCCCCTTGCTGGGAAGTAAGCCTAGCCACTAGGCAAGTCTTGGCAAGGCTCGCCCAGGGCAAACCAGCATCGCACCAAGCACTCTGCCAGATCCAGGTGTGAGCAGAGCTGGAGCTCGGCCGTGCGGGAGGCGCACTCGGTTCATCCCAGAAAAGGATGGAAGAAGCCCGCAGCGGGCTGCCTCTTCTTCCCCCGAGTAGACTTGCTTCACCGCGTGCTGTGCACGTGGCTTCCAGTTGGGGGCGCCAGGCACCTGCTGGAGTTCTTCGCTGTGGGGCTGGATCCCGTAGGTGAGGCTGTGGGCAGGAGCTCAGACAGGCAGGAGAAGCCCCAAACCACAGGCACACGCCTCTGCAGGCTAAGGGAGCTCTAGGGAAACCACTGCTGTCAGGCACTTGCTTGGCGCCCAAGGAGTCCCACTCTGTTGTGGAGCTGCAGTCCCCAGGCAGGGGCCCTGGGCGACTGGTGCTATCCAGACTTGCTTCACCGCGTGCTGTGCACGTGGCTTCCAGTTGGGGGCGCCAGGCACCTGCTGGAGTTCTTCGCTGTGGGGCTGGATCCCGTAGGTGAGGCTGTGGGCAGGAGCTCAGACAGGCAGGAGAAGCCCCAAACCACAGGCACACGCCTCTGCAGGCTAAGGGAGCTCTAGGGAAACCACTGCTGTCAGGCACTTGCTTGGCGCCCAAGGAGTCCCACTCTGTTGTGGAGCTGCAGTCCCCAGGCAGGGGCCCTGGGCGACTGGTGCTATCCATGATGCGCTGCCCCGGAACCAGAACAAGAAACAGAACCGGAACCGGACCTGAACTGGAACCGGAACTCGAACCGGAACCCGAACACGAACCGGAACCAGGACCGGACCTGAACTGGACCAGAACTGGAACCAGAATCGGACCCGAACCGGAACTAGAACTGGAACAAGAACCCTAACGGGAAACAGAACCACAGGCACACGCCTCTGCTGACTAATGAAGCGCTAGGGAAACAACTGCTGTCAGGCACTTGCTTGGCGCCGAAGGTGTCTCACGACTGGTGTGGAGCTGCAGACCCCAAGCAGGAGTCCTGGGCGCCTGGTGCTATCCGTGCTGCGCTGCCCTGGAAACAGAACCAGAAACAGAACACAAACCGGACCTCAACGGGAACCGGAAACGGACTTGATCCTGACCCGATCCGGAACCCTAACTGGAACCCGAACTCGAAACGGAATCAGAACCGGGCCCGAACCGGAACCAGAACCCGAACCAGAACCAGAACCACACGCACACGCCTCTGCTGGCTAAGGGAGCATGAGGGAAGTGACTCATGTCAGGCACTTTCTCGGCGCCCAAGGAGTTCCACCCCGGATGTGGAGCTGCAGACCCCAAGCAGGAGTCCTGGGCACCTGGTGCTGTCCGTCCTGCGCTTCATTTGCGCGGCCAAGCAGCAGCTGGAGAACGCATCCAAGTGCCCTTCCCTTCCCTTTGGGAGAGCGCTCACTGCGGGAATGCTTGGCAGTGTGGAAAGCAATGCCCCTAACCCTTCCCCAAGTAGGACTGTGGCCTAGCTCGAAAGGCAAGGCAGGAGGGAAACTGAGGCCAGCAAGGCGCCAGTGCCTTTTCCTAGCCTCCCCCAGACTGCCTTTGCTGGGAAGTAACGCTAGCCGCTAGGCAAGTCTTGGGAATGCTCGCTCAGGGCAGAGCTGCAGCGCATCAAGCACTCTGCCAGATCCAGCCTGTGAGCAGATCTGGAGCTCTGCCGTGCTGGAGGCGCACACGGTTCTTCCCAGTAATGGCTGGCAGAAGCCCACAGCGGACGGCCTCTTCTTCCCCCATGGAGACTGGCTTCACCGCGTGCAGTTCTCGAGGCTTCCAGTTGGGGGAGCCACGCACCCGCTGGAGATCTTCCCTGTGAGGCTGGTTCCCAGAGGTGGGGCTGTGGGCTGTAGCTCAGATACGCAGAGGAAAGCCAAAACCAGAGACACACGCCTCTGCTGGATCATGGAGCGCTAGGGAAACGACTGCTGTCAGGCACTTGCTTGGCGCCCAAGGCGTCCCACTTCTGATGTGAAGCTGCAGACCCCAGGCAGGAATCCTGGGCGCCTGGTGGTATCCGTGCTGCGCTTCATTTGTGCGGCCAAGCGGCAGCTGGAGAATGCATCCAAGTGCCCTTCCCTTCCCTTCCCTTTGCCAGAGCGCTCACTGCTGGAGTCCTTGGCAGTGTGGAAAGCACTGGCCCCTCACCCTTCCCCAAGTAGGCCTGGGACCTAGCTCGAAAGGCAAGGCAGGAGGGAACCTGAGGCCAGCAAGGCGCCAGTGTCTTCTAGCCTCGCGCAGACTGCCCCTTGCTGGGAAGTAAGCCTAGCCACTAGGCAAGTCTTGGCAAGGCTCGCCCAGGGCAAACCAGCATCGCACCAAGCACTCTGCCAGATCCAGCTGTGAGCAGAGCTGGAGCTCGGCCATGCTGGAGGCGCACTCGGTTCATCCCAGAAAAGGATGGAAGAAGCCCGCAGCGGGCTGCCTCTTCTTCCCCCGAGTAGACTTGCTTCACCACGTGCCGTGCACGTGGCTTCCAGTTGGGGGCGCCAGGTACCTGCTGGAGTTCTTCGTTGTGGGGCTGGATCCCGTAGGTTGAGGCTGTGGGCAGGAGCTCAGACAGGCAGGAGAAGCCCCAAACCACAGGCACACGCCTCTGCAGGCTAAGGGAGCGCTAGGGAAACCACTGCTGTCAGGCACTGGCTTGGCGCCCAAGGAGTCCCACTCTGTTGTCGAGCTACAGACCCCAGGTAGGGGCCCTGGGTGACTGGTGCTATCCTTGATGCACTGCCCCGGAACCAGAACAGGAAACAGAACCGGAACCGGACCCGAACTGGAACCGGAACTCGAACCGGAACCCGAACACGAACCGGAACCAGAACCGGACCTGAACTGGACCAGAACCGGACCTGAACTAGACCAGAACCAGAACCAGAATCGGACCCGAACCGGAACTAGAACTGGAACAAGAACCCTAACGGGAAACAGAACCACAGGCACACGCCTCTGCTGGCTAAGAGAGCGCTAGGGAAACCACTGCTCTCAGGCACTTGCTTGGCTCCTAAGGCGGCCCACTCCGGTGTGGAGCTGCTTACCCCATGCAGGGGCCCTGGGCGCCTTGTGCTAAACGTGCTGTGCTGCCCTGGAACAGAACCGGAACCAGAACCAGAACCGGAACACAAAACCGAACCGGAACCAGAACCTGAACCAGAACCCGAACTGGAAGCAGAACCACAGGCACAAGCCTCTGCTGGCTAAGGGAGTGCAAGGGAAAGACTGCTATCAGGCACTTGCTCGGCGCTCAAGGAGACCCAATCCGGGTGTGGAGCTGCAGACCCCAGGCAGGGTCCTATGTGCTTGATGCTATCTGTTCTGTGCTGTGTCTGTGCGGCCAAGGAGCAGCTAGAGAACGCCTCCAAGTGCCCTTCCCTACCCTTTGCGGGAGTGCTCACTGCTGGTGTCCTTGTAGGCCTGGGGCGTAGCTCGAAAGGCAAGGCGGGAGCGAAGCTGAGGGCAACAAGTCGCCAGTGTCTTCTCCTAGCCTGCCCCAGACAGCCCCTTGCTGGGAAGTAAGCCTAGCAGCTAGGCAAGTCTTGGCAAGGCTCACCCAGTGCAGAGCAGCATCGCAGCAAGTACTCTGCCAGACCCAGCCTGTGACCAGACCTGGAGCTCTGCCTTGCTGGAGGCACACTCGGTTCATCCCAGTAAAGGCTGGCAGAAGCTCGCAGCGGGCTGCCTCGTCTTCCCCTGAGGAGACTTGCTTCACCGCGTGCTGTGCACGTGGCTTCCAGTTGGGGGGGCCACGCACCTGCTGGAGATCTTCACTGCAGGGCTGGTTCCCGGAGGTGGGGCTGTGGGCAGGAGCTCAGACACACAGGGGAAGCCCCAAACCACAGATACATGCCTCTGCTGGCTAAGGGAGTGCTAGGGAAACCACTGCTGTCAGGCACTTGCTTGGCGCCCAAGGCGTCCCTTTCCGGGTGTGGAGCTGCAGACCACAGGCAGGGGCCCTGGGCGCCTGGTGCTATCTGTGCTGCGCTGCGACTGTGCCGCCAAGCAGCAGCTGGAGAATGCATCCAAGTTCCCTTTCATTACCTTTGTGAGAGCACTCACTGCTGGTTTCCTTGGTAGTGTGGAAAGCACTGGCCCCTAACCCTTCCCCAAGTAGGCTTAGGCCTAGCTCGAAAGGTAAGGCAGGAGTGAAGCTGAGGCCAGCAAGGCGCCAGTGCCTTCTCCTAGCCTCCCCCAGATTGCCCCTTGCTGGGAAGTAAGCCTAGCAGCTAGGCAAGTCTTGGCAAGGCTCGAACAGGGCAGAGCAGCATGGCACCAAGCACCCTGCCAGATCCAGCCTGTGAGCAATGCTGGAGCTCTGCCGTGCTGGAGACACACTCGGTTCTTCCCAGTAAAGGCTGGCAGAATCCCGCAACAGGCAGCATTATCTACCCCCGAGCAGACTTGTTAAACCGGGTGCTGTGCACGTGGTTTCCAGTTGGGGCCGCCGTGCACCCGCTGGAGATTTTCGTTTCCGGGCTGGTTCCCTGAGGTGCAGCTGTATGCAGGAGCTCAGACACACAGGGGAAGGCCCAAACCACAGGCACACACATCTGCTGGCTAACGGAGCGCTAGGGAAACCACTGCTGTCAGGCGTTTGCTTTGCGACCAAGGTGTCCAGCTCCGGGTGAGGAGCTGCAGACCCCAGGCAGGGGCCCTGGGCGCCTGGTGCTATCCAAGCTCCGCTGCATCTGTCTGGCCAAGCAGCAGCTGGAGTACGCATCCAAGTGTGCTTCCCTTGCCCTAGTGAGAGCGCTGACTGCTGGAGACCTTGGATGCTTGGAGTCTAGCTCGAAAGGCAAGGCAGGAGTGAAGCTGAGGCCAGTAAGTCGCCAGTGCCCTCTAGATTCCCGCAGACTGCCCCTTTCCTGGAAGTAAGCCTAGCTGCTAGGCAAATCTTGGCAAGGCTCACCCAGGGCAGAGCAGCATCGCACCAAGCACTCTGCCAGATCCAGCCTGTGAGCAGAGCTGGAGCTCGGCCGTGCTGGAGGGGCACTCGGCTCTTCCCAGTAAAGGCTGGCAGAAGCCCTCAACGGGCTGCCTAGTCTTCCCCCGAGGAGTCTTGCTTCACCGCGTGCTGTGCACGTGGCTTCCAGTTGGGGGCGCCACACACCTACTGGATTTCTTCACTGCGGTGCTGGTCCCAGAGTTGGGGCTGTGGGCAGGAGCTCAGACACGCAGGGGAAGCCCCAAACCACAGGCACACGCCTCTGCTGGCTAAGGGAGAGCTAGAGAAACCACTGCTGTCAAGCACTTGCTTGGTGCCCAAGGCGTTCCATTGTGGTGTGGAGCTGCAGATCCCAGGCAAGGGCCCTGGGTGCCTCATGCTATACGTGCTGCGATGCACTGGAACGAGAACCAGAACAAGAACCTTAACCGGACCAGAACCAGAATAAGAAAATGAAACCGAACCGGAACCAGAACCCAAACCAGAAGCTGAACCGGAACCAGAACCACAGGCACAAGCCTGTGCTGTCTAAGGAAGCGCGAGGGAAGCGACTGCTGTCAGGCACTTGCTCGACGCCCAAGGAGACCCAATCCGGGTGTGGAGCTGCAGACCCCAGGCAGGGCCCTACGCGCCTGATGCTATCTGTGCTGTGCTGTGTCTGTGCGGCCAAGCAGCAGCTGGAGAACGCCTCCAAGTGCTCTTCCTTCCCTTTATGAGTGCGGTCAATGCTGGAGACCTTAGAGGCCTGGACCCTAGCTCGAAAGGCAAGGCAGTAACGAAGCTGAGGCCAGCAAGGTGCCAGTGCCTTCTCCTGGCCTCACCCAGAATGCCCCTTGCTGGGAAGTAAGCCTAGCAGCTAGGCAAGTTTCGGCATGGCTCACCCAGGGCAGAGCAGCATCGCACCAAGCACTCTGCCAGGTCCAGCCTGTAAGTAGAGCTGGAGCTCTGCCGTGCTGGAGGCGCACTCGGGTCTTCCCAGGAAAGGCTGGCAGAAGCCCGCAGCGGGCTGCCTCATCTTCCCCCGAGGAGACTTGCTTCGCCACGTGCTGTGCACGTGGCTTCCCACTGGGGGAGCCACGCACCCGCTGGAGATCTTTGCTGTGAGTTTGTTTCCCAGAGATGGGGCTGTGGGTGGGAGCTCAGACACGCAGGGGAAGGCCCAAACCACAGGCATACCCCTCTACTGGCTAAGGGACCGCTAGGGAAACCACTGCTTAGGGCACTTGTTTGGCGTCCAAGGCGTCCCACTGCGGGTGTGGAGCTGCAGACCCCAGGCAGGGGCCCTGGGCGCCCGGTGCTATCCGTGCTGCGCTGCGTCTGTGCGGCCAACCAGTAGCTGGAGAACGCATCCAAGTGCCCTTCCCTTCCCCTTGTGAGAGCGCTCACTGCTGCAGTCCTGGTAGGCCTGGGTCCTAACTCGAAAGGCAAGGAAGGAGCGAAGCTGAGGCCAGCAAGGCGCCAGAGCCTTCTCCTGGCTCACCCAGAATGTCCCTTGCGGGGAAGTAAGCTTAGCAGTTAGGCAAGTCTCAGCAAGCCACGCCCAGGGCAGAGCAGCATGGCACCAAGCACTCTGGCAGATCCAGCCTGTGAGCAGAGCTGGAGCTCTGCCATGCTGGAGGCACACTCGGTTCTTCCCAGTAAAGGCTGGCAGAAACCCGCAGCGGGCTGCCTCGTCTTCTCCCGAGGAGACTTGCTTCACCGTGTGCTGTGCACGTGGCTTCCAGTTGGGGGCGCCACGCTCCCGCTGGAGATCTTTGCTGTGAGGCTGGTTCCCGGAGGTGGGGCTGTGGGCGGGAGCTCAGACATGCAGGGGAAAGCCAAAATCACAGACACTCACCTCTGCTGGCTAATGGAGCACTAGGGAAACGACTGCTGTCAGGCACTTGCTTGGCGCCGAAGGTGTCCCACTCCTCTCTTGGATCTGCAGACCCCAGGCAGGAGTCCTGGGCCCCT
The DNA here is from genome assembly GCA_006408695.1 of Aepyceros melampus. Lineage (NCBI taxonomy): Eukaryota > Metazoa > Chordata > Mammalia > Artiodactyla > Bovidae > Aepyceros > Aepyceros melampus. Next base: position 17,543 of record SJXQ01003225.1, read on the forward strand.
GGTGCTATCCGTGCTGCGCTGCATCTGTGCGGCTAAACAGCCACTGGATAACGCATCGAAGTGCCTTTCCCTTTCCTTTCTGAGTGCTGACTGCTGGAGTCCTTGGCAGTGTGGAAAGCACTGGCCCCTAAACCTTCCCCAAGGAAGCCTGCTATCCATGCTGCACTGCGTCTGTGCAGCTAGGCAGCACCTGGAGAACACATCCAAGTGCCCTTTCCTTCCCTTCTTGAGAACGCTCAATGCTGGAGTATTTGGAGGCCTGCGTCCCAGCTCGAATGGCAAGGAGGAGCGAAGCTGAGGCCAGCAAGGTGCCAGTGCCTTGTCGTAGCCTCCCCCAGACTGCCCCTTGCTGGGAAGTAAGCCTAGCAGCTAGGCAAGGCTCGGCAAGGCACGCCCATGGCAGAGCAGCATCGAACCAAGCACTCTGCCAGATGCAGCCTTTGAGCAGACCTGGAGCTCTGCTGTGCTGGAGGCACACTCGGTTCTTCCCAGTAAAGGCTGGCAGAAACCCGCAGCGGGCTGCCTCATCTTCTCCCGAGGAGACTTGCTTCACTGCGTGCTGTGCACGTGGCTTCCAGTTGGGGGCGCCACGCTCCTGCTGGAGATCTTCGCTGTGAGGCTGGTTCCCGGAGGTGGGGCTGTGGGCGGGAGCTCAGACATGCAGGGGAAAGCCAAAATCACAGACACTCGCCTCTGCTGGATCATGGAGCACTAGGGAAACGACTGCTGTCAGGCTCTTGCTTGGCGCCCAAGGCGTCCCACTCCTGATGTGAAGCTGCAGACCCTAGTCAGGAATCCTGGGCGCCTGGTGCTATCCGTGCTGCGCTTCATCTGTGCGGCCAAGCAGCAGCTGGAGAATGCATCCGAGTGCCCTTCCCTTCCCTTTGCCAGAGCGCTTACTGCTGGAGTCCTTGGCAATGTGGAAAGCACTGGCCCCTCACCCTTCCCCAAGTAGGCCTGGGACCTAGCTCAAAAGGCAAGGCAGGAGGGAACCTGAGGCCAGCAAGGCGCCAGTGTCTTCTAGCCTTGCGCAGACTGCCCCTTGCTGGGAAGTAAGCCTAGCCACTAGGCAAGTCTTGGCAAGGCTCGCCCAGGGCAAACCAGCATCGCACCAAGCACTCTGCCAGATCCAGCTGTGAGCAGAGCTGGAGCTCGGCCGTGCTGGAGGCGCACTCGGTTCATCCCAGAAAAGGATGGAAGAAGCCCACAGCGGGCTGCCTCTTCTTCCCCCGAGCAGACTTGCTTCAACGTGTGCTGTGCATGTGGCTTCCAGTTGGGGGCGCCAGGCACCTGCTGGAGTTCTTCGTGTGGGGCTGGATCCCGTACGTTAGGCTGTGAGCAGGAGCTCAGACAGGCAAGGGAAGCCCCAAACCACAGGCATACGCCTCTTCAGGCTAAGGGAGCGCTAGGGAAACCACCGCTGTCAGGCACTTTCTTGGCGCCCAAGGAGTCCCACTCTGGTGTGGAGCTGCAGACCCCAGGCAGGGGCCCTGGGCGACTGGTGCTATCCGTGATGCACTGCCCCGGAACCAGAACTGAAAACAGAACCGGAACCGGACCCGAACTGGAACCGGAACTCGAACCGGAACCCGAACACGAACCGGAACCAGAACCGGACCTGAACTGGATCAGAATCTGAACTAGAACCGGAACCAGAATCGGACCCGAACCGGAACTAGAACTGGAACAAGAACCCTAACGGGAAACAGAACCACAGGCACACGCCTCTGCTGACTAATGGAGCGCTAGGGAAACAACTGCTGTCAGGCACTTGCTTGGCTCCGAAGGTGTCCCACGCCTGGTGTGGAGCTGCAGACCCCAAGCAGGAGTCCTGGGCGCCTGGTGCTATCCATTCTGTGATGTGTCTGTGCTGCCAAGCAACAGCTGGAGAAGGAATCCAAGTGCCCTTCCCTTCCCTTTGTCAGAGTGCTAACTGCTGGAGTCTTTGGCAGTGTGGAAAGCACTGGCCACTAAACCTTCCCCAAGGAGGCCTGCTATTCGTGCTGCACTGCGTCTGTGCGGCCAAGCAGCAGCTGGAGAACGCATCCAAGTGCCCTTCCCTTCCCTTTGCGAGAGCACTCAATGCTGGAGTCCTTGCAGGACTGGGTACTAGCTCGAAAGGAAATGCAGGAACGATGCTGAGGCCAGCAAGGTGCCAGTGCCTTCTCCTAGCATCCCACAGACGGCCCCTTGTTGGGAAGTAAGCCTAGCAGCTAGGCAAGGCTCGGCAAGGCTCGCCCAGGGCAGAGCAGCATCGCACCAAGCACTGTGTCAGATCCAGCCTTTGAGCAGAGCTGGAGCTCTGCTGTGCTGGAGGCGTACTCGGTTTTCCCAGTAATGGCTGGCAGAAGTCCGCGGCGGGCTGCCTCGTCTTCCCACATGTAGACTTGTTTCAGCGCGTGCTGTGCACGTGGCTTCCAGTTGCGGACACCACGCACCCGCTGGAGATCTTGACTGTGAGGCTCGTTCCCGGAGGTGGGGCTGTGGGCGGTAGCTCAGACACACAGGGGAAAGCCAAAACCAAAGACACACGCCTCTGCTGAAAAATGGAGCGTTAGGGAAACGACCGCTGTCAGGAACTTGCGTGGCGCCAAACACGTCCCACTCCTGATGTGGAGCTGCAGACCCCAGGCAGGAGTCCTGGGCGCCTCGTGCTATCCGTGCTGTGCTTCATTTGTGCGGCCAAGCAGCAGCTGGAGAACGCATCCAAGTGCCCTTCCCTTCCCTTTGTGAGAGCGCTCACTGCTGGAATCCTTGGCAGTGTGGAAAGCAATGCCCCTAACCCTTCCCCAAGTAGGCCTGTGGCCTAGCTCGAAAGGCAAGGCAGGAGGGAAACTGAGGCCAGCAAGGCGCCAGTGTCATCTAGCCTCGCGCAGACTGCCCCTTGCTGGGCCTAGCCGCTAGGCAAGTCTTGGCAAGGCTCGCGTAGGGCAGAGCAGCATTGCACCAAGCACTCAGCCAGATCCAGCCTGTGAGCAGATCTGGAGCTCTGCCGTGCTGGAGGTGCACTCGGTTAATCCCAGAAAAGGCTGGCAGAAGCCCGGAGCAGGCTTCCTCTTCTTCCCCCTAGGAGACTTGCTTCACCACGTGCTGTGCACGAGGCTTCCAGTTGGGGGCGCCACGCACCTGCTGAAGGTCTTGGTACCGGGGCTGGTTCCTGGAGGTGGGGCTGTGGGCAGGAGGTCAGACACGCAGGGGAAGCCCCAAACCACAGGCACACGCCTCTGTTGGCAAATGGAGCGCTAGGGAACCCACTGCTGTCAGGCACTTGCTCGGCGCCCAAGGCATTCCACTCTGGTGTGGAGCTGCAGACCCCAGGCAGGGGCCCTGTGCGCCTGGTGCTATCCGTGCTGCGCTGCCCTGGAAACAGAACCAGAACCAGAACCCAAACCGGACCCGAACTGGAACCAGAAACTGACTTGAACCTGACCCGAACCGGAACCCTAACCAGAACCCAAACCCAAAACGGAACTAGAACCAGAACCATAACACAAACCGGAACCTGAACCACAGGCACATGCCTCTGCTGGTTCAGGGAGCGCGAGGGTTTCGACTGCTGTCAGGCACTTGCTTAGCGCCCAAGGTGTCTCACTCTGGTGTGGAGCTGCAGACCCCAGGCAGGGGCCCTGAGCGCCTGGTACTATCCATTCTGCTCTGTCCCGGAACCAGAACCAGAACCAGAACCCAAACCGGACCCGAACCGGAACTGGAACCCTAACCGTAACCCGAAACCGAACCGGAATCAGAACCGGACCCGAACCGGAACCAGAACCCGAACCGAAATCAGAACGACAGGCACACAACTCTGCTGTCTAACGGAGTGCTAGGGAAATGACTGCTGTTAGGCACTTGCTTGGCGCACAATGCGTCCCATTCCGGGTGTGGAACTGCAGACTACAGGCAGGGGCCTTGGGGGTCGGGTGCTAACCAGGCTGCACTGCTTCTGTGCAGCCAAGCAGCAGCTGGAGAACGAATACAGTTTTCGTTCCCTTCCCTTTGCAAGAGCGCCCACTGCTGGAGTCATTGGCAGTGTTGAAAGCAATGGCCCTTTACCCTTCGCCAAGTAGGCCTGGGGCCTAGCTGGAAAGGCTAGGCAGGAGCGAAGCTGAGGCCAGCAGGGTGCCAGTGCCTTCTCCTAGCCTCCCCCAGACTGCCCCTTGCTGGGAAGTAAGCCTAGCAGCTAGTCAAGTCTCGGCAAGGCTCGCCCAGGGCAGAGCAGCATCGCACCAAGCACTCTGCCAGATCCAGCCTGTGAGCAGAGCTGGAGCTCTGCCGTGCTGGAGGCATCCTAAGCATCCACCAAGGTGGCCTGGCGACTAGCTCGAAAGGCAAGGGCAGGAGCGAAGCTGAAGCCAGCAAGCCTTCAGTGCCTTCTCTTAGCCTCCACCAGACTGTCTCTTACTGGGCAGTAAGCCTAGCAGCTAGGCAAGTCTTGGCAAGGCTCGCCCAGGGCAGAACAGCATCGCACCAAGCACTCTGCCAGATCCAGCCTGGGAGCAGAGCTGGATCTCTGCCGTGCTGGAGGCGCACTCAGTTCTTCCCAGGAAAGGCTGGCAGAAACTCGCAGGGGGCTGACTCGTCTTCCCCAGAGGAGACTTGCTCCAACGCATCCTGTGCTAGGGGCTGCCAGGTGCGGGCGCCACGCACCCGCTGGAGATCTCGGCTGCGGGGCTGGGTCCTGGAGGTGGGCCAGTGGGCGAGAGCTCAAACACGCAGGGGAAGGCCCAACCCACAGTCACATGGCCCTGCTGGCTAAGGGAGCGCTAGGGAAAGCACTGCTGTCAGGCACTTGCTTGGCGCCCACAGAGTCCGACTCCGGGTGTGGAGCAGCAGACCCCAGGCAGAGGCCCTGGGCGCTTGGTGCTCTCTGTGCTGTGCTGCGTCTGTGCGGGAAAGCAGCAGCTGGTGAACGCATCCAAGTGCCCTTCCCTTCTCTTTGCGAGACATCTCACTGCTGGAGTCCTTCGCAGTGTGGAACGCACTGGCCCCTATGCCTTCCCCAAGGAGGCCTGGGGTCTAGCTCGAAAGGCAAAGTCAGGAGCAAAGCTGAGACCAGCAAGGTGCCAGTGCCTTCTCCCAGCCTCCCCCAGACTGCCCCTTGCTGGGAAGTAAGCCTAGCAGCTAGGCAAGTCTGGGCACGCCTCGCCCAGGGCAGAGCAGCATCGCACCAAGCACTCTGCCAGATCCAGCCTGGGAGCAGAGTTGGAACTCTACCTTGCTGGAGGCGCACTTGGTTCTTCCCAGGAAAGGCTGGCAGAAGCCCACAGCAGGCTGCCTCGTCTTACCCCGAGGAGACTTGCTCCACCGCGTGCTGTGCATGGGGCTGCCAGTTGGGGGCGAAACGCACTCGATGGAGATCTTGGCTGCGGGGCTGGTTCCCAGAGGTGGGATAGTGGGCAGTAGCTCAGACACGCAGTGCAATGCCCAACCCACAGGCACATGCCACTGCTGGCTAAGGGAGCGCTAGGGAAAGCACTGCTGTCAGGCACTTGATTGGCGCCCTCCCTAAGCCTTTCCCAAGGAGGACTGGCGACTAGCTCGAAAGGCAAAGGCAGAAGCGCAGTTGAGGCCAGTAAGGTTCCATTGCCTTCTCCTAGCCTCCCCCACACTGCCCCGTGCTGGGAAGTAAGCCCAGCAATTAGGGAAGTCTAGACAAGGCTCATCCAGGGCAGGGCAGCATCGCACCAAGCACTCTGCCAGATCCAGGCTGCGAGCAGAGCTGGAGCTCTGCCATGCTGGAGGCGCACTCGGTTCTTCCCTGGAAAGGCTGGTAGAAGCCCGCAGCAGGCTGCCTCATCTTCCCCTGAGGAGACTTGCTCCAATGCGTACTGTGCACGCGGCTGCCATTTGGGGGCGCCACGCACCCGCTGGAAATCTTGGCTGCGGATCTGATTACCTAAGGTGGGCCTGTGGACTCGAACTCTGCCATCCTGGAGCCACACTCGTTTCTTCCCACCAAAGGCTGGCAGAAGCCCGCAGCAGGCTGCGTCATATTCCCGAGGAGACTTGCTTGATCACCTGCTGTGCACGTGGACTAATGTTGGGGCAAACCCGCTCCCACTGGAGATCTTCGCTGCTGGGCTTGTTCCTTGAGGTGGGGCTGTGGGCGGGAAGTCATGCACGCAGGGGAAGGCCCAAATCACAGGCACACCTCTCTGATAGTTAAGGGAGTGCTAGGGAAACGGCTGCTGTCAGGCACTTGTGTGGCACAAAAGGAGTCTCACTCCCGGTGTGGAGGTGCAGTGCAAGCGATTGGGCCTGGGCACCTTCAGACACGCAGGGGAAGGCCCAAATCACAGGCACACGTCTTTGATGGCTAAGGGAGTGCTAGGGAAACGACTGCTGTCAGGCACTTGTCGGGTGCAAAAGGAGTCTCACTCCGGGTGTGAAGCTGCAGCGCAAGCGATTGGGCCTGGGCACCTGGTGCTATCCGCGCTGCGCTGTGTCTGTGCGTTGAAGCAGCAGCTGGAGAACGCATCCAAGTGCCCTTCCCTTCCCTTTGAGAGAGCCCTCACGGCAGGAGTCCTTTAAAGTCTGGAAAGCAATGGCCCCTAAGACACGCAGTGGAAGGCCCAACCAACATGCACACACCTCTGCTGGCTAACGGAGCACTAGGGAAAGCACTGCTGTCAGGCACTTGCTTGGCACCCAAGGAGTCCCACTCCGGGTTTGGAGCTGCAGACCCCAGGCACGGGCCCTGGGCGCCTGGTGCTCTCTGTGCTGCGCTGCGACTGTGCGGGCAAGCAGCAGATGGAGAATGCATCCAGGTACCCTTCCCTTCCCTTTGCGAGAGGGCTCACTGCTGGAGTCCCTGTCAGTGTGGAGAGCACTGGCCCCTAATCCTTCCCCAAGGAGGCCTAGCTCCTAGCTCGAAAGGCACAGTGAGGAGCAAAGCTGAGGCCAGCAAGGCGCCAGTACCTTCTCCCAGCCTCCCCCATACTTCCTCTTGCTGGGAAGTAAGCCTAGCAGCTAGGCAAGTCTGGGCAAGGCTCGCCTAGGGCAGAGCAGCATCGCACCAAGCACTCTGCCAGATCGAGCCTGTGAGCAGAGCTGGAGCTCTGCCTTGCTGGAGGCGCACTCGCTTCTTCCCAGGAAAGGCTGGCAGAAGCCCGCAGTGGGCTGGCTCATCTTCCCCCGAGGAGACTTGCTCCACTGCGTGCTGTGCAAGGGGCTGCCAGTTGGGGGCGCCACGCACCCACTTGAGATTTTGGCTGCGGGGCTAGTTCCTGGTGGTGGGGCACTGTGCTGGAGCTCAGACACGCAGGGGAAGGCCCAACCCTCATGCACACGTCTCTGATGGCTAAGGGAGTGCTAGGGAAACGACTGCTGTCAGGCACTTGTGTGGCACAAAAGGAGTCTCACTCTGGGTGTGGAGCTGCAGCGCAAGCGATTGGGGCTGGGCACCTCGTGCTATCCGCGCTGCGCTGTGTCTGTCCGTTCAAGCAGCAGCTGGAGAATGCATCCAAGTGCCCTTCCTTCCCTTTGAGAGAGCCCTCACTGCAGGATTCCTTTGAAGTCTGGAAAGCAATGGCCCCTAATTCTTCCCCAAGCGGGCTTTGTGCCTAGCTCGAAAGGCAAGGCAGGAGCGAAGCAGAGCTCAGCAAGACGCCAGTGCCTTCTCCTAGCCTCCCCCAGACTGCCCCTTGCTGGGAAGAAAACCTAACACCTAGGCAAGTCTGGGCAAGGCTTGCCTTGGGCAGAGCAGCATCACACCAAGCACTCTGCCAGATTGAGCCTGTGAGCAGAGCTGGAGCTCTGCCTTGCTGGAGGCGCACTCGGTTCTTCGCAAGAAAGGCTGGCAGAAGCCCGCAGCAGGCTGCCTCATCTTCCCCTGAGGAGACTTGCTCCAACGCGTACTATGCACGGGGCTGCCATTTCGGGGCGCCACGCACCCGCTGGAGATCTTGGCTGTGGGTCTGGTTTCCTAAGGTTGGGCTGTGGACTCGAATTCTGATGTGCTGGAGCCGCACTCGCTTCTTCCCACCAAATGCTGGCAGAAGCCCGCAGCAGGCTGCCTCGTCTTCCCCCGAGGAGTGTTGCTCCACCGCTTGCTGTGCACAGGGCTGCCAGTTGGGGGCGCCACGCACCCGATCGAAATCTTTGCTCTGGGGCTGGATCCAGGAGGTGGGGCTGTAGGCAGGAGCTCAGACACGCAGGGGAAGGCCGAACCAACAGGCACCTGCCACTGCTGGCTAAGGGAGTGTTAGGGAAAGCACTGCTGTCAGGCACTTACTTGGCGCCCAAGGAGTCCAACTCCGGGTTTCGAGCTGCAGACCCTAGGCAGGGGCCCTGGGCGCCTGGTGCTCTCTGTGCTGCGCTGGGTCTGTGCTCGCAAGCAGCAGCTGGAGAACACATCCAAGTGCCCTTCCCTACCCTTTGCGAGAGAGCTCACTGCTGGAGTCCTTCGCAGTGTCGAAAGCACTGGCCCCTAAGCCTTCCCCAAGGAGGCCTGGCGCCTAGCTCGAAAGCCAAAGGCAGGAGTGAAGCTGAGGCCAGCAAGGCTCCAGTGCCTTCTCCTAGCCTCCCCCAGACGGCCCCTTGCTGGGCAGTAAGCCTAGCAGCTCGGCAAGTCTGGGCAAGGCTCGCCCAGGGCAGAGCAGCATCGCACCAAGCATTCTGCCAGATCCAGCCTGGGAGCAGAGCTGGAGCTCTGCCGTGCTGGAGGTGAAAGGCAAAGGCAGGAGTGAAGCTGAGGCCAGCAAGGCTCCAGTGCCTTCTCCTAGCCTCCCCCAGACGGCCCCTTGCTGGGCAGTAAGCCTAGCAGCTCGGCAAGTCTGGGCAAGGCTCGCCCAGGACAGAGCAGCATCGCACCAAGCATTCTGCCAGATCCAGCCTGGGAGCAGAGCTGGAGCTCTGCCGTGCTGGAGGCCCTCTCCGTTCTTCCCAGGAAAGGCGGGCAGCAGCCCGCAGCGGGCTGCCTCATCTTTCCTCGAGGAGACTTGCTCCACCGCGTACTGTGCATGGGGCTGGCAGTTGGGGGCGCCACGCACCCGCTGGAGATCTCGGCTGCGGGGCTGGGTCCTGGAGGTGGGCCAGTGGGTGGGAGCTCAAACACGCAGGGGAAGGCCCAACCCACAGTCACATGGCCCTGCTGGCTAAGGGACCGCTAGGGAAAGCACTGCTGTCAGGCACTTGCTTGGCGCCCAAGGAGTCCCACTCTGGGTGTGGAGCTGCAGACCCCAGGCAGGGGCTCTGGGCGCCTGGTGCTCTCCGAGCTGCGCTGCGTCTATGTGGGCAATCAGCAACTGGAGAACGCAACCAAGTGCCCTTCCCATCCCTTTGCGAGAGCACTCACTGCTGTAGTCCTTGGCAGTGCGGAAAGCACTGGCCCCTAAGCCTTCCCCAAGGAGGCCTGGCGCCTAGCTCGAAAGCCAAAGGCAGGAGTGAAGCTGAGGCCAGCAAGCCGCCAGTGCCTTCTCCTAGCCTCCCCCAGACGGCCCCTTGCTGGGCAGTAAGCCTAGCAGCTCGGCAAGTCTGGGCAAGGCTCGCCCAGGACAGAGCAGCATCGCACCAAGCATTCTGCCAGATCCAGCCTGGGAGCAGAGCTGGAGCTCTGCCGTGCTGGAGGCCCTCTCCGTTCTTCCCAGGAAAGGCGGGCAGCAGCCCGCAGCGGGCTGCCTCATCTTTCCTCGAGGAGACTTGCTCCACCGCGTACTGTGCATGGGGCTGGCAGTTGGGGGCGCCACGCACCCGCTGGAGATCTTGGCTGCTGGGCTGCATCCCGGAGGTGGGGCTGTGAGCAGGAGCTCAGACACGCAGAGGAAGGCCCAACCCACAATCACACGCCTCTGCTGGCTAAGGGAGTGCTAGGGAAAGCACTACTGTCAGGCACTTGCTTGGCGCCCAAGGAGTCCCACTCTGGGTGTGGAGCTGCAGACCCCAAGCAGGGACCCTGTGCGCCTGGTGCTCTCTGTGCTTCGCTGCGACTGTGCGGGCAAGCAGCAGCTGGAGAACGCATCGAAGTGCCCTTCCCTTCCCTTTGCGTGAGCGCTCACTGCTGGAGTCCTTCGCAGTGTTGAAAGTACTGGCCCCTAATCCTTCCCCAAGGAGGCCTGGTGCCTAGCTCGAAAGCCAAAGGCAGGAGCGAAGCTGAGGCCAGCAAAGCTTCAGTGCCTTCTATCAGCATCCCCCAGAATTCCCCTTGCTGGGAAGTAAGCCTAGNGCATCGAGCTGCCCTTCCCTTCCCTCTGACAGAGCTGGAGCCCTTGGCAGTGTGGAAAGCACCGGCTTCTAACTCTTCTCCCAGTAGGCTTGGGGCCTCTGTCGAAAGGCAAGGCAGGAGTGGAGCTGAGGCCAGCATAGGCGTCATCTCCTTCTCCCAGTCTCCCCCAGCCTGCTCGTTGCTGTGCAGTAACCCTAGCAGCTAGGCAAGTCTTGGCAATGCTCGCCCAGAGCAGAGCATCATCGCACCAACCACTCTGCCAGATCGGGCCTCTGAGCAGAGCTGGAGCTCTGCCGTGCTGGAGGCGCACTCCGTTCTTCCCAGTAAAGTCTTGCCCCAAACACGAACCCCAAAACCCAAACCCAAACTCTGAAACACGAAATTGAACTCCAAACCCCTATCCCAAACCCCTAACTTTAACCCTAACCCCTAACCTGAACTCCCAACTCGAACACCAAACCTGAATCTCAAACCCCTATCCCGAACCCCCAAACTCCAAACTTGAACCCCAAACTGCTAACCCAGATCCGAAACCTGAACCCCAAACCCCCAAACCCAAACCTGAACCCTAAGCCCTAACCCAAACTTCTAACTCTTACCCTAACTGCTAACCCGAACTCCCAACTCAAACCCCAAGCCCGAACCCCCAAACCCCTAACCCAAACCCCAAACTTCTAACCCATACCCCGACTCCAAACCCAAACCCGAACTCCCAAACCCCAAATCGGAACCCCAAACTCAAACTTCGAACCCTCAACCCGAACATCAAAACCCAAACCCGAACTCCAAACCCCCAAACCCCAAACCCGAACACCAAAGCACAAACCTGAATCCCAAACCCCTAACCCAAACCCCGAACAACTGAGTGGGTTGCCCGAACTCTAACTCTAACCTAAGTCCGAACAAGAAATGAGTGCAGCACTTTCACAGCACCATCTTTCAGGCTTTGAAACAGCTCAGCTGGAATTCCATCACCTCCACTAGCTTTGTTCATAGTGATGCTTTCTAAGGCCCACTTGACTTTACATTCCAGGACGTCTGGCTCTAGGTGAGTGATCACACCATCATGATTATCCGGGTCATGAAGATCTTTTTTGTACTGTTCAAAATAAGGAGCCATCAAAGTCACTGACTTAATTCTTCCTTTGGCCAGAAGAAGAAAAGACAGAAATAAATTTTCAAGGATCTCTTCCTTGAAAAAACTTGATGTAATCTTTTGTTAGTCGCTCAATCATGTCCAAGTCTTTGTGACCCCATGGACTGTAGCCCACCAGGCACCTCTATCCATGGCATTTTCCCAGCAAGAATACTGGAGTGGGTTGCCATTTCCTTTTCCAGGGGACCTTCCCAACTCAGGGATCCAACCTCTCTCCCACACGGCAGGCAGATGCTTTACCATCTGAGTCACCACAGTTCCTACTTTGAATAATGTTATACCATGACAATTAATTGGCAGGTAATGTTATTTCCATTGGAGATACTAAATTTAGAAAATCTAGGTCTTTCCCAGTGGGTTTCTTAGAGACAACTCTAAAAAGACATTTCATGGTTACTAAAAACAGAGTAGGATTTTATTATGGGAATGTTTTCAGCCTTCAACTTTATTCGGCAGCTTTCTCTTCCACACGGCCTTACTGTTTAGCTCCTAGTCTCTGTACTTACATTAACACCCTCTCTTACACGCTTAGGGTTTTTTTAACCAGCAATTGCTGAAAAGGAAAACTGCTATTTCAGGCCACAGACAAGATTTCACTTGCTGAATCTAAGTCAGAAGAATAGACCAGTAAATTTAAGGCCAAACCAAAGAATATGAGAATAAATAGATTTTAGGAATAAACATAAAATTTAGAGTATGTTTCTTCCAGGGAGGTGAATAATATATGATCAATATCTATATTTTCATCTATCAGTTTGATTCAGTGTATACATTTCACATGTCTTCATCATCACTATAGCCACTTTTTGAGTCAACTAACACAGTTCCTATAGTCTTTACTGTGTCTGTCTGGTTTCCTTAGTAGAAACACACCTGACTATAAATACAGGCCCTTTCCCCACCATGTTGTTCAAATAGCTGCACATTATTACAAAGCATATTTACCAATATGCTCTGGAAACACTGGATTGTTTCCAAATGCTCAATATACAAAGGGCACTGAAACAAACATCCTTGTGGATAAACATGTACATCTGTTCTTAATGATGTCTATAGTATTTTACGAGGTCATAAAGCCAAGCAGGACCCCATGGGATCTTCCTGGGGAAAGGCCTCTCATCGCCCCTCCCCATGTCCCTAGCCTTTTCCCTGTTAAAAAAAAAAAAAAAAAAAAGCAAAACCTTTAGCCTCCTAGGCTCAGAAAAGTTACAGAATCAGAATAAACCAAAGGAAGTCAAACAAGACCAAATTATGACAGTTAGGCTAAAAAACAAAATCAAGGATCTTTAGTTCCTCCTCAAGGGCTATAGATAATATCTTGAGCCATATCTTTGAGTTGTTTCATAGAGTCTAAACCGAGGCCAGGTGGAAGAAGTTAATTGCATGCTGACCAACAGCATGCAGACCCCAGATTGGTTAAAATCAGAAAAGCTGATGATCGATATTTCCAAATCATCACCCTGTTAACTCACAATTAACCACTATTGTGGTTAAAGAACTGAACACAATCTGATCATCCATCTCACAAGCCTCTCTCTCACACTGTCTTTAAAAACCCTTTCCAGAAAACCATTGGAATGTTTAGTTCTTTTGAGCATGAGCTTCCCAAGAATACCTCCCCATCCCCACCTGGCACAAGGTATTTTCTTTTTATAATCACCATCAGTTAACTTTACCTGTCTCTGAACTTCATACAGGGCTTCTTAAGTGGCTCAGTGGTAAAGAATTTGTCTGCCAGTGCCAGGGGCTCAGGTTTAATCCCTGGGTCAGGAAGATGCCCTGGAGGAGGAACTGGCAACCCCCTCCAGTGTTCTTGCTGGGAAAAATCCCATGGACAGAGGAGCCTGCGGATACAATTCCTGGGGTCACAAAGAGTCAGACATAACTGAGCAACTGAACATGAACTTCATACAAGTACTCCTTTCATGCCTGGCCTGTTTCACCCAACAGAATACCTTTGAGATGCAGTCCTGCTTTTGCGTGTGTCATTGGATCATTTTTTAAATTAGTTCATAATTTTCATTGCTATGAAATATTCTACTACATGAAAGTGCCACAATTCATTCTCTCCATTTCCCTGTTGATGTCCATTTGGGTGACTAGCTTGGAGCTATTAGAAATAAGGCTGCTATCAACACCATTGTTCATGTCTTTTAGTGGTAAAAGGAGGGCAGAACAGGCTACCCCAAAATGAGCCACCTTGTCATGTGGGTTATTTTGAGCTGAAGGCAAACAAGATCCAGCAACAGGAAAAGTGTTTTACTTCTCCCTTAACTGCCTATAAGTAGAAAGCGAGACTGTACTAAGAACAGAATCATTACCAACTTCTTCATTAGACTTAATCTGCAATGCAGGACAAACATTTGTTTACCAAATCTTGCCTTTCTTTCTTACAGTTCTGTGTGCGTTCCTCTCCTGTGAAGCTCCAGATTCCTGTCCCTTTCCTTATCTCAGGATAGGGTACAAGCCTAACTGCATGGCTGCCTTTGATTCTCATATCTTGTGGGATTCCTGTATGTAATTAAATTCATTTTTCTCCCATTAATTGGTCTTTTTATTATGGGGAGTCTCAGCTAAGAACCCAGAAAATTATTTTTCCCTTCCCTTCCAGTGAACACATGCAGTCATTTTTCTTAGATGTTTATTTAGGAGTGGAACTGCTGTTCAATGGCTAGGTATAGGCATGACTTTAGTGAAAACTGCTGATTTTGCAAACTGACTGAACCAATTTACATTCCCCCAAGTAATATAAGATTAGTTCCAGTTATTCCACACCATTACCAATATGCTGTCTAAACTTGAAGATACTTGATAGATATGACATGACGGAGTCTTACACATTCCATTTATATTACAATAATTTATTCTGGATTTTCACCATTAGAACATAGAGTACAATAACAAAGGAGGGTTTAGACAGTTGTTTCAAGTGGTTGATTCTTGGTAGAAACTGTCTGTACTATTGCAATCATTATTATCCTGGTCAACATGTCTGAGACCTTCTAACATACAAAAAGGTCAGAGAAAAACCCCTATAACCTTTCAAGTCAAGCTGTTAACCTCCCAAATGAACCTCTAAGACATGACAGTCCATAATCAGCCACATAATTAGCAAACTAAAGTCAAGGGCACTTTTTTCTCAAATCAAAATGAAAGAGATTTATGTTCAATTACTAATGCATCTGATGCTCATCATAATAAAACTTATCTCCATGAGAAATCTCACAAAATGAACTGACTTTGACTAGGTGAAGCCTCACACATCTGTGAGAAGAGTATCTTACTATGTCCAGCTTATAAAAAACTGAACTGAGACTTTGAAGAGTTCTGGCTCAGATGGTGAACAGGCTTCACAGGCTCTGTGGATATACCAGTCCAATTCTTTGTCCTCAGACTCTCCACGTGTGCACTTGTAAAAAGTAGCTTGTAACTGTCGACCTGGTGGCTCTGTAAAACAGCTGGAGCCAAGAACGTTGGAACCTGCACAAATGCCAAGAAGTGTGAGAAACAGCCTGACATTTCCCAGTCACCCCAGGGGCGGGATTGGCGTTGAGGGTCTTCCAGCTGCCCCTCAAGGACCTTCCCTGGGAGCTCAGCCCACACAGGCTGCAGCAAGAACCTGCAGGCAGGCTCACCATGGGGGGAACACTGGCAGGAAGGGGAAAAGAAGAGTGAGGCTGGGGGAGTCATTACACCAGTCTCTCTCTGCGGCTCCCTGTGAGCTGGCTGCATCTTTTGACCAGAAGGCATAGCTCTGGTCAGGCAGCCCCCTGCACATGTTCTCTTGTCCTCGGTTCTGGTGACCACTCCCTTCCTCTTCAGCTCTAGGGCTGCTCTCAGCCTGAAGTAGCCGTGTACATGTCCTGCGTCTTCTCTCCACCTTTATAAGGAGTTTCTTTATTTATTCTCTTCAACTTATCTGATTTATGTACGTCATCTATGTCCTATTTGGAATTTAGCTAATACTATAGTCCCTGGTGGCTCAGAGGTTAAAGTGTCTACCTCTAATGCAGGAGACCTGGGTTCGATCCCTGGGTCAGGAAGATCCTCTGGAGAAGGAAATGGCAACCCACTCCAGTATTCTTGCCTGGAGAATCCCATGGATGGAGGAGCCTGGTGGGCTACAGTCCACGGGGTCGCAAAGAGTCGGACACGACTGAGCAACTTAACTAACTAACTATAGTCTTGTCAAAGACCCAACCTAAAGCCTTCACAGTAAATGAAAAAGAAGGACACTATTAGACATATCCTAAGGGACATATCTAACCTTAGGAGGCCTGGAGGAAGAACAAGAATGAATGGGCTTTACCTATCCACCTATAAACAAACCTCCTACAAAGAGCTGGTGGCTCCCTCAACATGCAGTGAGCACCTGTGATGTGCAGGCCTGGTGCAGGGACTTTCACACACACTATGTCATATGTGCTGTGTAGCTCTGAGCAGACTTGTAACCTCTTGGCATCCCAGTTTTTCATCTGTAAAATGAGAAAAATAATAGGACCCACCTTGTAGGGTTATTGAGAGAACTAAACGAGATAATACTGTCGAGTGCCTAACAGGACATAATACACGTTCAATCAGTTCAGTTCAGTTCAGTCACTCAGTCGTGTCCGACTCTTTGCGACCCCATGAATCGCAGCACGCCAGGCCTCCCTGTCCATCACCAACTCCCCGAGTTCACTCAGACTCATGTCCATCGAGTCAGTGTTAGCTATTAATAATAATGATTTTGAGGAGACAATAGTTATGAAGACGAATAAGCAACTCTTAAAACAATCTTCTGAGGTAGGTATTTCCCTGATTTTAAAGAGCAGTAAACTTGGGCCTCGTGAGCTACACCACAAAGAGGCAGAAGAGAGATTAATCTGGGGCTGCTTCTCGAGGATGGAAAAGACCACACTGATCTGCTGACTATGCTTTCTATGTAAGAATGAATTCTTTAATGAGTCCAAAAGACAACTAACCTGTTAGTCAACTAAAATAGAAATACTTTTATCCCTCGGATTGGTTCCAGGAGCTCTGTGTATACCAAAATCCAAGGATGCTCAAGTCCCTTATAGAAAACAGCTTAGTACCATCAGACCCCCTTATTCACAGATGTGAAACTTGAGAATACTGGAGGGCCAACTGTATATTTATTGGAAAAAATACGCATATAAATGGACTTCTGCAGTTTGAATCAAGGGTCAACTGTACATACATGTATACACCACACATACCGAAAACTAAAATAAAAATTATTATTTTTTAAATCAAGTACCCTGATTTTTTTTGAGTCTTTAATTATGAATAAAATATCTTATATCTACTGAATTCACTTATGCAAAAAGAATAGGTTGATGCCTTCTCAAAGTGTTCTGTGAAGAGCTATGGCACCAGAAGTCTTAGACCTTCATCTGAAGATAAAGGTTTCCTTTAGGGAGCTATAGAGAATCTACAATTTACAAATGCATAAAGTTGGAAAAAACACTTTTGTAAAAGTGATGACATTCTTTAAAATTGATCAGCATCATGTCATTGTTCATACAACATTTAATTAATCCTAAAGAAGTATTAGGGCTTCCTAGGTAGCTCAGCTGGTAAAGAATCTGCCAGTAATGCAATAGACCCAGGTTCGATTCCTGGGTTGGGAAATTCCCCTGGAGAAGGGATAGGCTACCCACTCCAGTATTCTTGGGCTTCTCTGGTGGCTCAGATGGTAAAGAATCTGCCTGCAGGGTGGGAGACCAGGGTTCGATCGCTGGGTTGGGAAGATCCCCTGGAGGAGGGCATGGCAACCCACTCCAGTGTTCTTGCTGCAGAATCCTTGGGACAGAGGAGCCTGGCGGGCTACAGTCGATGGGGTTGCAAAGAGTCCGATATGACTGAGCAAATAAGCATAGCACAAAGAAGTATTATTACCTTCATGTTTCAAAAATCATACACAATATATATTTCAGTTCTTAAAATCTTCTGTTATTTTATAGATACCTTCTTTCTACATCTGTTGAAAGTGAAGTGAAAGTGTTACTGACTCAGTCATGTCTGACTCTTTGTGAACCCATGGATAGAGGAGTCTGGTGGCCGGAACCCATGGACTACAGCCTGCCAGGCTCCTCTGTCCATGGAATTCTCCAGGCAAGAATACTGGCATGGACAGCCATTCCCTTCTCCAAGGGACCTTCCTAATCGAAGGATCAAACCCAGGTCTGCTGCATTGCTGACAGATTCTTTATCATCTGAGCCACGAGGGAAACATCCTACATCTGTTTAAGGCCAATAATAAAACATTTAAGACTCTTCTGTTATCCTCCTCTAAATAAAAATTAATTAAAATTTTTAAGAAAGGAAAGAAATCGATTTGAATCCTGTTGACACTAAATCTGTATCTCTTCCGCCATCACCACATCACACTCCCCTCTGCACCCCCCACTCCCACCCCACATTGCCACAATTCCCAGACTATATAAAGGATAACACAGATGGGCCCATTGCTCTCACATTCTTCTCCCCAAATAAGTAATGGAAGAGGGTCCTCCTTCTAGCTGGTCCCCAGAAATTCTCCTAACATGCTATCCCAAGAAGCCACTAACAGTCATCAGATTTGACTTGTGACATGAACCTCATCTGCTATCTCTGAAGGAAAACATCAATTCAGATGAAAAGGGCAAAATCAGATTCAACAAAGAATATTGGCTCCATAGAATAGGAACTTTGCTATGTTCACTCCAGTTATCTCCAGGGCCTAGAACAATGCTTGGTTCATAGGAAAGAAAGAAAGAAAGTGAAGTCACTCAGTTGTATCGGACTCTTTGTGACCCCATAGACTATAGCCTACCAGATTCCTTCATCCATGGGATTTTCCAGGCAAGAATACTGGAGTGGGTCGCCATTTCCTTCTCCAGGAGATCTTCCCAACCCAGGGATGGAACCCAGGTCTCCTGCATTGTAGGCAGATGCCTTACTGTCTGACACCAGGGAAGTCCTGGTACATAGGAAGTGCTCAGTAAATATCTGTTTGATGAATGAGTAAGTAAAAGTTGTGATCTCTAAGAGCTAGTATCATGCCTCCTGGGAATTTATATAGAGACTAAAGATGGACAAAAAGAACAAAAACAACCCTAACGCCTAAGGTAGGTATCAGAAGAGCACAACAAATTGTGGGTAACACAAGAAAAGAGGACAGTCTGAATTAGACTGACAGCATTTAAAAAGAAATACAGCATCGCTTTCAAGTATCTTCATCTAGGCCCACAGCCTTCTCAGACAGACATTCTAGTGGAATTGCTTTAAGAGCAGATAAAAATGATTTATCATTATTAACACCATTTGTCTTAAACTGTTTACAATGAAAGTTAATAAATAAATCTTCCTTTTGGAGTAAGCAAATGGGACCTTCAAGCCAAATTCTGTATGGATCAATCGGAATGAATGAGATTTTCAATGATATGAACTTGAGCACCAAGGTCTATGGTTTGTCCTTTTTCCAGTGAAATCTACAGAGGCCTGTACAGACTTGTTTTTCCTTTGACCCTACAATGGACATATCTTTAATTTTTTAATTATAAAAGACATATATACAGATTTGGTCTTAAAAGTTCCCCAGATACAGAAGTTTAGAAAGTGAAAAGCAAGTCATTTCCTCTCCCACCTACCCCCACCTCCCAACCCCATCCTTCAACTCCTCCCCCACCCAAAGGACCAGGGAGGTCTGCAAACTATGGCCCAAGGGTCAAACCAGCCTGCCACCTGTTTATGTACAGCCTGTGAGCTAAAAAATGGTTTTTACATTTTTTTCAAGAGTTGAAAAAATCAAAAGAAGAAGAGTATTTAGTGGCATATGAAGATTACATGCAATCAGGTTTCAATTTCCATGCATAAATCTTCCCTGGCACACAGCCACATCTGTTTGCTTATGTGTTGTCTGTGGCTGCTTTTTCACCAGAGTTGTAGAGTTGACCAGCATCCCTCGTTTAACAGAATAGATCCTATCAGCCTTTCTAAAGACAACTCTCTTTCTAACCCACTATCTTTTATTCATCCATCTATATATCAGATTGCTTGACACAATACCTTCTGTCTGCCTGCTTTTTTTCATTCGACTATATATCATGGCCATCTTAAGTTTTCCTAGACCCACCAACTTTCTAATAGGTATTTCGTCATCAGTCATGCATTCAAGGGCATTTCTTCCTCTCCTTGCTTATCTTCCATACTAAGCACAGGAAGTGTAATTTGGAAAAGGCTCAGGAGAAATGGCAGCGATAATCCTCTGATTTCCCTTTAAAGTAAACACAACACCCTGGTCATCCATCATTACCCTACTGCGCTGGCCAGGTCTGGTGGAACACACCCATTGTAATTGTGCTGTCTAGTTAGGAAAATAATTGCCAAACAAATGTCTTAAGTGAGTGGGCAGCCCTGAACAAAAACAATAGATTTTATTCTTCTGCCCTTTTATCTAATGTGAATAACCAACTTTAGACTGTGTAATAGCTGTGCCTAATTTCCAGCAACCCACAGATTCATTAAACTCTGATTTTACATTGACTTAGTTTCTGTAATTTTTATGATGGCACTTTCTTGACATTCCACCAACAAATGTATTCTTACTTACAAGATTTCAATTTAGTCAGTAAATCTGTACTAAGGTAGGTGGTCTTTGATATTTGCTTGAGTGAGGAGAGAGGGGGGGAAAAACTTTGTGCAAAAATAATTTCTAGGATTATTTTCAGGTATGGTTTAAATTAAGAGTTAAGTTCCTTCTAGAGGACTTCCTGTAAGAGCCCTAGTACTAAAGAAAATGATACTCAAGGGGGAGGGGATATGTGTATATAATCATGACTGATTCATGTTGTTGTACAGCAGAAACCAATACAACATTGTAATTTTTCTCTGATTAACACATTTTAAAAAGAAAACAATACTTTATTGATCTTACATTTGATTCTGGTTTATATTGGTTAAAGTTGGTGGGTGCTCCGGTCATACCATGCCAAAATGTAGTGGTTTAAAACAGAAATATTCATGTATGCTGCCCATGAATTCTGCAGTTTGGGTGCTGTTCAGTGGGGATGTCTCATCTGTGTTCCACATGGCATTAACTGGGGTCACTCATTGGAGGCTAGAGGGTCCATTTGCACATGACTCACTCACGTGGTTGGCAAGCTGGCACTGACGAACCAGCATCCTCATTTCCTTTCCATGGGGGCCTCTTGATTTGGTGTCTCGGGCTTCCTTACAGCATGGCTTCTAAGAGTCCGTATTCAAAGAAGCCAAGGCAGAAGCTGCGAGTCTTCTTATAGTTTACCTTGCATGTCATTTCTGCTTCACTCTACCAATTATGCAAATCATGAAAGCCAGCACAAGTTCAAGGGGAGGAGGAGAATTCAATCCCATATCTCAACAGGAGGAGTTTCAAGGAATTTATCTACCGTAGCACCTTTAATCTACCGTAGCACATCAGAGAAACAGTGTAACTGTGTCTCTGAAAGCCTGTAAATGTGCGGAGGGTCCCGGATTGTTTGAAAAGGTGTACCAGATGCGTCTCTAGGAGGCAATGAATCACATAGTCAGAAGCGCAGACCATTGGGTATGATCGCTGGCCCATACACCAGCTATGCCATAATGAACAATTTGCCTGATTCTTCCACATCCTCACAGCCTCATCTACAAAATGGGGGGAAATAATGTCTATTGCATCAGGTTTGCAGGGGGAAACCAAAATTCTGCTTTTTAATTTAAAAAAAAAATCAAAAAACTTAAATATAACAAATGCAAATAATATACAAAATTAAGATTTCTATGAATTTGCACAAACTGAACACATTGATCTGACACATTCATCAGGCCTGGGGAGCAACAGAGAGTGGTAGGGACTTTGGCAAACAGGAGAGCATATCTCCCTTCTCAGGGAGATTCTTGGCTCTTGCAAGTGGTTGCCATGTGGGAATAAAGGAGGAGTGTGCAGAGGGTCAGACTTAGCCCAGGGTCCCTGTCTGGGACTTTGTGGCAGGTTCAGGAACAGTGGTAAGGGAATGGGAAAATCAAAGCGGGCTGAACAATAAGAGAGGCTGACATTTAGGGTGCAGCCAAGCATGCCAGTAACAGGGATGGAATTAACCAGGCACAAGGTTCTGTAGGGCTTTCCTCGTGGCTCAGAAGGTAAAGAATCTGCCTGCAATGTGAGAGACTGGGGTTCAATCCCTGAGTTAGGAAGATTCCTTGGAGAAGAGAATGGCTACCCACTCCAGTATTCTTGCCTAGAGAATTCCATGGACAGAGGAGCCTGCTGGGCTACAGTCCACAGGGTTACAAAGAGTCAGACATGACTGAGCAACTGACACATGTAAGGTTTTTTAAGGAAACTTGTCTTGAAGTCTGAACACAAGAAGGCTTCTTGATGCCTCCTAGTCCAGAAAAGACTAGGAGACAATCAGCCAAGCCTGGCCCTTCACACACACCACCTATTTTCATCACTAAAGCCATTTCAGGAGCTCCACTCTCACAAACTGTCCTCAGGCTTTCTCCCCCATTCCCTTTGCCTCTGTCCACACAGGGGGCAATTTTCACGTCTCTCTTTTCTCACTGTCTTGCTTGCTTTTTCACATCTTGCCCTTCTGTGTGGAGATCCTAAGGTTCTCCCTCTTGTGAAATGTCTTGTGACACACATCATCCTATTGGAAGATCAAATCCTTTTTGGAAAGACACAGACACATATTAGGGAAATGAAAACAATATACTACCCATGACTCTGGCTATGAAATCTGAGGCATCTGGTAGACCTTTCCAAACAATTTTGAGCCCTCCACACCCTGGCTGTGGCGCATGGTTTAATCAGTGCAACCCCCTCCAGTGTTCTTGCCTGGAGAATCCCAGGGATGGGGGAGCCTGGTGGGCTGCCGTCTGTGGGTCGCACAGAGTCGGACACGACTGAAGCGACTTAGCAGCAGCAGCAGCAGATGGAGTACTGAGATGCGGTGGGAGGAGGGAAAGGCTGGGATCTAACAGCTAATCGCATAACTGACAGCTCTACAGAGTGGCTGCCCCCGGGATGCAGCTGGTGAGAGCCACATCAGGAAGAGGACTGACTGACTTGGAAATATTCAGATCAAACTACCACCTAACATTACATCCATGCCTGCAGCCTACTAACTGAGATGGTGCACAGTAAGCACTCAAGCTCAGTGCTGGGCAAAGAGCAGGCGGCCTATAAACCCTTTTCCTCTCCCCACCCCTTTACTCTTTTCCCCTTTCTATCAGGCTGTGTGTGATTACATGAAGCTTTATTTACTTGAGAATTCTGCTAATTATAGTCAGCTCATTTTCTCAAGCTCTACGCCCTGATCTGAACGACATGACCACACTAGTTTTCTAGGAAGATGCCTTTGAATCATTTTATTCACTTGTTAAAGAAGGCCTCTAGTTCAGAGATTGTGAGTGTTTCTGGATATTATAGGTAACATTCTGTTACCTATAAATCATCATTATTACCTTGGAGGTAGTACAATGATACAGCTGGTTTGTTCATGTGTATAAACACATTTTTACGCTCAGCACACATTCTACGAAGAAATCTAGGTACTTTAAATACAGTGGAAGGAGACATGACATAAATTAATGAAATCAATATGAAGGACAAAATTTTTCTTAAAATATTTTTTCCACCCTATATCCTTATTTACAGTGCATTTTAATAAGTTCTGCTTGAGGTGTTTTTTTTTTATTTTGGCTGCGCCACATGGCTTATGGGACGTTAGTTCCCGGACCAGGGATTGAACCCCGGCTCTCAGCAGTGAAAGAGTGGAATCTTACCCCAGGGAATTTCCTGGGGTATCTCAAACTACTGTAAAAAAAGTTGGTTAAGACAGCACTGGATTCTTCACACTGTGAATAAAAATCTTTACTCAATAATTTAGGATGAGCTGTAACTTTAAAGAGAGTCAAGATTACTTTGGAAAAGGAAGTATGGGTGGTGACAGGAACATGTTTTAGGCTCTACTAGTAACAGTAATTTATGAGATAAGGACGCCACTCAAATGTAATACTAAAAGTCTAGATTTTGGTTTAGATTTTAAAGCATTTTCATCAACATTTTAAAAGCATTAAAAAATTTAGCATATGTTTTTCTAGAAATGCACTTGCACACATACACTTTTATATAAACTGGGCTATGAATTCTTTTTGAAATATGTTTTTCCAAAACAATAATTCAAGTATTTCTACTTTGGCTACATCACAGTGTTGCAATTTACTAATGGCCTAGTGTTGGATACTATGTGCCACATTTCACTGTTTTATGCTATGCTATGCTAAGTCGGTTCAGTCGTGTCCGACTCTGTGTGACCCCATAGACGGCAGCCCACCAGGCTCCCTCGTCCCTGGGATTCTCCAGGCAAGAACACTGGAGTGGGTTGCCATTTCCTTCTCCAATGCATGAAAGTGAAAAGTGAAAGTGAAGTTGCTCAGTCGTGTCTGACCCTCAGCGACTCCGTGGACTGCAGCCCACCAGGCTCCTCCATCCATGGGATTTTCCAGGCAAGAGTACTGGAGTGGGGTGCCATTGTCTTCTCCATTCACTGTTTTAAACAGTGCTAATAGAATCATTAGGGCTTCCCGGAAGCTCAGTGGTAAAGAATTCATCTGCCAACACAGGCTTCCAGCCCTGGGTGGGGAAGATCCCCTGGAGAAGGGCATGGCACCCCACTCCAGTACTCTTGCCTGCAGAATCCCATGGACAGAGGAGCCTGGTGGGCTACAGTCAGGGGGTCGCAAAGCGTCAGAGACGAAACAGCAGCACAACCATTCTTTATATCAGAGCTTTACATGCCTGTCCCTGCATTTCCTGAGGATCGTCTCCTAGGAGTGAACTTACTATGACAAAGAACATACACATTTTAAAGCTTTGAATACAGATTTCAAACTCTCCTCCCCAAATCCTATCAATTTACATTCCAACCAGAGAGCTCTTCCTCGCACCTGGGCCAGCACTGGATTGTCCATTTCTTTACCGTCCTTACCATCTCGGTGGCATTTGTTTAACAACAGCTTTGATCCCCTGTGAAGCGTTTTTCATACATTTATTATCATCTGAATTTCTGTTGTGAACCGTCTGATCAGGATGTATGCAGGTGTGGGTTTTACCACATACATTGTTAATGCAGAGCAGACATCACAGGCCTCCAGAGGACTGAAGGCACTACTGAAGCGATTCTAGCTGTGAAATATACATAGAGCGAC
The DNA here is from genome assembly GCA_006408695.1 of Aepyceros melampus. NCBI lineage: Eukaryota > Metazoa > Chordata > Mammalia > Artiodactyla > Bovidae > Aepyceros > Aepyceros melampus. The sequence continues at coordinate 42,079 of SJXQ01003225.1, forward strand.
CAAAAAAAGGAGTGACTCAAACAAACCTCTTACTTCTTGTCTGAAGTAAACAAAACACGCTCTCCACGGGTGGGTCAACACAATTGGTACGTCTTACTGAACAAAAAGGGCTGGTTCTGGCTGCTGAGTCATTTAGATTATGTTCCACTTGGCAACATAACTTTCACTCCTTTTGCAAATAGAGATGTTCAGAACTACTCCAAGTTCCAAGCAATGCGTTAACGACAACAGGAAACACACACCCACAAAAGTTAGATATACTTACAAGCAGGAATCTAGGCATTTCTACAAAGTCCAATAACCATTTTATTATTTAATAGAGTTAATCTTTCTTAAGTTAGGACCTCACTGTCAAATACTGGCTGGAGATAACTTTAAACAAAACATCTGAAATCCAAAACCTTCTCTCTAAGTATTTTATCAGTTTAAGTATTAAACAGTATCTTGTATTTATGGATGCAACCTGGTACTCCAAGTTCATTATTTCCTATTCCAAGCTTCAGTCAGTCAGTCAGTTCAGTCTCTCTGTTGTGTCCGACTCTTTGCGAACCCATGGACTGTAGCACACCCGGCCTCTCTGTCCATCACCAACTCCTGGAGTTTACTCAAACTCATGTCCATTGATTGAGTCAGTGATGCCATCCAACCATCTCATCTCCTGTAATCCCCTTCTCCTCCCACCTTCACTCTTTCCCAGCATCAGGGTCTTTTCCAATGAGTCAGCTCTTCACATCAGGTGGCCAAAGGATTGGAGCTTCAGCTTCAGCATCAGTCCTTCCAATGAATATTCAGGACTGATTTCCTTTAGGATGGACTGGTTTGATCTCCTTGAAGTCCAAGGGACTCTCAAGAGTCTTTTCTAACACCACAGTTCAAAAGCATCAATTCTTCAGTGCTCAGCTTTCTTTATAGTCCAACTCTCACATCCATACATGACTACTGGAAAAACCATAGCTTTGACTTAAATAGACCTTTGTTGGCAAAGTAACGTCTCTGCTTTTTAATATGCTGTCTAGGTTGGTCATAACTTTTCTTCCAAGGAGCAAGCATCTTTTTAATTTCCCAAGCCTAACCTGCCTATTGTATTCACTATTTCTGTCCAATGGCAGGGCTACTCAGGTTGTACTTCCCAGGTACTAAGGTTGAACACTATGACATAATCTTTACTTTTCTTCCTCCTTTACCCTCCAAATCCAGTCAATTGCCATATCCTGGGGACTGTTCTTGATTAGTTTTTTTTAAATATAAATGAACCATTTATTTTAGAATAGTTTTAGATTTACAACAAAGCTGCAAAGATAATAAATACAGTGTTCCCATATTCTCCTGACCTAGATACCCGCAATGTTCACACCTTATGGTACCACGGGGCACCTGTCACATAGGAAACGCCACACTTTATCCAGACATCACTAATTTTCCCGTGTCCTTTCTCTGTGTCAGGATCCCATTCCCAGTATAGCGTACTCTTAGCCACCACATCTCCTTACTCTCCTGTGGTTTGCGACAGTTGCTCAGACTTGTTTTTGAACACTTGGACAGCTTTGAGGAATACTGGTCAGGTATTCGGTAGAATGTCCCTCCGTTTAGGTGTGTCTGGCGTTTTTCTCATGTGTGACTGGGGTGATGAGTTTCTTGGAGGATGACCGCAGAGGTGAAGTGCTGTTTTCATCGCACAGCAAGGATACGTGCTATCAACGTGACTTACGTGTAAGGACAGGAACCTTGATCATCGGGCAGACAGGACTCACCAGGTCTCTCCAGAGTCACTCTTCCCCCACTCCCGCTTTCCATACTCATTTTGCAAATGAGGAAACAGGTTAGAAGTCAAATGACTATGTCAAGGTTAGAAAGTAAAACTGAAATTGGAACATAGTACTTTCCCCCCCTAGTTCTGTGTTTCTCCCATAATACCAAGGGTTGGGCAACTATGATGGTAACATAAGCCAGATTCTACTCTCCGACTGTTTCTATAAAGCCTACAAGCTAAGCATGGCTTTTATATTCCAAATGGTTTAAGGGATAGTTAGGGAGTTTGGGATGGACATGTGCACACTGCTATATTTAAAATGGATAACCGACAAGGACCTACTATATAGCACAGGAAACTGCCCAATGTTATGTGTCAGCCTGGAGGGGAGGGAAGTTTGGGGGAGACTGGATACATGTATATGTTTGGCTGAGTCCCTTTGCTGTCCACCTGAAACTATCACAACACTGTTAATTGGCTATACCCCAATATAAAATAAAATGTTAAAAAAATAAAAGTCAAAAGAAGAATATTTCCTAACATGTAAAACTTACATGAAATTCAAGTTTCAGTGTCCATAAATCAAGTTTACTAGAATATAGCAATGCTCACTTGTTTATATATTTGCCTGTTGCCACTTTTATGATACCTCAGCTGAGCTGAACAGTTGTGACAGAGACCATATGACCCCCCAATTTTAAATATTTATTATATGGCCCTTTTCAGAAACCATCTGCCAACCCTGCGCTATGCCATCATGCTAACTACCCACCAAACAGCCTCCTTTTTGTCAGGGAATGGAGAAAAGAAGAATCCCTTCATCCCTAAGATTTGCTAACTGTGCAATTTACAAAGTGTAAAAAAGACCCTCAGAGATATTTCTTTAGGAGCCCAGATTCAAGGGTTGCAGTGCTTTCCCATTCTTAGTGATGAACTCATATGTGTGGGGTGAAGGAGTTGGGTGGGAGTAAGGCAGAGATGCGGAGACAGGGACACAGAGCAGAAAGACAGAGAAACACACATTATAATGGATGTTAGGATTTGGGGGCAGATCCCTCAATGAACAGATGGTACATAAAATTAGTGCAGTGAGTCAAAAATCTGTACCCTGGGAGAGTTTGTGACAGGCCAGGGATCTTTCAATGCAAGCATTGAGATCCCCCTCCTACTTGTACAGCAAAGGCATCCTTAAAAGCATTCCCTGCATGCTTCCAAGTCACAGCTGCTCCAGCATATTCCAGAGAAAGCCCCTCCCAGCCTTCTCTCTTGCTCAGACCATGACCCCCATCATTCCTATCCACAAACAACAAGGCTGGCCAGTCGCCCAGCTCGCTAACACTGTTCTCTATTTCTATCTGTAGGAAATGAGAGACATGTCTCATGATAACTGTATTCTGGGGTGTTATTTTAAGTATCTGGTTTTATTGTGTATAAAATACAGAAAGTTACTTTTTTCTCCATCTTTTATGAATAATCATTTTTCTTCTTTCTGGGTTCCCATCAAATGCCTATGAAATTTCTGAGTTAGGAGCCTCCTCCTTTTGAAGAGGTTTTTTTCTTTTTTTAAGAAGCAGATAAGAAGTGGGCATTGATCAAGAATCAGGAAAATGGGATCATCTTTGGAGAGGAAGAAGCAACTGTTGGAAAAAGACAATGGGCAAAAGGAAGGTCATTTGAGGATAATGTGATGAAAGTAAATAATAAGCAAAGCAGCCACCTAGGAAAGTTCAAGGATAAGGGCACTGCTGAGGCTGTGTAAACATGTTGAGCTAAAGAACTCTACAACTGTTCAATAGTTTATACTTTTCTAAATGTGTCAGCTTCCCTGATAGCTCAGTTAAGAATCTGCCTGCAATGCAGGAGACCCTGGTTCTTTTCCTGGGTCAGGAAGATCCCCTGGAAAAGGGATAGGCTACCCACTCCAGTGTTCTTGAGATTCCCTTGTGGCTCAGCTGGTAAATAACCCGCCTGCAATGTGGGAGACCTGGGTTTGATCCCTGGGCTGGGGAGATCTCCTGGAGAAGGGAAATGCTACCCACTCCAATATTCTGGCCTGGAGAATTCCACGGACAGTCCATGGGGTCGCAAAGAGTCAGACAGGACTGAGTGACCTTCACTTTCAAATGTGTCAGCATAAAAATCCTGTGAGGTTAAGAATTAACTTTGTTTTTCAAGTAAGGCCCGAAGAAGTGAAACAGTTCATTTAAATTATCTCCATGAGGTCAGGGCTCCATATATTGGATCTATCACTATATTCCCAGAACCTACCCTCATGCCTTGGAACACAGCAAGTATTCAATAAAGAGTTGTTAAGAAACATGTCATTTGGCCAGCTGACCAAACTCCAGCTTGCATCTCCAACTATTCACACTGCTCACGGATGAAGAAGACTCCTGCAATAAATGATCGTCTCCCTCCTATGCCACCTTCAAGGTACGATTTGTTGATTCATGACTTGCCAGTTTGGGTATCATCTAAGTACAGTTCGGTCACTAGTGAGTCAGTAGTAGGTACAGAGAACCAAGGGAGGGACTCAGTGTCCCATTTCCTGAGCATTTTAAGTTAATTCCAACTCAGTGGGTAGATTATACTAATCTCAAAAAGCAAATGTATACAACACAATATTTATAGAGGATAAGTATTTACAGGGAGAAGGCAGTGGCACCCCACTCCAGCACTCTTACCTGGAAAATCCCATGGATGGAGGAGCCTGGTGGGCTGCCGTCTATGGGGTCACAAGACTCAGACACGACTGAAGTGACTTAGCAGCAGCAGTAGCAGTATTTACAGAGGGCTTTCCAGGTGGCGCTAGTGGAAAAGAACCCACCTGCCAAAGCGGGAGACATAAGAGACACAGGTCTAACCCCTGGGTCGGGAAGATCCCCTGGAAGAGGACATGGCAACCCCCTCCAGTACTCTTGCCTGGAGAATCCCACAGACAGAGGAGCCTGGAGGGCTACAGTCCATAAGGTCACCAAGAGTTGGACAGGACTGAAAAGATTTAGCATGCACCCACAGCATTTACAGAGGAAACGTTACCTTTTAATAATTAAATCATAAAGTTGTTTTCCAAGCTTACAGACAGGACTGGCTTTACTTAACAGTTTGGCAATAAGAAAATGAAGGGCAAGATGAGAATTCTGCAGAATTCTCTAGACTAACCTTCTCGTAAGAGCCATATCTGTAAACAGAAGAGTATGAGGATGCACCCCCCCAAAAAAGAAGAAAAACTCAGCTGCTTTTTATTTTCTCATAAAAAAGCCAAATTATCAGGCACAGTACATTCTGTACAGTCGATTCATTAGCCTCTATTTACATAATGATGCAAATGTTTGAGGCCACAATTTTCCTTGGAGGAGGCATGGTTTGAAAGCAAATACTATCACAATGCTACACAAGGCAGGAGAAAACTGAATGGGTAGTGTCACAGGTTTGCTGAGCCCCTTTTAAAAAATTCCCTTTTCAATCTCTAGAATGAAAAGAGACTTTCTGGCAATGCCATCTAACTTTGTATTTGAGAGACATGTGGGGGATAACAAGGCATGAAATTGCTTTGCAAAAGAACTCATTTTTCTGATTCAATAAGTGGTACGGGGGAAGGGACAGGTCCATTCAATCCTGATCTGAATTAGGGAGAGCAAAGAAAATCTTTAATGCTTTTCAAGTTAATCCTGCACTGAGATATTAGTTCTGAGAGATGATGAGAAAAGAAAATCTAGGAGCACTTGGTCATGAGAGAAAGTGACTTTATTTCCAAGAACCAGTATATTGTCCACAGATTTGCAAACAGACCACCCAGCCAGGATGGGATAACTGGATATGTAAAACTTAGTGTCTACCAAGAGCAAATTGGTTCCTCAGGCAAAGCACTAATAAGTCACTGGTTTGATGGTGGAAACAGCAGTTTTTTTTTTTTTTTTTTTTAACTAAGACAACAGAGAGCTCATAGTCCCTAGAGGGAAAAGGTACTTTCCTGCCAACATTGGACAAAAGTACAATTCTTCAGAAACAGTCCACCAAAGGCTTCCTCTCCCCTCCCCACCACGGCTGGCAATAGAATTTTATGTCTCAAATCAATGAACGTTTTAATAATGTTTTCTGATAAACGTGATTATGAAAGTAATTTCTCTTTGCTCTGTGAAATGAAGACACATTGAAATTGACTGCGTGTAGAGATTTTGTTTATTTAATAACCTGGATATGCTATGAAATCTCAAAAGTACTGGACTGAAGGAACTCAAAGAACTCATTGGATCCATGGTATATCCCCTTGTTCCAAGGCGTGACCCTTGGACCAGTAGCATCAGCATCATTCTAAAGCCTGTTAGAAATGCAGGATCTTGGGCCCCATCCTAGAACTAGTGAGCCAAAATCTGCTTTGTTACAAGATCACCAGGTATTCTGGATCCACAAAATTTGTATCCTTTCTCCTTCAGCTGTAACTCTCTCGAGTTTAAGAGTCCTTCATCTAGCATGCAGATACATTAGCGGTGGTAGCTGAGGATCAGAATTGCTTTGGCCATTGGTAAGATGGATGCCTGGGTACCTTGCTCACCCCTGCAGGAAGGTAGGGAGTCAGGCCATGTGGACTTGACTGCCGAGGAAGAAAAAAATCAATCAAAGTGCTATTATAGGATAGGGAATGAGTGATGGGCAAACACATCAAAAGATATTCCCAAAATGATGGGTTGTTAAGGATGAGCACCTGACCCAAGTCAGGTCAAGGAGGCTCACTTGTGAGTCTTTTGCCACAACTACAAAGAAGAAGAAGTTCTTGTTTCTAGGTTATAAAACTGATAAGATAGAAACCTAGAGCTACCCCTAGCCTAGGGTGACCTCTTAAGAGAAGGCCTGTCCGACAACAAAGAAAACCCCAGGAAAACAAGGCTAAGAGGTAGAGAAAGACCAAGTCCCCAGGACTTCAACTGCGCCCCCAAGCATGGGGCCACTAATCCCAGGGGCACAGCACACTGTTTTCTGATAACACCTGAAGGCGCCCCCTGGAGCACTGCAACAGCACGGCAGCCCTTCTTGGCTGTAGTTATGCCTGAACCACACGTTCACTCTGGACATCTGTACGTGCACCGATACATTTCTCCACTTAAAATTTATTTTCTGGTTTGAGGTAGATTTTCCATGACCTGAAACCAACCAAAAGACTGCTAACACTCATGAGGTGCTTTAAAAATACTCAGGCTCATATCCAGCCCAAAACTTTCTCCTCTACAACAGATAGACTGATATGGCCTAGGTGGGGGTGGGTGTTGGGGAAAGACAGTCAGATTATGCATTCTTATGCATGTCTGGGAAGGTGTAAATGAATAAATCCTGTTTAGAAAGGCAATTTGGTAATTTCTATTAATTTCAAAAAGGATATACCCTATAAAATAAATAAGTCATGGGATATAATATACAGCATTATATATTAAATTATCATTAACAGTACTGAATTAATTAAGCTATTATTAACTATGGCATTAAACTACAATTAATAATACTGTATTTGTATATCTGAAAGTTGCTAAAAGAGTAAATCTTAAAAACTTTTCATTACAAGAAAAAATTCTATAACTATGTATGGTGACAGATATTAATTAGACTTACTGTGGTGATCATTTTGCAATATATATACAAATATCAGATCATTCGGTTATACACCTGAGACCAAAAAAATAGAAAAATATAGATGGCCAATAAATAGAACAAAACAAAAAGGATATACCATTGGGCCTAGTAATTCTACTTCTACCAAGTGATTCTATATATAAATCAGCACATGTACCCATAAGTATTCACATATATTCACTAAGTATTATTGGGATGACAAAAGCTTATACAGCCAAACTGCGCAACAATAAAAGGCTAAAGTAAATGGTTTAGATGGTCCATTTGAAACATGGAACAAACATTCCACAGCTATTAAAAAGAATACATACAGATATAGAAAACAAATTTATGGTTACCCGGCGATAACCACAAGCTGTGGGGAGGGATAAACTGGGGGATTGTACATGTGTGTGCTGAGATGCTCAGTCATGTCTGACTCTTTGTAGCCCGCCAGGCTCCTCTGTTCATGGGATTTTCCAGACAAGAATGCTGGAGTGGGTTGCCATTGCCTCTTCCAGGCAATCTTCCCGACCCAGGGATTGAACCTGAGTCTGCTGCAGCTCCAGCATTGGCAGGGGGAGTCTTCATCACTGAGCCACCTGGGAAGCCCCAAAATTGAGAGACTGGGCCTGAATATACACACTGCCATATATAAAATAGAGAACGAAGAAGGACCTACTATATAGCACAGGGAACTCTATTTGATACTCTGTGATGGCCTTGCGGGGAAACAGTCCAAATATAAGTGGATATATGCGTATGTACAACTGATTCACTTTACACCTGAAACTAATACAGCATTGTAAATCAACTTTACTTCAATAAAAATTTAAAAAAAAGAAAAAATATGGCAGCTCCACATGCGCTATCCCGGAACAATTCTCAAGGTAAGTGTAAAAAGTAAGATACGAAATACCTATTATTCCAGAGTAGGCCCCCATTTATATAAATAAAAAGGATAAATAAATACATGTATGCATATTATGTGTGTATGTACATGTAGGTATAATTTGTATAATATGTATATATATTTATGAATAGAATATCTTTGTAGAAGTAGATAAACTTAATAACAGTTGTTTCTGGGGAGATTACAGGATTGGAAAGAGACCAACATCCTTTACGTTTTGTAACTACTATATGCATCAATTACATATGCACTGCCCTGGCATATCTGGAACACTTTCCTCCTGCTTCCTGTAGAAACACTGGCCTGGAGAGATGGGGATGCATGGCCCGGGGAAGGGGGCTGGAGACTGAGCGATCAGCAGCCCTCTCCTCTCTTATTAGACCAGGAGCTGAGTATACCACAGCCACTCAAAAATTCTTGACAAATCGCTCAGAGAACTGAATGTAATCAGGGAGGGTGGACCTGCATGAACAGGAATGAGAGTTATTTTCCCCAGGAGCAGACATACACAGAGACTGGCCCTGGGAACATCTGTCTTGCTGCAGGAATGCTGCCAGGCAGGGAAGGTTCCCAGCTGCCCCGCCATCAAAGCAACCCTCTCTGTGATTTCTTTCTCTCAGGTGGCCTGAATCCTCACTGGCCTCTGGCCTGGCCGGTTGGCCAATCAGAATGACAGAGCCATCCTTCAGGACACCCTTTTGCTTTCTAAAGACCTGCCCCTCTGAAGCACGTACAGCTGGAAACACTGAAAGCTTCAAGCCCAGTTTAAATGAAAAGTGTAAGCAATCTATGTGTTAATTCTGAAGCCTTGACTTTCCTAATGAACTGAGGGTTAGGCAGCCACTGGCGTGAGTCTGGGGTGTTCTGCCGAGGTCACCCTGTGCTGGTGACAGTGAGACACAAACACAGGGACACAGGGCGACCTGAGATGCTCCTGGCCAAGTCTACCCACACAGAGACAGCTGTCAGTGGGGGGAGCTCGGGGCTGGCACTGGAGTCGCTATCACTTCACTGCTTTCAAATGTGCAACTCAAGTGTGATGAAGCTGCTGTTTCCATTAAGCTGTAGTGAAGGTGAAGTTGCTCAGTCGTGTCCAACTCTTTGCGACCCCATGCACTGTAGCCTACCACGCTCCTCCGTCCATGGGATTTTCCAGGCAAGAGTACTGGAGTGGGTTGCCATTTCCTTCTCCAGGGGATCTTCCCGACCCAGGGATTGAACCCGGGTATCCCGCATTGTAGACAGATGCTTAACCATCTGAGCCACCAGGGAAGTCTATTAAGCTGTAACTCAGCTACAAATTAACCTCGCTGCACTGATTCAGTTAAATGTGTTTTAGAAACAGTTCTGATCCCAGTCTTTGGAAACAGAAACTTATTCTCCCTTTTGCCCCCAGCAAAACCCATCCCCCCTCACTGCCCCAAATTCCATATCTTACTGGCGAGCCTTCTGAAATGGATGTGTGGTTATGTGTGCAAATGCAGGGGGTGGTAGAGGTTGAGCTGGGAAAGTGGCACATGCATGCTATCAGAGAGCACAGAACTGGTTTTAATGCTTTCCCAAATGAACACACAAACTGCACTTTATACCTTCCCAGGCCTCGGATTTCTCATCTGCCTATGCTCCCTGGGAAATCAGATGAATGGTCTCAGAGCCTCTTGCACTGCACTGTCAGTGCTTGGACCAAAAGCACCCAAAGAGGAAGGCTGGCATCAAAAAGAGCTAGAGGTCACAGGGAGCTCGGTGCTCTGCGAAGACCTGGAGGGGTGGGATGGGGGTGTGGGAGGAAGGTTCAAGAGGGAGGGGATAAACGTATACACATGGCTGATTGTTGTACAGGAGAAACGAACACACCATTGTAAGGCAATTATACTCCAATTAAATAAATAAATAGAGCTAGAGGTTCAGTTGTTTTGATGACTAAGGTTGGAGCTGACCGTGTCGTGATCTTTCACAATGCCCATCTGGGGAAAGCTTAGTAAATACTTATTGAATGGAGCAAGCTTTGTCTCCACTCCAGCTGCTATGGAACTGTGTGCATGTTCAGTCTGAACATTAAACAAAAAAAGAGAGTGCAAGTATGAGATCCTGTTGAACACACAATTAAACTGTATTCAACATGGACTCGAGTCTATTATTAATTACTGTTGTTTGGTGAGCTCCGGGGGGAAATGTGGCTCTTTTCATTTGGGGGGATTTAAAAAGCCACACAGGCAGTTCCAGTTGAAACACTCTTGCTAGAGGCCTCCTGGGTCTAGGCAGACTGTGACACAAGTCCACGAGGGCTACATACTGTGCTCAGTGTCTGGGGAAACTCTTCACCTGGGCTTCATCTGAGCCCACCTCCATCCCTACCACCTACAGGACAAGATGCAAACTCGCAACACATGCCAGATGCCCCATCTGGCCCGAGATCTCTTCACGCAGTCAGCCTGCCATGGACAGAGTCTGACCCTATTCACATTGCGTGAGGTCAGGTAACATGTAGTTGGGTTAGACTGGATTATGGACAACAATCCTAACCAGAAAATGTCTAGAATGATCTGTGATCCAGTGTGAGTGAATTTATACCTCCAGCAACAATGCCAAGCCTTAGGATATGACAGAGACTCAGAAAAGCTGAATGAATGAAGTGAAAAACCAGACTACATCCTAAATTTTTAAGGAAGCAGTTAAACCAAATCCACAGCAAGATCTAATCTGAATCATATGAAGTAAGTTTTAAGGGTTCATGTGAGGTGAATGGGATGAGAAACTGGCTAGTGATTCCTTATACCTGTAAACTACTTCCTCAGCACTTTCATATCTGTGATCTCACTTCCTTCTAAGAAAAACGTTATAATGGTGGTTAAACAAGTATTATTATCCTTATTTTACAGATGGGGAAACTGGCTCAGAGAAATTGTGATTGGTTTAATAACTTTATATTAATCAGAGCTAGGATACAAATTCTGATGTCTTTGACCTCACCTTACCATAGGAAGCTATCGTTACTATTGTTTATCTTTTAAAATGAAGCTGCATATAAACACAGCCTCACACAAGCACACAGAACTCAGAACATCTTCCTTCCTTCATCGGTGTCTGTCTCAGTGTTTCCACAGTGGAAATCAACTGACCCGGGAGGCAGACAAACCTGGATTCAGGTCCCCACTTGGATCTGTGTGACTTTGAACAAGTAACCATCTCTCTAAGCCTCTGCTTATGTACCTGGAAAATGAGAATAACAAGATCTATCTCAAAGAGTTATTGTGAGGATTAAATGAGAATACAGGTAAAGTGCTTAATACAAAGATTAACACACTGTCAACATCCAGTGAGTGACAGCTCTCATGGTTATTATGGTAAAAACGAAGGGGAAAAATGTAATCCGGGCTATGAATTTGAATTGAGGGTTATACAGCATAGCTTGTAGTGACTCGTAGCTGTTAGTTTCAGACTGGATTACCAATTGAAAGAGTTTAAAATATACTGCGTACAAGATATATAAAATGAGAATCTAGGAATGCATTGAGATTTTCACAATTTTAAGCGGAGAATGTCTACATGCATTTAAACATAGGCATACAAACTCAACATTCAGAAAACTAAGATCATGGCATCCAGTCTCCTCACTTCATGGCAAATAGAAGGCAGAAAAGTGGAAACAGAGACAGATTTTATTTTCTTGGGCTCCAAAATCACTGCGGATGGTGACTGCAGCTATGAAATTAAGACACTTGCTCCTTGGAAGGAAAGCTACGACAAACCTAGACAGCATATTCAAAAGCAGAGACGTCACTTTGTCGACAAAGGTTCATCTAGTCAAAGCTATGGCTTTTCCAATAGTCATGTATGGACATGAGAGTTGGACCATAAAGAAGGCTGAGTGCTGGAGAATTGATGTTTTCAAATTGTGGTGCTGGAGAAGACTCTTGAGAGTCCCTTGAACTGCAAGGAAATCAAAACAGACAATCCTAAAGGAAATCAACTCTGAATACTCATTGGAAAGACTGATGCTGAAGCTGAAGTTCCAATACTGTGGCACACCTGATGTGAAGAACTGGCTTATCAGAAAAGACCCTGATGTTGGGAAAGATTGAAGACAAAGGGAGAAGAGGGCGGCAGAGGATGAGATGGTTAGATAGCATCACCGACTCAATGGACGTGAGTTTGAGCAAAGTCTGGGAGATAGTGAAGGACAGGGAAGCCTGGCGTTCTGCAGCTCATAGGGTCACAAAGAGTCAGACATGACTGATCAGCTGAAAAACAACCACCACATACACACTGATGCAGGTTGGGGAAACACACACTTTGCCACATGATAGCAGACTTCTTGATGAACTGTAAAGTTGACTTAGCAAAAATAACAGCCCAGTGGACTTCCTTTCAGCACAAACTACCCTGCAAGTGAGAATAGATCCATTCTGATATGACTCTGCACCCACTACAGGTAGAAGTTCATCCCCTGAAAGCACAACACACTATAAAGATTTGATCAATTTCCTTTAATGTCTGGAAATCAGTTCTGATCACCAACTTCACTATGATATTATATCTCTAAAAGCTCTTCAACATGTTTCAAGGCTGAAAATCCAGAAGATTCCAGGGATGCTGATGGCTAACAATAATTAACCATCTTTTTCTTTTTTAAAAACTGAAAGCTGCTAAAACAATATATCAGAGAGTCAACAGATTCTTTAGTAATAATTCACAGTGAGCACAGATTCTGGAACTGGATGGTCTGAGTTTTTTGTTTGCTTGGCCACACAGCATGTGCGATCTTAGTTCCCCAACCAGGGTTCAAATCTGGACCCTCTGCATTGGAAGCACAGCAGCTTAACCACTGGACTGCCAGGGAAGTCCTGTCTGAGTTTAAATTCAGACTGTACCACTTCTTAGCTGGGTGATTCCCAGTAAATTATGTCATCTTCCTGTGCTTCAGTTTCCTGTCTACAAAAGGGAAATAATAAGAGCATATACTCCATAAAGTTTCCTATGAGTATTAAATGAGGTAACTGATATAAAATTCCTGGAAAGGCACTTAGCACAGAGTAATAAATCAGTAAATGATATCTATTGTTCTAGTCACCACTTGAGTCCTATATCCATCCTTCCTCAGTGACCAATCTTAGAATTTCCACCCAGACAATGATGTGAAAACTGATTTATCTTGCTTTCACTGCTCAGAAAGGCCAGGTACTATGACTGGCACAGAATAGTTACTCTGAAAATATTTGATAAGAGAATGAAATAATGACAGCAATATTTTAAAGCACTTTGGAAGTATATCATGAAAAGCATGATATTCACTGTGATCCTCAAGGGTAAAGGAGAAAGAAAAGCTATTCAAAGCTTAGATTGTCTTTCTCCCATTGGAATAAAAGGGAAATGAATAAGAGCAGCTATTGCAAGAGGCAGTGGAATTAAATTATGTCAATTCCCAGCATGATAATAACAGAAAGCTCCATCATGGAGGCTAGGCTGGTCACCTATTCATCCACTCTGTTCTTTTAAACGACACACCATCCTCTCACAAACCCCTCTGTTACTGATCAATGTACATGAGTCACTGAGAATTCACATTATACAAAATCACAAAAAAGCAACAGGAATTCAACAATATTGTTCCTAGCTCTCACAAATATTTGGCCCCCAAACCATGGGTATCAGAGAGCTGAATTTCCAACACGCTTTACAACTGTCATCTGACAGCAAAATCCTATGGAGGAGGCTCGGCTCAGTGGTTCCTATGGGGATCCTATGCCAGGAAAGATTCAAAATCAGAAGGGTGGGAGCTGCCCAAGACCTGCAATGAAAGCTCTGGTTAAAGCCCACAGAAATTCCAGGCTTCATTCCACACAAAAAGACAAAATCATCCCCTGGGGGGCAGAAGCTGCACTGTTACAGAAGCATATATATATATATATGGGAAAAAATCAACTACTCCAATATAAAATTAAGTGGCAAAATGTCCATGATATATTAAGTTCTCCCCCCTAAAAGAGAACATTGTAGACCAACATGTATAGGGACTCTATTTAAACAAACCCAAGCAAAACCTTCTCCACTGCCCTTATTTCTCTGTAATTTATACATAGGAAAAAAGACTGTCTGCTCTCATCTGATTCCTCTTGAAAAGGAATCAACGTTCCACATGTGCCTTGATTAGCTCAGAGCTCAGGGGGCCTGTGCTTCACTCATTCCATGCAGTACTTTTCAAGATGGTTGTTACTGTGAACGAGTTGATGGCTTTGATTTTTAGCAGCTTCCCTCCTCCTCTGGATCATCCCAAGATTAGACTTGACTGACACTGTCCACAGCCCCACCTGGCCACATCCAAGTTAAGTGAGGCTCTGAGTCAATGACAAGCAGGACTGAGGGTACAGTAAGACGGTGGCTGTCAATTCTGGCTGCATATTAGAACCATCTGGAGAGCTTTAAAAACTCTTAATGCCTCATCTAATGCCAGAGATTCTGTCTGGTTCGGTCGATTGGAGCATTCTTTTCAAAATCAGTATTTTTTTTTAAAGCTCCCATGATTCTAATGTACAACCAGGTTTCAAAGTCACTGCAATAGGAAATCCCTCTTAATAGGTAAATATGCTCTGGAATTCGTCTGTAGCTCGCTATCCGTAAATAGAGCTCAAGGCGCCCGACAGGACTTCTACAAAACAATTCATAGACTGCACTAAGCATTTAATAAACTACATTCAATGCTCCCAACAATTGGGAAGTGGATTTTATTATCACTTCCCTTGACCAGATGCAAAAACCGGTCCTCAGGAATGGCAAGTAACCTGTCCCAGACACTCACAGGAAGAAAGGGGAGGGAAATTGCAGATTTCAAAGACATGTCCTTCATGCTGGTACCCTTTCCCCAGTGGAGCCCCATGCCTTGGCCTTACTGAAATGTTTCACTGGCTCCTGGCACCCTGAGAGTTGGGCTCCCTTTGGTTCTCTGAGGAGACTGGGCTTCAATCCTGAACCTCTGCCTAATTCTTACCAGCCCTTCTAATTTATTGCTTCTGATACCATTTTCTTCACCTTGAAGGAACTCTGTCCAGTACAGCTTTGGTCACTCTCTAGGGCACAGCTCCCTCTGGTCACTGACCTCCCTCCCCATCTCACTCCAATTCACCCTATTGCTCTCTCCCAGACTCCACCCACAGTCAGTCCTGGGTGACTCCCAGGTGTCGGCCTGCTATGCAGTATCATTTAAATCTCTCTGGGATTTTTCCCCCACATGAACTGTCGTGAAGCTGTTCATCTGGTATGTTCATGATTATTCCTTTAAATTTATATATAGGACTGATTGTTGCTTTTTCATTAAAAATATTTTTATTTTTATTAGTTTGGGGCCATTATCCCAGCACTCCTATAGAATTCTGAAATTAAATTGCCAGGTATCATCATGAAGTCTCCTCCTGAGATCTTTTTATCATGTGAAAGTTTCATGACCATGGGCTCTATGTTTTTTCCCAATTCCTAATAAAAAGGGTTCTTCACTATTACCTTTCATGTGGCCTGAAACCAACAGAAATAACATTCACTAGGAAACAAATCACTCACTGGACTCTCTCCAGTTAACCGTATTAGTTGTTCAGTTGCCAAGACTCTTCATGACCCCATAGATGGCAGCATCCCAGGCCTCCCTCTCCCCCACCATCTCCCAGAGCTTGCCCAAGTTCATTTCCATTGAATGCGTGGTGCCATCCAACCATCTCATCCTCTGTTGCCTCCTTCTCCTACTGCCCTTGATCTTCTGCAGCAACAGGGTCTTTTCCAGTGTGTCGGCTGTTCATATCAGGTGGCCAAAATACTGGAGCTTCAGTTTCAGCATCAGTTCTTCCAATGAGTACTCAGGGTGGATTTCCTTTAAGACTGACTGGTTTGATCTCCTTGCTGTCCAAGGGACTCGCAAGAGTCTTCTCCAGCACCACAGTTCGATTCTGTGGCACTCTGCCTTTTTTATGGCCGAGCTCTCACAATCGTACATGACTACTGGAAAAACCATAGCCTTGACTATATGGACCTTTTGTTGGCAAAGTAATGTCTTTGCTTTTTAACACACTGTCTAGGTTTGTCATAGCTTTCCTGCCAAGAAGCAATTGCCTTCTAATTTCATGGCTGCAGTCACCATTCTCAGTGATTTTAGAGTCCAAGAAGAGGAAATTTGTCACTACTTCGACCTATTACCCTTATATTTGCCATAAAGTGATGGGACCAGATGCCATGATCTTCATTTTTTTAATACCGAGTTTTAACCTGGCTTTTTCACTCTCCTCCTTCACCCTTCTGAAAAGGTTCTTTAGTTCCCCTTTGCTTTCTGCCATTAGAATGGTATCATATGTATATTTGAGGTTGTTGATATTTCTCCCTGCAATCTTGAGTCCAGATTGTAATTCATCCAGCCCAGCATTTCTCATGATGTGCTCTGCATATAAGTTAAATAAGCAGAGTGACAATAAATAGCTTTGTTGCACTTCTTTCTCAATCTGAATCATCGGTTGTTCCATACAAAGTTCCAACCTTTGCTTCTTGACCAGCATACAGGTTTCTCAGGAGACAGGTAAGATCGTTTGGTATTCCCATCTCTTTAAGAGTTGTCCACAGTTTGTTATGATCCACACAGTCAAAGGCTTTTGTGTGGTCAATGAAATAGAAGTATATGTTTTTCTGGAATGCCCTTGCTTTCTCTATGATTCAGTGAATGTAGGCAATTTGATCTCTAGTTCCTCTGCCTTTTCTAAACCCAGCGTGGACATCTGGAAGTTCTTGGTTCATGTAATGCTGAAGCCTAGCATGCAGGATTTTGAGCATAACCTTACTAGCATTGGAGATGAGTCTAACTGTCTGGTGGTTTGAACTGCCAGACAGTTCATTAGTACTGCCCTTCTTGGGAACTGGGATGAGGATTGACCTTTTCTAGTCCTGTGGCCACTGCTGGGTTTTCCAAATTTGCTGACATACTGAGTGCAGCACTTTAGTAGCATCATCTTTTAGGATTTTAAATAGTTCTGCTGGAATTCCATTGCCTCCAATAGCTTTATCGACAGCAGTACTTCCTAAGGACCACTTGACTTCACATTCCAGAACGTCTGGCTCTGGGTGAATGGCCACACCATCAAGGTTATCTGGTCCATTTAAGATCTTTTTTGTACGATTCTTCTGTGTATTCTTTTCATCTCTTCTTGATCTCTAGTGCTTCTATTAGAGCTTTACCATTTCTATCCTTTATTGTGCTCGCCTTTGAGTGAAATGCTCCTTTGATAGTTCCAATGATCTTGAAGAGATCTCTAGTCTTACCCTTTCTGTCATTTTCCTCTATTTCTTTGCATTGTTTCATTGAAGAAGGCCTTCTTGTTTCTCCTTGCTATTTTCTGTAACCCTGCGTTTAGATGGGTGTACCTTCCCTTTCTTCCTTGCTTTTTGCTTCTTTTCTTTCTTTAGCTATTTAAAAGCCTCCTCAGACAGCCAGTTTGCCTTCTTGCTTTTCTTTTCCTTTGGGATGGTTTTGTTTGCTGCTCCTGTACAGTATTACGGACCTCTGTCCATAGTTCTTCAGGCACTCTTTTTACTAGATTTAATACCTTGAATCTATTCATCACTTCCACTGTATATTCATAGGGGGTTTGATTTAAATCACACCTTCCCGGCCCAGTGGTTTTTCCTGCTTTAGCTTAAGCCTGAATTTTGCTATGAGAAGCTGATGATCTGAGCTACAGTCAGCTCCAGGTCCTGTTTTTGCTGACTGTATAGAGTTTCTCCATCTTCAGCTACAAAGAATGTAATCAACCTGATTTCAGCCATGTATTAAAGTCATCTCTTATGTTGTTGAAAAGGGGTGTTTGCTATGACCAGTGCATTCTCTTGGCAGAATTCTCTTAGCCTTTGAACTGCTTTATTTTGTACTCCAAGGCCAAACTTGCCTGTTACTCCAAGTATCTCCTGACTTCCTACTTTTGCATTCCAATCCCCTATGATGAATAGGACATCTTTTTTTAATGTTAGTTCTAAGAGGTCTTCTAGTTCTTCACAGTACTGATCAGCTTCTTCGACATTAGTGATTGGGCATAGACTTGAATTACTGTGATGTGGAATGGTTTGCCTTGGAAACAAACCGAGATCATTCTGTCATTTTTTGAGGCTGCACCCAAGTACTGCATTTTGGACTCTTCTGTTGATTATGAGGGCTACTCCATTTCTTTTACAGGATTCTTGCCCACGATAGTAGATATAATGGTCAACTGAGTTAAATTCACCCATTCCCATTCATTTTAGTTCACTGATCCCTAAGATGTCGATGTCTATTCTTGCCATCTCTTGCTTGACTACATCCAATTTACCTTCATTCATGGAGCTAACATTCCAGGTTCCTGTGCAATACTGCTCTTTACAGCACCACATTTTACTTTCATCACCAGAAATATCCACAATTGAGCATAATTTCTGCTTTGGCACAGCCGTTTCAGTCTTTCTGGAGCTGTTAGCAGTTGTCCTCCACTCTTTCCTGGTAGCATATTGGACACTTTCTGACCTGCAGGACTATCTTTTGGCGTCCTATCTTTTTGCCTTTTTATACTGTTCATGGGGTTCTCACAGTGAGTGTCCTGGGGTGGTTTGCCAATCCCTGCTCCAGTGGATCTTATATTGTCAGAACTCTCCACTATGACCCATCCGTCTCAGGTGGTCCTGCACAGCATGGCTCATAGCTTCATTGAGTTATGCTAGCTAACTGTACAATCTTATTTTTCAAAATCTGATATTGGATTTTGTGAGTACCTTGTTGAAATTAAGATTTACTATGTACTTTTCTCTGAGCTGCTAAGTCACTTCAGTCGTGTCCGACTCTGTGCAACCCCACAGACGGCAGCCCACCAGGCCACCCCATCCCTGGGATTCTCCAGGCAAGAACACTGGAGTGGGGTGCCACTGTCTTCTCCGAAGATCACTGTTGCAACTGTTCAGTTCTGCTGCTGTATCATGAAAGCAGCAACAGGCATTATGTAAATGACTGAGCCTGGCTTATGCCAATTATACTTCAGTAATATTTGCCAAACCCTGACCTAAACTAATCATGGTAAGTCCATTTCCTCAGTCAATGACTGGCTCACAAATGGACACAGGACCCAATCCTGGTATGTGGAATGTGACAAAAGTTTGCTGAGGGGCTCCTAGGAAAGATTATTTCACGTTTTAGATGGTTAAGGAAGCAACAGCTCTCCTTTTCCCTTTGGCTATTAGCAGATCTGGATGTGATGTCTGGAATCACTGCTGATCTAAAAATGAAGCCATAGGAGGGCAGAACCATGAGAATCACAGAGGACAGCAGATACTTGGCACACTGTGCTTGCGGACTACTCCTTCTTCTTATGTAAGATGATAGATTTCCTTACTACTCAAGACAGTGAGACGGCCAAAAAGCATCCTAATTACTATACCCTCTTCAACGCTTAGCAAATTACTTCACAGAGGAAACTCGTTCAGTAAACAACATTCTGTTGACCTGGCTCACAAACTGAACCTTAAATGCATGCAAATTAGAGTTCTTTCCATTATAAATAACAACTAGCTCATTTCAAAGTCAAGTTCAAATTTTCTGGAAAAACAAAAAACAAAAACAGTAACACTAATAGGAAGAAATAATAGTGAACCTCATATTATTTAAGATGAGTAGAAAACCAAAGTGTTCAATAGTTTTTCACTTTTCTCAAAATAAATGTGTTTCAAGATTATCCACTCCTTACAGTTCTCCTCCGCTTACTTGAAGCCTTTCTCTCCCTGACTGGCCCTTGGAAGGCAAACTGAATGCAAATGTCTCTATACTCATCAGTCTTACTGGGCATGGTTCCAACTGGCCACCCCACATGAACACAATAAAAGTTAAACATCAATTAAAATTCATGCAATCCATTTAGCTCTCTGAAAAATCACTAAATAACCATACACATTTGGGGCCCAAACTAATCCTAAATTGTTCCCCATCACTCTTTAGTTATCAAACATACTGGGCCTCATTTTAGACTCTATTAATTGCTCATTCAGCTTTCACAGAGTAGGCCATCAAAAATGAACCCAGGATAAAAAATAAAGATGTGGAATGAGAGGCCACACTGGGTCAAGTTCAGCTGGCCAGGTAGTCTGTTAGTAATGGTGGCACTAGGCAAATTCCACGGAAGGGCAAGCCCTATCCAGGGCTGAGGGGACACGCAAAGGTTTCTCTTTTGAGACATCCGCTGGTTTATTCATCTGCTTTCAACACAGACCTACATGTCTAACGGGCATCCCACATTTTAACATGTCCAAAGCAGAATGCATAATTTCTCCTCTAAGTCTAGTTCTTATCCTATCTTTCCCGTTTCATAAATGGAACCCAACTACGTAAGCCCAAAATCAGCATCACCCTTGATTTCTTTTTTCTGTATCCCCACAACCATGCCATCAGCAGTTCTCACTGACTGCAACCAAAACCTGTCCATTCCTCCCCATCCCACGCCACCGCCTTAACCTGGATCTCTGTCATGTCCTTTTTGAGATGACTGCCACCACCTCCTAAATAGCCTCCCTGTTGTCCCTTCTGCCTCCCAACAACCATTCTTGTAAAAATTAAATACAATCCCATCACTTCCCTGCTTAAAACCCTTCAATAGCTTCCAGCTGCACTTTTTTCTATTTAAATTTTTGGCTGTCTTTTTAAATTTTTTTGGCCATGCCCCATGACATGTGAGATCTTAGTTTCCCAACCAGGGATCAAACCAGTGCCCCTGCAGTGGAATCTCAGAGTCTTAACCACTGAACCACCAGGGAAGTCCCCCAGCTGCATTTTAGAATTAAAATCTTTATGAATTTCCTATTGCAGCAACAAAAATTAGCATAATTTGGTGGCTTAGCCCAACAGAAATGTACTCTCTTACAGTTCTGGAAATCAGAAGTGTAAAATCAAGGTGTCAGTAGGGCTGGGTTCCTCCTGGAGGCTTCAGAGGAGAATCTGTTCCCATGCCTTTTTTAGCTTCTAGAGCTTCCTACACTCAACTTGTGGCTCCTTCCTCACCTTCTCTGATTCTCCTGCCCTCCTCGAACAAGGACCTTTGTGATGACACTGGGCCCACCCAGGTCACTCAGTATGGTTTGCCCCATCACAAGATATTTAACTTCATCACATCTGCAGTTTCTTTTACCACGTAAGTGACATATTTACAGGTTTGGAGACTAGGACATGGATAGTTTAGAAGGGCCCTTATTCAGCCTATCATAAAATCAAAAAACAACACATAGATGGACCTAGAGAGAATCATACAGAGTGAAGTAAGTCAGAAAGAGAAAACCAAATATCGTATATTAATGCATATACATGGAATCTAGAAAAATGGTATAGACGATCTTAATTGCAAAGCAGAAACACAGACATAGATGTGGAGAACAAATATATGCATACCCGGGGGGAAGGGGAAGTGGGAGGAATTGGGAGACTGGGACTGGCAGATATACACCACTGACACCATGTATAAAATAGCTAGCTAATGAAGATGATATACTGTACAAGACAGGGAGCTCTAACGGTCACCTGAGGGGAAGGAAGTCTGAAAGGTAAATGGATATGTATGCCTGATTGATTCTCTGTATAGCTGAAATGAACACAATGTTGTAAAGCAACTGTACTCCAATAAAAATTATTTTAAAGAACACAACATAAAAAACAGAGCAGCTCCTGACCATGGCTTACCAGCCTGATGTCACCCATGCAACCCAGACCTGAGCACCTCTCACTCTTGTCTCTCACTTACCTTCTCCTTCTACTCAGGCTCCTGTTGCTGTCAGTGTGCCAAGCTGGCGCTTCCCCTGGAGTCTTTTTTTTTTTTTTTCACTTTATTTTGCTTTACAATGCTGTATTGGTTTTGCCATACACTGACATGAATCCCCCACGGGTGTACATGAGTTGCCAATCCTGAACCCCCCTCCCACCTCCCTCCCCATACCATCTCTCTGGATCTTCCCCGTGCACCAGCCCCAAGCATCCTGTATCCTGCATCGATCATAGACTGGCAATTCATTTCTTACATGATAGTATACATGTTTCAATGCCACTCTCCCAAATCATCCCACCCTCTCCCTCTCCCACAGAGTCCAAAAGTCCATTCTATACATCTGTGTCTCTTTTGCTGTCTCACACACAGGGTTATCTTTACCATCTTTTTAAATTCCATATATATGTGTTAGTATACTGTATTGGTGTTTTTCTTTCTGGCTTACTTCACTCTGTATAATCAGCTCCAGTTTCATCCATCTCATTAGAACTCATTAGAACTGATTCAAATGTATTCTTTTTAATGGCTGAGTAATACTCCATTGTGTATATGTACCACAGCTTTCTTATCCATTCATCTGCTGATGGACATCTAGGTTGTTTCATAGAGGATGTATCAGATATGAAACTGATAAGAACAAATACTACACTTGATCTTAGCCAAAAGGCTGAGAAGCGATCCCCCCCTGGAGTCTTTACCCAGCTGTCCCCTCCATTCGGGGCAGTCCTTCCCCAGAAGTCCACACAGTTGATTCATTCTTAAGAGCTCAAGTGTCATTTCCTTAAGAGCTTACCACCACCCGAGACTGCCTCCTTGACCTATATTCTCACGTCAGTAAGTCAACTCAGGGGGAGGATTCTCTGGTTTGCTCACTATACCACCTAGAACAGTGACTGACACTGGCTGCAACTAAATATTTGTTGAAGGACTGAACTTTATGACTTCAAGATGTTGCTGATTTCCCCATAACATGCCTTCATAACCCATTCTGGTTTTATAATCCACAGATTTACACAAATGCTTTTTCAACTCGCCCATATCTTCATCCTAGATCAGTGCACAAGATAAGGCTAAACAAGATGAAATGTGATAAAAACAACTGCAAAGCCTGCAAAATATTGGTGGAGGAGGTGGGAAGTGGAGTGAGGAGACAGGGCTGAAAAAAACATGAATGACATAACACGGGTTTCCCTTGTAGCTCAGTTGGTAAAGAACCTGCCTACATGCAGGAGACCCAGGTTTGCTTCCTGGTTTGGGAAGATCCCTTGGAGGAGGAAATGGCAACCCACTCCAGTATTCTTGCCTGGAGAATCCCATGGACAGAGGAGCCTGGCAGGCTATAGTCCATTGGGTTGCAAGAGTTGGACACAACATAGCAAGTAAACCATCAACATAACATGGAAAGTAGATTCAGAAGGAAGAATTACAGATGACTCTTAACATGACTTACCAATAGGACACAGCTACCAAAAGCATAACCTTCTGTGCAACGGAGGATTTCAAGGAAAAAAGAAAACTACTTCTTGGACATACTTCATTAACAAAAATAAGAAATTGCCCTGCAGGCAAGTGGTTAAGATCCCATGCTTTCATTTTTGAGAGTTTAGGTTCAATCCCTGGTTGGGGAACAAAAATTCCAAAGCTATCATTTACCATGGGTACAAAATAAACTAGGCACTGTAATGAAAGCTCTACATGAAATGCCTCATTTAATCCCCAAATTACTGTTATGGAGGAGTGTGTTAGTTGCTCAGTCATGTCCAATTCTTTGTGACCCCATGGACCGTAGGCCACCAGGCTCCTCTGTACATGAAATTCTCCAGGCAAGAATACTGGAGTGGGTTGCCATTCCTTTCTCCAGGGGATCTTCCCAACCCATGGATTGAACTTGGGTCTCCTGCATTTCAGGTAGATTCTTTACTATCTGACCCTCCAGGGAAGCACACTATTAATATTTCTCATTCCACAGATGGGAAAAATATAGTTCAAAGGAGTCAGGTAATTTGCCCAAATTTGTAGAATTAGTATGTGTTAGAGTCAGGATTCAGGAGTCCAAAGGTCTTTAAAAGTAATGGTCTACTGTACAGCTTTTACTGACTATGCTGGGCACAGTCAAGGGTTGATAAGAAAGCACTACCTGTTCTTTAGGAGTTGTGAGATTCAGCGATCTGAGCAGCCAGCCCTGTGCAGCCTGGTGAAGCTTATGACCCATAAACTGGAAGACGAAGTCCTTAATTTATAACTGCAGAGTATCTGCGTGCTGATTAGCTCCCCAAACACCAACACCTGCCGGTAATTCAGGCTTCACGTTTCAAAAATCATCTGACACTTTCTTCTTCATCTCCATCTCTCATAAAGTCCAGCTACCAACTCTACTAATATTTGTTTATAATTACTGAGTTTCAAAGATAAACATCCACTGTCAGAAAGACAGTCTAACACTATAAAAAGATAGATAATAAAAAAAGTAAGTCTCCCTCCCATTATAGACCCCAAGTATTCTTTTCTGGAGAAAACTGTTACTGTTAAAAACACATAGATGGGAAAGGGAGTGATAGGATCAGATGTGAGTCAGCCTGGGTACAGTGGAGGGAGGGTTAGGGCAAGTGAGGCAAACACCAAGAGGTCAGCATGGAGGAACTGCAATGGTTCTGGCGACCCATGATACAACTGTGAAATAGGGCCATAGCAACCAGAAGAAAAGACCCTGATGCTGGGAAAGATTGAGGGCAGGAGCAGAAGGGCGTGACAGAGGATGAGATGGTTGGGTGGCATCATCGACTCAGTGGACACGAGTTTGAGCAAACTCCAGGAGGCAATGAAGGACAGGGAAGCCTGGCGTGCTGCAGTCCATGGGGTCGCAAAGAGTTGGAGACGACTTAGCGACTGACCAGCAACAAACTTAAAGAATCTGTGGAATATAAAGGGGATGAGTCATTTAAAGACAGCGGTGCTTGGATTTGGGGATGAAAGAGTGAAGAGTCTGGAATGACTTCTGCGTGCCTGGCTGGACGATGGTATTGTTTTACTGAGATCAGAGTATGCAGTGACATCGGAGTATGAAGTTCACAAACACAGCCGTGGACGTGTTTGTGGCAGTGGGGGCATAGAGCAGACAGACAGCAGTGGGGGTCTAGAGCTCAAGAGGGTGGTCAGGCTGCAGCGCAAGGGGGCCGCTGAAGCCGTGCACAGGCTGAGTTCGCAGAGGGGGTAGCCCGAGTAGGGTGTGAGCATCCCCGTCTTGAGGGGACGGGCCGAGGAAGCACCATCCCGGATGTCGTCACCACTGCACGGACAACAGAAGACGCTCCAGACACCTGTGTTTATCTGGAGGTGTATCCTGACATGTATTCAGTCCTGTTTTGAGCCTCTGTCATTTCATATGCCTGTCCTTCTGTCCTGTAACACTTGCCATCCTTTCAAAGGTGGAGATTTGGCAGGTTTCAAACACGAGGGATGACGCTTTAAAAAATTTGGTTTTGCATTTTAACATATTTTCTTAAATTAGGGTATGTAGCTGCTAGCAGTTGGACTGGGTCTGAGCAATATAACAGCCGAGGTGGGGGGCAGGAAGGTTTGAAATGTGCACGCACTGCTGGCTTTGCTGCCTGTGTTTCTGCCACAGCCGAGAGAACTACTACCCCAGTCCTGGGCTCAAAACAGGCACGTGAACGGGGCAGAATCTGCTTTAAAAAATTTGGTTTTGCATTTTAACATATTTTCTTAAATTAGGGTATGTAGCTGCTAGCAGTTGGACTGGGTCTGAGCAATATAACAGCCGAGGTGGGGGGCAGGAAGGTTTGAAATGTGCACGCACTGCTGGCTTTGCTGCCTGTGTTTCTGCCACAGCCGAGAGAACTACTACCCCAGTCCTGGGCTCAAAACAGGCACGTGAACGGGGCAGAATCACCCCAGCCGATCCACAGACCTGAGAGGGAGAAACAAGTGCTTACTGTCTACTAGGTGCACTGAGATTTTGTGGTTGTTTTGCAACAGATGGTGAGGGACAGGGAGGCCTGGCGTGCCGCATTCCATGGGGTCGCAAAGGGCGGGACGCGACTGGGCGACTAAGCAACAACAACTCGCAAGCTATTCCTTTCGTTTGTATTGAAGTATCATTTATACACAAGGAAAGCTTCAGATCTTAAATACACCTTCAGTCTGTGTTCACCTGTGGAACCCACACCCCTGGCAAGACACAGAACCCTGCCAGTAAGCGATTTGCTGGCCCTTTTGAGTCGATCGCCACCTCATGCCCAAAAGCAAACACTGATTTCCTCTAACATCATATCTTAGTTTTAAGACTTCAATCATTGCAACCTACTCTGGGGGTGAGCTGATATAGAAAAGAGCAGGGATTAGTAAAATCCAGCCCATTATCCATTTCTTCATGGTTCATGAGCTAAGAATGGTTTTTACATTTTTCAAACAGCTAACAGAAAAATCTAAAGAGGGGTACTAGTTTGTGGCATGTGAAAATTTTCAAATATCAGCGCCTGTGAGTTTTTTATTGGCACACAGCCAGCTCCATTTGTTGATATATCATCTATGGCTGCTGCTGTACTACAGTTGTGGAGATGAGGAGCTGAGATTCGGAAACATATGCCCCAGAAGCCTGAAGTATTACTACCTGGCCCGTCCCCCTCTCTCCACCACACATGTGGATCCAAGTGCTGGTGGTGGGGGTGGGGGGTGGTCAATGCTGAGAACCAGGAGTTCTGAGTGCTGTTCTAGTTAACCTCAATCAAGCTATATATAAAAATCATACATGTTCACGGAGAAGGCAATGGCAGCCCACTACAGTACTCTTGCCTGGAAAATCCCGTGGATGGAGGAGCCTGGTAGGCTGCAGTCCATGGGGTCGCTAAGAGTCAGACACGACTGATCGACTTCACTTTCACTTTTCCTGCATTGGAGAAGGAAATGGCAACCCACTCGAGTGCTCTTGCCTGGAGAATCCCAGGGACGGGGGAGCCTGGTGGGCTGCTGTCTATGGGGTCGCACAGAGTTGGACACGACTGAAGTGACTCAGCAGCAGCAGCAGCATACATGTTCATAAAAATCTGAATACTGTCAAAACACACAATGTGGAAAGTGAGAGCTTCTCATAAGCCCAGCTCTAGGGCAGAATACTCTAAGATTTCCAAGCAAACTAAAGCTAAGTTACAACTAATGCATAATCATTATATCCTGCATCATTTTCGTATGATGGTCACCATCACGAAGATCCATTACTACTGAAACAGAAAGAGTGAAGCTGTAAATAGAAACAGGCCAAAGTCAGATGGGAGAGGTAGGATGAGTGCCAACATTTCACCTGTGAACTACAAGGGGAGACAAGAAAGAGTCTGATCCCCAGAATCACACTGCATAAAACACCCAAATCCCGCCAGGCCAGTCCATGGACACATCAGACCTGCAAGGACAAAAGGAGGGGTCCCGAAGGGGGACCAGCCAACACACTCTGCGCTGGCTGGGCTTTGCCAGATTAGAGGTGTGCATGGCTGCCTTAGAAACAGCCTGAATCTTATCCTAGAATGCAAAGTGTGTTCCCTCTCAGCTAATAAAGTGCAGTGCTGTTCCTCTGCTGGGAATACTGGTAAGCATTTACATTATGCCTTTAGGAATAACACCATCTGGAGACACTTTCCAGTATACGGCTTTGCTCAATAACTCCAACTCTAGAAGACCATCTCTTCAAGTTTTTCCCAACTACCTCAGCCTTCCTTAATGGAAATATTTCTCTTTTCATCCAATGATTTCTCCTCTAACTGAGAACCATTTTGATATTCTAGAAGGGATGTGGGACTAGGGGCAATGAGAGATCTGAATATCTGCAGGGCTTTTCTTATGCTGAGTGGCAAACATAAGTCGGCATCAGAGTTCAATTTTGGAGACAACAGGGGAAAAGCTGATGCCATGTCTCATGCCATCCCTTTAAGTCTATCTGCATAAGTATTAAAGCTTATTAAAAATGATAAAGTATTACTTTAAAGGGTATCAAATTAATAGCCAACTGTGGATGTCCACATGCCTGTTTTTGGGGTTGGGGGTGGTTGCTGAGTATTTCAGGAAACCTATGAATTCTTTGCCCGGATGAACACACACCTGCACACAAATATTCATGGTGCCTTCAGGCTCCCAGTGCATGGCGAGGGATCCCAAGTTTATAAAACTTAACTACGGGATGCGAGGGAGGGGGTAAGGGGAGAGTGTACCCTGAGGGGCTGTAGTAGAGACAGTCTAAAATGACAGCATCCTGTGAAGTTTGCCTCAGAGGCAGGGAGATAAAATGAATAAAATAGGCTCTTAATTTGTAGCTCAGCTGGCCTTTGGGAGGAAATGCAAGGGTTTGATTTGAGAGTGACTAAACTGGTATTCTAATGCTCTGTGTGTCTGTGTGTGTAGGTGCCCGCAGATGGGGGAGCTGTGTGTGTTCACGTGAGTCCACCCTTGAGACGAATCGTCCACTCCCTCGGTACTGTTCCTCAGTTTAGCAGCTGAGATGAATTCACCCAGGTGAGAGCCAGCCGGTGGGGCCCCAGGCAGCCTGCCCCAGGGGGGACCCCGTTAACCTCTTCCCACCTCCAAGTGTCTATGCTCACCATCAAGTCGAGGACACCAGTCCCCATGAGAGCCTTTCTGGCAGCGGTGAACTGTTCCAATTCTTCTAATCGCGGAGGACTGATCTGCTGCTTACTGCTAAACCGCCTTAAACTACATCCCGCTGTGTGGCCCAAAGGGGATTACCAGCTGTCATGGAGCTTTTATCTTTCCTCCTACCCAGCAGCAGACAGGAGAGCTCAAAATGTGACAGAAGAAAGAACTAGGAGTAAAGAAATTCCCAGAGGGGCGAGTCTGTGTTTCTCAGAGGCGCTGAAAGCATCCCACACAAAAGTAAAACATGAATCTTGGGTTTCCTGAATTCTCCTCTGTCTTTTCTCAGCTAAATGCATGAGACTGAGAAGCCAGTGTCTGCCAACTGCGAACTCTGGCCAGCAAAGAAAATCAGATGGGGGAAAGGCAGGCGCCTGAGCATGGGCTTGCTAGCAGGCAAACACACACAGGCCAGACGTGGGGAGAAAGGAAAGAAAAGGCCACCGCCCTTCCTGAACTTTCAGGGACAGCCCTACAATTGTTTCAAAGGGTGGTCCAGACAACACAGGAACTCCTGAGTTCAGCTGAGGGAAGAGCACGTGTGCGCGCCACAGGATCTTCAGACTGGCTCTGTTTCCATGTCCATGATCACACACAGGTTCTGCTTCCTATGGCAGCAAAAGCCAGGCTGCCTTCAGCACTCTGGGCTGTCTTGCCAGGACTGACATCTATTCCAGGAACCCTTGGGACCAAGAGACTGATCAATAGAGGAAGAGGAAAAAAAGAGTGTTTTATTGTGCAAAAGCCCAAGTAACTTTTTTAAATGTGCATTGTTTAAAATCTTCCAGTGGATTCGCACTTCCCTGAAGATAAATTCTCAGTTCCCTATGTTGGCCTTTATGTAGAGAAGACCATATACTTAGATACTCCAAACAGGGACACCTTGGAGAGTGAAAGACACTGCTATTCGTAACAATGCTGGGACAACCATCATAAACCGGGACTGTCTACTGAGACACCAGACTCTGGGCATCCTCTGGCTCAGCCCAGGCACGCCCCCTTCCCTCCCACCACCCACAGGCTTTCTCCCACTCCTGGCCCTGGACATCCACTCTCCTCTCCCTGTTCCACGTGTCTGCAGGTTTCTCACCCACCCCACTCTTGCTCAGCCCTCTCAGGTCTCAGTCTGGAAGGAACACAGGCAGAGAGGTCTCCTCTGACCCCTGAGACAAGGTTGGTTCCCTCTCACAGGCTCCCAGGGCACCCAGAACACCGCTCATCACTTCTGCTATTTTTATTTACTGGCTGTGGTTGCCTTCTGCAGCCGCCTCGCTGTTTGGCCTCCGGGTTGGGGCAACTCAGATCCTTGCACTAGGCCTGATGCAAGGAGGTGTTGGGTTCTTCCAGTCTCACCCACGGCACCTGTTTCAGATGCTTCCCTTCACCACCGTCCCCATAGCACGTGAGCCAAGGGCTGTTCCCAGAGCTGTCAGGACTTCAGGCTGCCTCTGACCCATGCTGCTGACATGGACCCACTGGGCACTCTGAGCCCTCCAGGGCAGAGACTGCAATCCAGTCATGCAGGCACAGTGTGGTCCTTGGGGAAGAGGCTGGAAAACGATGAGAGGGCCACGATCCCTGGTCAGAAACCTTGGGCCCGGATGCACTTTGGGGTTCAGAATTTTTCATTTGAAAATGATAGCTTGATGTAATAGTGCCAGTGGAGCTGGGGCAGCACCCAGTAATCTGCCACCACTGACATTTCTGCAGCAAAATGTGTGAATATTCATACTGAGCGGCTAAATAAAGCCTCAAAATACCCTCAGCCCGACTCCCTTCAGGTCAGGCTTTGCAACCCATTGAGTTCAGAGCAAGTCAGAATTTTCTGCCCCAGTTATGAAGGAATTTTGCTTGTCAAGAGCTTTTGGGTAAGGAAATATTCAAAGAAATAATAGCTGAGAACCTTCCTGAATTGCTGAAAGTCATTACCTACCTGGTCACAGCAGGTTCTTGAATTTTTATCTATAAGTATTGAACAAAAGTTTTTTTTAAACCTCTCCCCAAAAAAACTTTTTGGGTATTTTAATC
Source organism: Aepyceros melampus (assembly GCA_006408695.1). Taxonomy (NCBI): domain Eukaryota; kingdom Metazoa; phylum Chordata; class Mammalia; order Artiodactyla; family Bovidae; genus Aepyceros; species Aepyceros melampus. Next base: position 72,818 of record SJXQ01003225.1, read on the forward strand.
ATGGGAAAGGGGCTGTGGACTTGTGAAGCTGACATTTCATTAATACTCATCTTCTAGGTGCTGTTCCAAGTTTCTATACAATTATATATAACACAACATATTCTCCATATATCCATGAACATGTTATAAATAATATATAGGCTGCATCTATAAAATGTGATTCTGTGCTCAAAACAATCCTATAAAATAAGTGTGACTGCTTTATTTTGCAGATAAGGAAAGTGAGGCACAGAGAAGACACAGAACACACACAGGGTAAGCAGCAGACTCCAACACCGACACACGCTCCCCAGCTGGTGCTCAGCTATGGCTGAGTAAATGAATCAATAGAGCTCGAGTGTGCACACAGCAAGGTGCAGGGGAAGAAGCTGAACAGCAAATCTGCCGAGGTGGCCGGGTCAGTTCCCTGGGGCTGTCTGTCTCAAACCTCTTTTATAAGCATTGCTTCTATCCCAAATTAAATGTCTACACAAAGATTCTATCCCATCTTAAATGTTTACAAGTGGCCCAGCCTCCTAGACACAGAGCCTGCCTGGTGCAGGGGCTGGCTCCTGACTCAAATTAGGCCCATTAACGACAGTTCCCTGCAACTTGGGAGCTGGCATTACAAAGACATTCTCTTCTGGACAATGAGACACATGCATGTTTCAAAAGAATATAGTAAACAACCAGAGACAGCCGAGACATCCAAACTCAGCCTGACATATTCTACTCTGCAGACTATGATTTCTTTTTAAGTGAAACACTGGCTGGCACACAGGAACTAGTAGGCCAGTGGGGACTGCCTCTTGCTGCTGGTATGTAACTGATTATTGTTGAGTCATTTGGCAGTGATATTCTTCCACCAAGGCTTACCGTGCACCTACTACGGGCCAGGCACTCTGCTTAGCAGATACTGTGGTGTGCGCTCTCCCAGGTCATGCGACTATAGTGAAAAGTCAACAACAGGGTGAGCATCATGATCCAGGGAATATATGGGCAGCAGAGAGAATTATCAGCAGTGGGTTTAAATCAATTTGTAATTGGACCTGAAGTGGAACAAAAATTATTATAGTATTTATGAGCTGTTCAAGTTTAATTCCAACAAATTTAGATTATAAAACTAAACGCTTGTGAAGAATTACTGACGCAAGCAGTCGAGTTTCGTGCACTGAGTCGTTCTAATGCTCCCGTGTCGAGCACAGACCATCTAGAGTGACTGTTATCATTAACAGAAGATTAACATGATTTGCATATATATTGTAAATGTCTAATTAAATAGTTCAACAGTGGAAAAACTAATAGAATTTGAGAGTATGGTTTCCAGAAAACACTTAGTTCAGCCAATATCTTTTGTCCATTTAAAGCCAGGTTTATCTCCAATGTAAAACTGCATTCTGCAGAAAGCATTTTGCAAAAGTATTCAGACACCTGCATTTCAAGAGATAAAAGAACAACACTAAAGTGTCTGCTAAGCTAAGCTAAGTCGCTTCAGTCATGTCCGACTCTGTTCGACCCCACAGACAGCAGCCCACCAGGCTCCGCCATCCCTGGGATTCTCCAGGCAAGAACATTGGAGTGGGTTGCCATTTCCTTCTCCAATGCATGAAAGTGAAAGTGAAAGTGAAGTCGCTCAGTCGTGTCTGACTCTTAGCGACCCCATGGGCTGCAGCCCACCAGGCTCCTCCGTCCATGGGATTTTCCAGGCAAGAGTACTGGAGTGGGTTGCCATTGTCTTCTCCGAAAGTGCCTGCAGTTAGAGTAAATATGATTGTGTAGCTACGGCAACAGAAACACATTTGATGGAATATATGACAGACCCTGTTAGCTGTGAATGCACTTATTCTTTTCTTTCTTGTGAACATGACCCCAATTTTGGTCACTACTCTAACATGCCCTGCTAAATATACTATTTTCCAGCTTCTCTTGAAGTCACAGATGGCCATAGGTCATGGTTCTGGTGAATAAAGTCCAAGTCTGTGTCTGGCTCCTAATAAAAGGAAATAGTTGGCTGACTCTTAGCGACCCCATGGGCTGCAGCCCACCAGGCTCCTTCATCCATGGGGTTTTCCAGGCAAGAGTACTGGAGTGGGTTGCCATTGTCTTCTCCGAAAGTGCCTGCAGTTAGAGTAAATATGATTGTGTAGCTACGGCAATAGAAACACATTTGATGGAATATATGACAGACCCTGTTAGCTGTGAATGCACTTATTCTTTTCTTTCTTGTGAACATGACCCCAATTTTGGTCACTACTCTAACATGCCCTGCTAAATATACTATTTTCCAGCTTCTCTTGAAGTCACAGATGGCCATAGGTCATGGTTCTGGTGAATAAAGTCCAAGTCTGTGTCTGGCTCCTAATAAAAGGAAATAGTTGGCAAAAGGAACCCTTCTCCTACTCTTCTCCTAAGCTGGATGTAGACGTGATGCCGGAGAGGCAGCCACCATATTGTCACCATGAGGATGAAAGTCAACATGCCAAGTAGCCCTGATGAGGAATTCAACCAGACTACCTCTAGACTTTATATTATGTGATTAAAAAAAACCACACTCTTACTTGTTTTAACCACTGTTCTTTGATATTTCTGTTCTTTGGAACCGAACATTACTAACAGAATAGCACAAGACAGGAAGTTGTACTAAGAAGTTTGAACCTTGGGTAACTATAGCTACCTAGACAGAGAATTCTCTATAATCAGTGACTCAGTGCAGACAGTAGGAAGTAGCCAGTCTGGTACAGAGCAGCATAAAATACTGTTCATCATGGAACATCAAGTCAGGATGGTGGCAGAGGCTGTTGGCTGTTTACTCAATGTGTGTCCCTGTTGTCTTTCTCACCAACATATTCTTTTCCAGCCCCAGAGCAAGTCCCATTTGAGTCACCTGGGCAAAACCTAATAAAAGACAGGAAAGTTGGTTCGGGGCTGTGCTCTGCAACTGTGTAGACAGTTAAGCTTCCAGCTTCCACTTTACAAATGAGAGATTTCATATGAGGTGCAGAAATGTGGTTTGCTTCAGGGCAAGCCCAATTTACTGTTAGAACCTTCAGGCCATTTTCTCTGTTTTTTGGTAGAAGTAGGTTTCTAGGAGCCTGGTATATTTGATACAAGATTATTACTACTCCTGGACTCAATGGTAGCTATATAAATACACATGGAAGAGGTAGCTGCATTTCCCTTGAACCTAATGACTTCACCTTTCCCTCTTTTAAATCGAGAGGCAGTCTATGCTTTTTTACTCACTCTTATGTTAATGCTTCATTTGTAAATAATAAAACATTATCTATTTATTTATTCTAAAAAATAAGGCATGGGGGAGTCCCAGACAACAAGGCATACTCAGAAATTCTAAGACTGGCGAGCACCAGGAGCTGAGGTTTCATATAAGGGCAGGCAGGTGTGGGAGAGTCTTGTGTCTCACACATTAAAGACTGACTTTCATTCCAGTGGCAACAAGGAGCCACTGAAGGATTTTAAACACAGAACTGACATACTCAGATGTTTTATTTAGAAAGATCACATGGGCTGCACTATAGGCAACAAATTGCAGGCGGCACAAGAGGCCACTTACAAATTAGTAACAAGTGATGCAGGCCTGATGACGGCCATGGCAACCGACAGATCTGAGAGGCATCAGGGAATGGGCTTGACATCAGCTTGGGTTCATTTGGTAGGACAGGAAAGCATCACAGCAGCTCCCAGATTTGACTGGGGATAGTTGATACCATTCAGGGCCATAGAAAATGCAGGGGTGGCAGGTGAATGGGGGTGACAGGCAGATGGCACCTGCACTTCTGTGCATATGGTGGGACATCTCCTGGAGATATACCACTAGACAGTAGAACACACGGGTCAGGCCCTGGGAGCTGAACAGTAACTAAAAGTGCATGCAAACAAATAGGAATCAAACTGTAGACGAACTGAATCCTGGAAAGAGAGTGAGTAAAATAGGAAGATGTATCAGTGAAATCACAGAAGAAAAAATAACACTAACAGCAGGGACCTA
>SJXQ01003225.1:94320-239891 GCA_006408695.1 Aepyceros melampus
ATTTTCTTGAAGAGATCTCTAGTCTTTCCCATTCTGTTGTTTTCCTCTATTTCTTTGCATTAATCCCTGAGAAAGGTTTTCTTATCTCTCCTTGCTATTTTTTTGGAAATCTGCATTCAAATGGTTACATCTTTCCTTTCTTCCTTTGCTTTTTGCTTCTCTTATTTTCAGAGCTCTTTGTAAGGCATCCTCAGATAGCCATTTTGCTTTTTTGCATTTCTTTTTCTTGGGGATGGTTTTGATCCCTATCTCCTGTACAATGGCAGGCTAATGCTTCAAAATAACCATCTTATTGGGGTCTGGATACCAGATTCTTTTATAGATCACAGAGAGAAAAGCAATAAGGAGCTAAAGTCAAAAGGTAAAATAGAGAGGCAAAGGCAGTAAAGTAAAAGGGTCTTCAGTCTTGCAAAACATCTCCAAGGGAATGGCCAGCCTTTGGAAGGGATGTGTTAAGATCTTCTACTCATAGGTCGGGAGGGACAAACTATCTCTCCATGAGCTGAACAAAGACACTGTAGTTTACAGTCAAGCAGAAGGGCAAAGGTTCTTTTAGGAGGCCATTGTGTATGATTTTACTAATAAAAGCAAGTCAAAGAAACAGTTTTCAACATGGAGTCAGAATTGCCTTCTTCTCTGCAACGAGATGTGTAGTTTGAATTTACATCTCTCTTCTTTTTTCTTAATTTTTAACAGGTGGATAAATCCCTTGTTTAAAATTGGTCACAAACGGAGATTAGAAGAAGATGACATGTACTCAGTGCTTCCGGAAGATCGTTGCCAGCACCGTGGAGAAGAGCTGCAAGGGTGAGCATAGGCAGCAGGGAGAAGGGGAGGGAGAGTGAGAATTTCCACGTGGGGCTAAAGGTGTGGTTTGGTTGGGGGCTTTGCCTTCCTTTGGGTTCTTCTGAGCCTCCTCCCCTGACCTGGCATACTCACCTGTCTCAGGCTAACCCTGGTTAGCCCACTTTGGAGGTTCGGGGAGTCTATGTTCCCTATGCATCTGTGCAACTGGAGGGAGCCCACAGTCCCGAAGCCTTGGAGGCTGACCTCTGTCCCGGGTGGTGGGGTCCCTGGAGTGTTACTGAGTCCAAGCTCACTCTGCTCACCGCATGACAGACCAATGAATCAGAGACAAGGTATTGAGGCAAGGAATATGACTTTATTTGGAAAGTTGGCTGACCTAGAAGATGGCAGACTGGTGACTCAGAGTAACCATCTTTTCAAGGTCTGGATGCCAGGTTCTTTTGTAGATTCACAGAGAAGGAAGCAATGAGGAACTAAAGTCAAAATGCAGAATAGAGAGGGAGAGGCAGTGGGGAAGTAAAGTGAAAGGATTTTCAGTCCGATAACACATCGCCAAGGGAATGGCCAGCCTTTGGAAGGGGAGTGTTAATCTCTTCTGTTCACAGGTGGGGAAATCAGATTATCTAAGAGCTGAACAAAGGCATTTTAGTTTACAGTCAGGCAGAGTGGCAGGGTCCTCTGAGGCAGGCCATTACGTATGACTGTAATAACAAAAGCAACAAAAAGCAAATCAGAGAAACAGTTTCCAACATGTAGTCAGAATTAGCTTCTTTTCTGCAGCAGGAGGAAGGTGTCTGCCCTCTTGAGCTGTTCATGGTGCTGTGAATTCCCCAAAGTTTGGCAGGAACTCATTTCCTGAGACTAGGACTTTTCAACAAGCCTTGAAGGGAAACACGCCTCATGCTTCAGAGTCTGCACGGTTCATCTTTGCTCACAGAAGCCCTGTGAGCAGGTAGCCAACATCTATTGTGCAGCCACAGAGTGCCCTGTAGTGCAGGTTCGTCTCCCACTCCGCCCCACCCCCTTTCCCCTTTGGTGGACACGCTGTTCACTGTGCTCTGTTTCTCATCACAGGTACTGGGATCAGGAAGTGAAGAGAGCTGAGAAAGATGCACGGGAGCCTTCTTTAATGAAAGCAATCATAAAGTGTTACTGGAAATCCTATTTGCCTTTTGCAGTTTTTAAGCTTTTTGAGGTAAAATCTTTTATATACATTGCATTGCTGTATACATGCAGATCAGTACTGAGATGGATGCAACTGGTGGGGAAAGAGGCCAGTGGTTTAAAATCAGAGGATAAAATGTCTAGGAAACATGATGTAGCTCAATGGTTGTATTTATCACTCTGTTTCTCATCACAGGTACTGGGATCAGGAAGTGAAGAGAGCTGAGAAAGATGCACGGGAGCCTTCTTTAATGAAAGCAATCATAAAGTGTTACTGGAATCCTATTTGCCTTTTGCAGTTTTTAAGCTTTTTGAGGTAAAATCTTTTATATACATTGCATTGCTGTATACATGCAGATCAGTACTGAGATGGATGCAACTGGTGGGGAAAGAGGCCAGTGGTTTAAAATCAGAGGATAAAATGTCTAGGAAACATGATGTAGCTCAATGGTTGTATTTATCTTTAGAATACAAAGATACCTAAAAGACTGGACCTCTGGGGGATTACTCTTTTCCTTTTAACTGATTAAAATGTAGTATCCTGGAAGGAAGGACTGAAAAGAAAAGATGTTTTATTCCAAGTTAGGATATTGTTCAGTTCAGTTCAGTCCTTCAGTAGTGTCCGACTCTGCAACCCCATGAATCGCAGCACGCCAGGGCTCCCTGTCCATCACCATCTCCTGGAGTTTACCCAAACTCATTTCCATTGAGTCGCTGATGCTACCCAACCATCTCATCCTCTGTCATCCCCTTCTGTTCCTGCCTTCAATCTTTCCCAGCATCATGGTCTTTTCAAATGAGTCCACTCTTTGCATCAGGTGGCCAAAGTATTGGAGTTTCAGCTTCAACGTCAGTCCTTCCAATGAACACGCAGGACTGATCTCCTTAAGGATAGACTGGTTGGATCTCCTTGCAGTCCAAAGGATTCTCAAGAGTCTTCTCCAACACCACAGTTCAAAAGCATCAATTCTTCAGTGCTCAACTTTCTTTATAGTACAACTCTTACATCCATACATGACTACTGGAAAAACTATAGCCTTGGCTAGACAGATCTTTGTTGGCAAAGTAATGGCTCTGCTTTTTAATGTGCTGTCTATATTGGTCATAACTTTCCTTCCAAGGAGTAAACTTTCTTCTAATTTCATGGCTGCAGTCACCATCTGCAGTGATTTTGAAGCCCCATAAAGTCTGACACTGTTTCCACTGTTTCCCCATCGATTTACCATGAAGTGATGGGACCAGATGCCATGATCTTCGTTTTCTGAATGTTGAGCTTTAAGCCAACCTTTTCACTCTCCTCTTTCACTTTCATCAAGAGACTCTTTAGTTCTTCACCTTCTGCCATAAGGGTGGTGTCATCTGCATATCTGAGGTTATTGANAATACAAGTGGTAAGAGTAAATCCAATATTAATATCCTGCAGCCCTCAGCCATGCTCTGGGAAAGGTTGTAATTATTTCCTCTGCCTGGAAAGCTTTCCCTCACCTTTTTGCACTCTTCTTCCTAGTTAATAGTTTTTTCAGATGCTTGCTTGGAACAACTTCCTGATGGAAACTTCCCTGGAACAACCCCCCCCCCCCCAATCCACATCCCCAAAGCCAGGTCAGCGCTCCCCCACCCCCCACGGCCATGTTCCCAAGCCTGTGCTCATCAAGGTAGGGACCTCTGTGTTGTAAGTGCTTGTTTATTTTATTTTTATTTTTTTGCCTCTGCAGCCTGTGTAAACTTTTCAAGTCCAGGACCGTGTCTTGTTCACCATTACATTCCTGGTGCCTAACACAGTGTCTGACAATACATATATGTTCAATACTGATTGACAAGCGACTCACTGACGACTATGCAGGGAATACGTGCTCCTTAGATGTCAGCAATTTGAATGTGGGAAGACAGCTGTCCGTCAGAGCACGCCAAGCGCAACACAGAAGGGAGATGAGGAACCTGGGACGTGGCTGGTTAGAAAAGATCATGCTCATTTTGAAAAGGGTCCAGAACGAAAACAATGATTTGTTTTGTTTTGTTTTTAGTGTAACGCCACGTACGTGCCACACCTGGCACCTGGCCAAGCTCCACCCCTGACTGAATGTGGGACTATTACATTCCTGGTGCCTAACACAGTGTCTGACAATACATATATGTTCAATACTGATTGACAAGCGACTCACTGACGACCATGCAGGGAATACGTGCTCCTTAGATGTCAGCAATTTGAATGTGGGAAGACAGCTGTCCATCAGAGCACGCCAAGCACAACACAGAAGGGAGATGAGGAACCTGGGACGTGGCTGGTTAGAAAAGACCATGCTCATTTTGAAAAGGGTCCAGAACGAAAACGATGATTTGTTTTGTTTTGTTTTTAGTGTAACGCTACGTACGTGCCACACCTGGCACCTGGCCAAGCTCCACCCCTGACTGGATGTGGGACTTGGCCCCAGCTCCTCAACACTTACTCAAGTTTCACTTTCATGTAATCCCATCATCAGAGCTTCAGGGTTCTTAAGGGATGACAGAGCCTTAAAGAGACTTTGTTTAATTCTGTATTATACTGAAAATATAAAACAATAAAATGAATCATGCAGGAGTAGGATTTGGGAGTATTTCTTTCTGGTTTTCTAAAATGCACATGATCATCCCTTTTGTGTTATGTATTCTAACGGGGCCCATGCCCACGGACAGCTGCCACCTCTGGGCACCTCTGCTTCCCCTGCTCCACCAGCTCCCATTCACTCTAGGGTCCAAAGAGGCCACAGCATCTGCGGCTGGCTGTCCCCAGAGGACACTAGGGCTTTTCACTTTTGTTTCCGGTAAGTATTCTGTGACCAGTTTTTCAAGTGCTACTTAAATGTTTTTGGGTTTTTTTTGAAAAACAAAACCAACCAAACAAGGGACTTTCCCTGATGGTCCAGTGGTTAAGAATCTGCCTTCCGATGCAGAGCGGATTGAACGGGGGTTCAATCCCTGGTCAGGGAGCAAAGATCCCACATGTCATAGGGCACCTAAGCCTGCCCAATGCAACTACTGATGCTCGTGAGCTCTAGAGTCCATGCTCCACACCAAGAGGAGCCTGCGCAGCACAGCTAGAGAGAAGCCCAGCAAGCTGCAACGCCACGACAAAGACCCTGTGCAGCTAGAGAAACACACACACACAAGCATAAACAGGTGAAGGCGCAGTATAAAGAACCCATATGTCCCTCACCCTTATTTCATATTCTTCCCACACTGTATGTGTGTTGGGAGCACTTTAAAGCAGACACCATGTATCAAATCTTAAACACCATTTTTAACTGTCCCTGTGCCCTGAAGCTGCCTTTGGAAGGGACAGACCCTCAGAAATGCACAGACCGTATAAAGAGTACCAGCGGGTAAAGGCTGCTTGTGGATGTACATGCTCACAGCATCACGCTGATTTTTTTTCTCACCGACCTGCACGAGAGGGAAACCTTCCAAGTAACTGCTTAAAAACAAACTCAGCAAATGCCTTTGATTTTAACTGTCCCTGTGCCCTGAAGCTGCCTTTGGAAGGGACAGACCCTCAGAAATGCACAGACCGTATAAAGAGTACCAGCGGGTAAAGGCTGCTTGTGGATGTACATGCTCACAGCATCACGCTGATTTTTTTTCTCACTGACCTGCACGAGAGGGAAACCTTCCAAGTAACTGCTTAAAAACAAACTCAGCAAATGCCTTTGATGCCTGTGAAAAACTTAGAAGGAACCAGGCAATTTTCCAAAAGCACCAGACTCCAAACAGTAACACGCTGGGTCAAATGGGCATTTCTGCCTGATACCCAGTCATTTCAATCGTCACCTCTCCAGTTACTTAGTGTCCCTGCTTCATTCCGCCTGGACAGTGGAAAGGGCCACCTGGCTCACTGACTGTCACTGCCTCACATAAAGAAAAGGGGAGTATTAATTACAGGTGCCATGAGAGCAAGTGAGAACAAGTGATCTTGTCTAGACACAGAGAAAGGGGGCTCTGGGGCCCGGCCGCTGAGCTCTTTGAATACTGACCCATCCAGGGACAGACACACAGACATAACTGGGACTTCCTTAAGCACGCAAAAGCACAAAATGAATGAATCAATCAATCACTCAAAACTAAAGAGGCTAGAGGCCCAGTGGAATGAATGCTGGAGCCTGGATCCCCCAGGCCAAGTACTGGGAGCAACAACCAACCAAAATAAAATCTAAAAAATAACACGGTGAGTTTCAAACATATACCATCTCAGGACTTCCCTGATGGTCCAAGGGGTTTGGTCCCTGGTTGGGGAACTGGGATCCCATATGCTATGTGGCATGGCCAAAAAATAAACCCCAAAATATCAACTCAACAAAAGAGTTACTCTCTTTCTTCTTGCTCATTTTGAAAAGGGTCCAGAACGAAAACGATGATTTGTTTTGTTTTGTTTTTAGTGTAACGCTACGTACGTGCCACACCTGGCACCTGGCCAAGCTCCACCCCTGACTGGATGTGGGACTTGGCCCCAGCTCCTCAACACTTACTCAAGTTTCACTTTCATGTAATCCCATCATCAGAGCTTCAGGGTTCTTAAGGGATGACAGAGCCTTAAAGAGACTTTGTTTAATTCTGTATTATACTGAAAATATAAAACAATAAAATGAATCATGCAGGAGTAGGATTTGGGAGTATTTCTTTCTGGTTTTCTAAAATGCACATGATCATCCCTTTTGTGTTATGTATTCTAACGGGGCCCATGCCCACGGACAGCTGCCACCTCTGGGCACCTCTGCTTCCCCTGCTCCACCAGCTCCCATTCACTCTAGGGTCCAAAGAGGCCACGGCATCTGCGGCTGGCTGTCCCCAGAGGACACTAGGGCTTTTCACTTTTGTTTCCGGTAAGTATTCTGTGACCAGTTTTTCAGTGCTACTTAAATGTTTTTGGGTTTTTTTTGAAAAACAAAACCAACCAAACAAGGGACTTTCCCTGATGGTCCAGTGGTTAAGAATCTGCCTTCCGATGCAGAGCGGATTGAACGGGGGTTCAATCCCTGGTCAGGGAGCAAAGATCCCACATGTCATAGGGCACCTAAGCCTGCCCAATGCAACTACTGACGCTCGTGAGCTCTAGAGTCCATGCTCCACACCAAGAGGAGCCTGCGCAGCACAGCTAGAGAGAAGCCCAGCAAGCTGCAACGCCACGACAAAGACCCCGTGCAGCTAGAGAAACACACACACACAAGCATAAACAGGTGAAGGCGCAGTATAAAGAACCCATATGTCCCTCACCCTTATTTCATATTCTTCCCACACTGTATGTGTGTTGGGAGCACTTTAAAGCAGACACCATGTATCAAATCTTAAACACCATTTTTAACTGTCCCTGTGCCCTGAAGCTGCCTTTGGAAGGGACAGACCCTCAGAAATGCACAGACCGTATAAAGAGTACCAGCGGGTAAAGGCTGCTTGTGGATGTACATGCTCACAGCATCACGCTGATTTTTTTTCTCACCGACCTGCACGAGAGGGAAACCTTCCAAGTAACTGCTTAAAAACAAACTCAGCAAATGCCTTTGATGCCTGTGAAAAACTTAGAAGGAACTAGGCAATTTTCCAAAAGCACCAGACTCCAAACAGTAACACGCTGGGTCAAATGGGCATTTCTGCCTGATACCCAGTCATTTCAATCGTCACCTCTCCAGTTACTTAGTGTCCCTGCTTCATTCCGCCTGGACAGTGGAAAGGGCCACCTGGCTCACTGACTGTCACTGCCTCACATAAAGAAAAGGGGAGTATTAATTACAGGTGCCATGAGAGCAAGTGAGAACAAGTGATCTTGTCTAGACACAGAGAAAGGGGGCTCTGGGGCCCGGCCGCTGAGCTCTTTGAATACTGACCCATCCAGGGACAGACACACAGACATAACTGGGACTTCCTTAAGCACGAAAAGCACAAAATGAATGAATCAATCAATCACTCAAAACTAAAGAGGCTAGAGGCCCAGTGGAATGAATGCTGGAGCCTGGATCCCCCAGGCCAAGTACTGGGAGCAACAACCAACCAAAATAAAATCTAAAAAATAACACGGTGAGTTTCAAACATATACCATCTCAGGACTTCCCTGATGGTCCAAGGGGTTTGGTCCCTGGTTGGGGAACTGGGATCCCATATGCTATGTGGCATGGCCAAAAAATAAACCCCAAAATATCAACTCAACAAAAGAGTTACTCTCTTTCTTCAGCTTAACTTCTAAGTCTTGATCCTTGGCAGAGTCACTTCTACACAACTAAAATCATGGCATGTGGGTAGTTTTATACATGCTTCTCCTCATCTAATATACCAAACACATCCCCACATTGTCTGTCTTCCTCAGAATTAGTTTCCATAGCTGCATGGTTTGTAGGTATGCCTATAAATCCAAATATAATTCTCTGCTCTACTCCTTTCCTCTTTCTTCAGTCATTCATCTTTTGGAAGTAAAGTGAAGTGAAAGTCGCTCAGTTGTGTCTGACTCTTTGCGACCCCATGGACTATACAGTCCATGGAATTCTCCAGCCAGAATACTGGAGTGGGTAGCTGTTCCCTTCTCCAGGGGATTCTCCCAACCCAGGGATCGAACCCAGGTCTCCCGCATTGCAGGGAGATTCTTCACCAGCTGAGCCACAAGGTGGGGTGCAAAAACTGCTCTTTTACCTCATCTCCATCCCCTTCTGCCACAAAGCGCCCATCCCCAGAGGTACCCCTGCCTCCAGGAACTAGCTTGTGCTTCTGCCTCTATAGACAACACTCTGCAGCCCACTCTCCACCTGGCCTATTCCTACCTCTGTGTAAGGGCTCAGATTAAAAGTCACTTATTCCAGGAGCCTTCCCTGACCCTCTTGATGACCTTAACTTTCTGGACTTCAAGGGTCAAGGTACTCATCACACTCTGTATTGTAACCATTTGTCTAACAGTCTGTTTGATCACAGAACCGAGCAGAAGTCATTTTTCTGAGCCCGACTAGCCAAGTGGTCTGGTCTCCCTTGAGCCTCAGTTTCCTCATCTGTGGGAGGGGATTATTGCGCAGTCTCTCCCGCCATTCACAAGGACGCTGTGAAAATCACATGAGGCAGTATTGCAAAGACTCTTGGTACAGCATGAAGAGCTGTAAGAATGTTGATGATCAGTACTGATTATACATCTGTACTTAATTCCAAGAGATAAAAAGCAGCCACATCATTTTAACTTTTTGAGGATCACAGATGAATAGTGATCGCCAACATTTATTGAAGGGCTCCCCTCGTGGCTCAGTGGTAAAGAATCCACCTGCCAATACAGGAGACTTAGATTCAATCCCTGGGTTGGGAAGATACCCTGAAGAGGAAATGACAACCCCTTCTTGCCTGGGAAATCCCACGCACAGAGGAGTCTGGTGGGCTACAGTCCATGAGCTGCAAAAGAGTTGGACGTGACTCAGAGACTAAACACCACCACTTACTAGATGCTTATGGCACTGTACCAGGCAGTTTATATACATTTTGTCATTGTCTCCTCATGCAAACGAATAGGGGTAAGACCTCTTATTATTCTCATTTCTCAGAGGCTCAGAAGACTAACTCATTTTCCGGAGGACACACTGTTTTAGAGTAGGATGCAAAGAACCTATGTAAGCCTCTCTTCAACAAATGCCCACACTCATGTCCATAGAAAACAGTGCCTACAGTGTCCACAAGTTCATGGGTTCCCTTAAGCCCATGTTCCGTGGGCTGAGCCCTTGTTCAAGGCAGAGAAATGAATTCTGCAAAAAAGTTCAAAGATTTACACACCTCGCAGTTCTGGGTGGTTATGAGAATAAAACCTGTGTCAGCAAGAACTCAAGAGCCTGGGAACAGGTTGTAAATCCTGAGGTCTCACCAGACATTGCTTGCCCTGGCAATTTAAGTCATTGGATGACTGAAGACTTTTGGCCCAAGAGCCACCTGGCCTGAATACTGCACTCTGATAAATCAGTGCCAGGAGAAGCTGATGGTACCAGCTGTCAAACTCCAGCCACTAGCAGCAACAGACACTTCAGGGTATAAATAGTTTCTGAAGACATTTATGGCTTCATGGAGCCCACAAACTGGAAAAGCATTTGCTAAACAGAATGTAAGCGGCCACAAGGAACCAGAGCGGGAGCAGAAAAAGAGTGTGTCAAACCATCTGGCTTTGGCCTCTCTTAATCTCAGAAAGGCTTTAGAAACTGCGAGGCATCACCATGGGTGTAAGAAGTGCGTGTGGCTCACACCGAGAAGGGTGAGAGACAGCAGCCTGGCCACCAGGCATGGTGAAACCCATCCCTCTGCAGAAAAAAATCCCTGGGCCTGTGCCACAAGCCAAAATAAGCAATTAAAACATGAAAGCAATCTCGTGGGCCAGGCTGCATTTTTCAGCGTGGCACCGCGTGGGCAAAGCCTCAGAGACCACCTGGGAATGGACTGAGATGAGCCAAATTGGTTGCCATGGTGAAGGCTCCCCGAACCAAGGAACAAAGGCTTACGGAGTATGTGTGAAAGCAGCCTGCTGAGTAGTGTGAGGTGTGATGGCTGTTCAGGTTCCCTCGGGAGACAGAAAGGGAATGTGACTGAGGCACTGGTTGAAGTGGGGGCCAGGGGGAGCAGCCTGAGGGAATTCCGCACCCCGAGACCTGTCACGTGTGGGACTTAGCACACACACAGAGAAAGGAAACAGACACACACACAAGAAAGGTACCAAGCAGCCCCCTAAAGGTCAGAAAGGCAGACGCCTCCTTGAAACAAGGTTTGCTTTGCTTTTAACAAAGGGCCTGGGGTTCTCGTGGTGAGAATACTGGAGTGGCTTGCCATCCCTCCTCCAGTACATAGTGAGGGACAGGGAAGCCTGGCGTGCTGCGGTCCATGGCGTCACAAAGAGTCGGACACAACTTAGCGACTAAAGAACTGGACAACAACATCCTCTATCAGGTATTATGTTGGTGCCCCGTAACTTCAACTTCTGTCAGAGCAAAGAGGGAGACACATTTTTAGGCCCACACATTTTTACCTTTAATTCTGAAACCCAGAAAGTTCTGAAACACGAAGGCTTTTTTTCTAAGTGTGTGTAAATCAATCACTTGGTAACAAAAATCTGACCCCAAGTGACACATATTTATAGTCTTCCCTTCTAGCTGTAAGTCATACCACAGATACATCAACATGTCCGATCGCAGAGTGCAACCCCAGCCCCACTGGGGTTCTGATGCAATGTAAGACATAATAAGCAAAGAATTTCCTTTAAAATTTTAGATAACTGATTCTGGACATATATCTCCTTTTCTACACATCAGTAAAAATCAAAGAAATGCTGGACCATTTGGGATGGGATGGATACAATCAAAAAGACATCTGCAAGATCTCATTTAGACTCTTTGAAGGAACGCGGCTTTGAGGCAATTTGTGTGTCCTCATAGGGTCCATGGACAAGCCTATCCTTATCTCCCAGCCCTAGTTTAGAGTTTACCTCTGATGATTAATTCTGTGAAACTCTACCTCTGCACCCAGATAAATCCAAAGCAACACCAGGCTTTTCATGCACATAGCAAAGTTCGGAAGATTTTCTACCACAATGGTATGGATGGGTAACAAGTCAGCCATTGCCTACTCCTCTCCCAAAAGTGTGTGAGCTGAGGACTTGATTCCTGTCATCTCCAAGGGTCCGTGATTTTAGAAGAGGAGTATATAAAAAAAGCAAAGTTAAAGATGAGGTGTTTTCTCAAGGATTCAAAGAGTGTTTTCAATGAACAAAAAGACTCCAAGCTTTTCTATCAAAATGATCTGCTTTTCCTGTTTTGCAGCAGAAAGATCATTTTGGGCACCTGGGGACAAGGAAAGAGGATTCCCCCCCAACAAAAAAAGGAGTAAAGATGGTTTATTATCAAAAAGACTCAGATTCAAAATCACACACCGGCACTTAAGAGCTATATGACCTTGGAAAGTTTATATCCCCGAGGCTGAATATCATCTGTAACCTGAAGGAAACAATACTTTCCTCATAGGGTTTTATGAGGATGAAATGACAGGGAAAACATTCAATATATGGTAGCTATTATTGTGGTTGCAATTAGATTCTGGAACTTGAACAAGGCCTGGCCTCACTTCTTATTTCACCAGACTGCCTGGGCTCAGCAGAGTGTAGGGAATACTGACTTCATAAGCACAGAGCCAGTGGCTAATACACACACATAGCAACAAATCACATTGGTAAACCAATCTCCCTCCGCTAATAACTGCTTCCCAGGCTACTGCATTTGCTTTGTTAAAGAGCTCAATAGGTCCTGAGGGCTATGAAACCAAATCTTCTAGAAAAGGTGGAGTTTCATCAGAATTAAAGATTTTGTTAAGGGCCTAGTACTATGGGAGGAATCCATGCAAAGCCACGCTTTTTAAAGAAGGCTAAGCAAAAAACCAGTCCATCCTAAAGGTAATCACTGCTGAATATTCACTGGAAGGACTGATGCTGAAGCTGAAACTCCCATACTTTGGCCACCTGAGGCCAAGAACTGACTCATCTGAAAAGATCCCGATGCTGAGAAAGATTGAAGGCAGGAGGAGAAGGAGACGACAGAGGATGAGATGGTTGGATGGCATCACTGACTCAATGGACATGGGTTTGAGTAAACTCTGGGAGTTGGCGATGGACAGGGAGGCATGGAGTGCTGCAGTCCATGGGGTCACGAAGAGTCAGACA
Source organism: Aepyceros melampus (assembly GCA_006408695.1). Lineage (NCBI taxonomy): Eukaryota > Metazoa > Chordata > Mammalia > Artiodactyla > Bovidae > Aepyceros > Aepyceros melampus. The sequence goes on from SJXQ01003225.1 coordinate 106,970, forward strand.
CAACTGAGCGACTGAACTGAAGCAAAAACACACACCTAAGTAACCTGGCATGTTTTCTGAGGCTTATCTTACACCCTCCCTCAACCAATCCTTTCAGGTGACAAACATTTACTGAGTGCTGGGGCACAGAAATGAAAAGATATGGCCCCTTCCCCTCAAAGCAGTCAGGCTTGCAAGGGAGACAGTTGCATGAATCAGTTAGTATGGTACATGCTCTCAGCGCTAATGAGAAACACAGGTTTATAAATGGACGATCTAAAACAAACAAAGATCTTTCTGTATTTCATTAATGTAAGATATTTCCATAATGTTGGGATTTTACATAGTGCACAGGGTGACTTTAGAAATTAGGGGAAATAAAAACTTTACAGGAAAAATAAAGAGCTCAATGATGGAACGGTATGACTGATTATCTAACTCAACACAGGGGTGAGTGCCAAAATTCAGCAAAGAACCAGAACTTTGATGCGACCCAGGAGAAGAAAGGCGGGCACCCCACACCACCTGGAGGTAAAAGTGATAAGTCAGGCTTCCCCACGAAAGTGGTACTTAAGGTGAGACAAGAACTGAGTGATAGTTTGCCGGTGAGAGTGTAAACTGGTGTATGTACAGCCCTTTTAGAGTGCAATCTAGGAATATCTGTCAGTTTTTAAATGTGCAGGAACTTCCCTGGTAGTCCAGTGGCTAAGACTCTCTGCTCCCCATGTAGGGGGCCTGGGTTCAACCCCTGGTCAGGGAACTCGATCCCACATGCCACAGCTAAGAACCGGCAGAGCCAAACAACACAAATATTTTTTTAATAAAGTGTGTAGACCCTCCACTCAGATGTCCCTCTTCTACTGAGACGAATGCCAGGAAACATGCACAAAGGTCTGTGTAAAAAGATGTTTACTGCATCACTGTATATAGTAAGATGACACTGGAGATAACTGAAGTGTCCATCAAGAGGGGATTCTTTAAATAAAGTAGGAAGTACAACAGAACATAACCATGAAAATATAAAATAAAACTTACAAATAGCGTATTCAGTTTTAAAAGGCAAGTTACAGAATAGCGTGATCTTATTTTTGTATAAATAATTTTATACATACTTCATTTGTATATGAATAGGAAAAGTCAGAAAAGATACACAACAAGCCATATTAGGCCTATGAGAGCTGGTAGGGGAGGGAGAGGGGTAAGGCAAGGGAATCTCATTCTCTCACCTTCTCTATATTTACATTTTTATGACAACGTATTTCTTTAGTATTTAAAAAAGTTTTTAAAAAAGTTTATTAATTGGACAGTTATGAGTACAAAAAGAGATTTTAGAGAGTGTATATTCAGAAACAGGCTTCCCTGGCAGCTCAGTGGTCAGAATCCGTCTGCCAATGCAGGAGATGCAAGCTCAATCCCTGGATCGGGAAGATGCCCTGGAGGAGGGCATGGCAACCCACCCCAGTATTTTTGCCTGGAGAATCCCATGGACAGAGGAGCCTCGTGGGCTCCTGTAGTCCATGGGGCCTCAAAGAGCTGGACACGACTTAGCACCTGAGCACACGTGCACGCATTCAGAAATAGATGATTGCTATTTGGAAACAGGAGGCACCTGAGTGCAAGTGACGGGATCCAGGGAGACCTCACAGAAGAGACAGAAGTGAGGGGCTCTCCTTGGAGAGTGGAGGACAGAGAGTATGGCATGAGCAAACAGCCCAAGAACAGAAGAACCGAAGAATATCCTTCAAACAGATGAGAACGGCACAGAGGAAAGTGGACCAGGGATTTTCAAGAGTGAAAAGCAGGAAACATCTGAAGAGCAGACGTATCAACACATCTTTTTATTTATTTTTTAACACCTCTTTTTAAAGGAGGGTATCTACTAAACAGATTAAAAACTAAATTTTTACTAAATCCCTACTATAACTTTGTTTGCTAAGAGGGAAAGCAGAGGGAGAGAGAAAGCTGTTTTAAAAGCAACAGAACAATTTAAATTAAAATGCCAATTTACTCACAAACTGTTCCATTACAAATACCAGTGACACAATGGAAAGGGCTTTGAAAGCAAACCTGTAGTTCATCCAAGATGAGTTTCAGACCAAACCCCAGCCTCTCTCTCTTTCTCCCTGGTGGAGACTCATTTACTTCATTCCCTTTTGGGAGCCCAATCCTTCTCTCAGAAAGATCTAAGGTAAGTGGCTTATACTTCAGTGTGAACTTATAGTCATTCTTACTTTTCAACATATTTTAATTTTAGGTCCTAACTTCCCTGGTGGCTCAGATGGTAAAGAATCTGCCTGCAGTGCAGTAGACCCGAGTTCAATCCCTGGGTCAGGAAGATCCCAAGAAGGAAATGGCAATCCACTCCAGTATTCTTGCCTGGAGAATTCCATGGACAAAGAGTATGGAGGGCTACAGTCTGTGGGGTCGCAAAGAGTCAAACACAACTGAGCAACCAACACTTTCACTAAATACAAATCCTTAATTTAGAGATCCAGTGTTTTTAAAAGCAATTGTGAACATCAGGCAACAGGTGAAGATGGAGGGAGAAGGTTCCTCATGGCCGTGGTAGAGTCACCTACACTTGGAAGCTAGTCTTCTTTTCACGTCTAAACAACACAGAAACAGCCCTCTCAGAACTGTGAGCTTGGTCCAGGATCCATAGGTTGAATTCTAAAACACTGATGGAGTAGAGGTGGGGGAATATTACTCCCTTGTAGCACATTTCCTTAAAACACATCAGCAAATGAACTGAAGCTATAGCCATTTTCTGGTTAATTTAATCAACTGGAGATAAGAAAACTAGTGAATTCTGCTGAGAAAGTATCCCTTTGGTGGTTAAATGGTCTCTTGGGCTGTCCACATCCATCAGATTAATTCAATAACCCTGAGTTCTCATTTCACATTGTGTTATATGAATATTACTTTGGCAGGTTCAATGTTGATGACCTAATAAGCATCTCACCAGCATTTGTGAATAGCTTGGCAGCTAAAAGGTCTCTTTCTCCTTTCCTAAAGGAGGGTCTAAAACAATGCCCAAGGAATCCTGGGGGAAGTACCACAACTAGCACAGTTGAAACCCTGCCCCACCGTTAAACAGGGGTTTCAGTTACAAAAAGGTGACGGTTTAAAGTGCTTTGACTGTATGTTTCCCAATCCAAAAAATAAGTAATTTTAAGGCACCTGGCAATCGATAGGGAGAGTAAATATATGTTAATCGTCCTACACTGCCCGTATTTGGAACAACAATAAAAGGGAAAAATGAAATAGCAAACATTTTTTAAAGTCCAACATTGCTAACAAGGCTAACGAGTAACCATTTTTAACCTATCATGGGCAAATTTTTTAGAAGCATTCTTCCAATGTGGGAGAGTATTTAAGAAAGCTGGTGCTGGGCTGTCCTGGTGGCTCAGCGGTAAAGATCTGCCTGCCAGTGCAGGAGACACAGGTTTGATCCCTGATTCGGGAAGACCCCACACACACGGAGCAACTAAGACTGCGCGCTACAACTATTGAGCCTGTGCCCTAGAGTCTCTGCTCTGCAACAAGAGATGCTACCTCAGTGAGGAGCTGGAGCACTGCACGTGGAGTGCAGTCCCCACAGAACAAAGACCCAGCACTGCCAAAGATAAATACATACATACATAAAATTATTTACAAAAGAAAGCTGGGCTTGGTGAGAGTACACTTCCTTTCAAAGAATAACTTGAAGTTTTGCTCAAAACATCTTTTAATGTGCATATGCTATGACTCAGCTGTTTCATTTCTAGGGACATGCTCTAGTGAAATAAACAAGTATACAAAAAAAGACGCACAAAGATCATCTCCGTAGTGGTGACCTACAATAGTAAAAAGTTGTAAAAATCACAAATTTCCGTTAGTAGTGAGCTGTGAGTGACTTATGTTGTAAAATAGAATACTGCACAGTCATTAGCACTGATAATGTAGAGGCATATTGATTCCTAAGTACATTCATAACATGCTGTTAATGACAGAGGCAGGAACACCATATATAGCATGAAATTTCACTTTTGTTAAGCAATACACACATATACAGAATATAAATTGAAAAGTATTAAGCAACTTATACACACACACATCCTGACCTATACATTGAAAAAGTATAATTCTCTTCAAAATATGCTAGCATAAACAGTGTGATATATAGATGTGTGAGTTTTAATTTATATCCTACAAGTAAGCCGTTATTTAGCACCTTAAAGACTTAATTATATGTTGGGGCTTCCCAGATGGCTCAGTGGTAAAGAATCTGCCTGCCCATGAAGGAGACACGGGTTTGATCCTGGGTCAGGAAGATCCCCTGGAGAAGGAAATAGCAACCCACTCCAGTATTCTTGCCTGGGAAATCCCATGGACAGAGGAGCCCAGCAGACTACAGTCCATGGGGTTGCAAAGAGTCGGACATGACCTAGTAACGACCAGACAACAAATCACGTGTTGACATGTCTATTATAAGGCTTCAATTACCTTTATTCTCTGATCAATATCAGAGCATTTGTTAATAACCATAATGGATATTGGAAATGATTTTTACTGATAAAAAGACAGGTGTTGCAAATATATGGCTCAGCCTGAAACGTTATACAGGCAACTCCGCCACGGTCCAGGTGTGAGAATCAGGCCAGCCCAGCTGCCTCTGGCCCTCCAGCTCGTGTGGAGGTGGCTTCTGTGGTGTGAGCAGCCCGTGAGGCCGGCTGAATCCCACAGCTGCAGTGCTCCAGCTGCTCGCCCCCCGTGCTTCCATTCCAGGTGCTCCACTTGGGGCCTGGAAGGCCAGGAGCCGGGGGCTCGCCGGCAGTTCCCAGCATGGCTGTGTGCTCATCTGGTGATGCATGTTTGTCCTTGTAACAGGATTTGGTCCAGAGAACGGTTTTCGATTTACCCTTCTACCTCTTCGGGAAGCTGTGGCAACGGTCTTTGCCACAGGCCTCGCCATGGTCCTCGCCTCCAGGGATCTGCAATCACTGGAGGCTGCTGATACCTACCAAGCATGACCTTATGAACTGTGAACCACTGAACTGGCTTTGGTCACTGTGCAACCGAGGCTGTCATGTGCCGGAACTGCAGCAGTGATTACCTACAAGTGGTGGGACCCGGAGACTCCTGCCCACCCTTCTCCAAGGTGCTTTCTAATTTTTCCTGTAATGAACAGGCAGTATGTTTCCTAAATAATAAATAAATAAAAGGAATCAAACTGCACAGACTGCACTGTCACCACCTGCTGGCAAATATTTAGAAGGGCCACTCAGGTTAATACAGACTCATCACCAGTAAGCAGCAGGGCTGAAGTTCTACTCACTGGCTTCAAGTCGTTTTCAATTTAGAAGTGTAACGTTTGGATTATTCTGGAAGGAAAAAAAAATCACCTATTGTGATGGACAGCATACTTTAAAGTAGGAAGCTCTCTTTAAGCAATGTTAAAAGAATTCTATGTTAAAAGAATTCGACTTTTCCAAAGAAAAATACAGTTCCATTGACCGTGGTTTAAGTATAAAGAAAATCATACTCTGCTGGATGTAACCTTATTCATTTGGTCATCTGTCAAATAGTCCACATGACCTTAAATGCATCCCTCCCAACTATCAATATGTAAAGCAAAGTATATGTCTACTGGACCCATCTTCACAAAAACATCTATTAACTGATGACCATAAGCTGATGAAGGAAATGGCAACTCACTCCAGTACTCTTGCCTGGAAAATCTCATTAACAGAGGAGCCTAGAGGGCTACAGTTCATGGGGTTGCAAAGAACCAGACACAACTTAGCAATGAAATGACTGTTGACTATAAGTTAGGTCTATATTCTGTTAGATGTCAATCCACACCACCCTCTGACTTTTTCCCATTGCTGTATGGCATTCCCATGCTTTCATCAGCACCATCTATTGCCGCAACTGTTTGGCACTGTCTGAACAGAAGGCGTAAAAACAGCCCTTACTACCTCTACCCATGTGCTGTGTGATAATCTGGGAGTTTACTTTGCAAAGCACCCTTCCCCAAACAAAATGTTCTCCTTTGTGGCTTCATTCATTCTTTTCTTACCACCGGATGGCATATCTTTACCTTTGCCTCCCCACCCCACGCCATCTTCTTGAGGCCTGTACCAAATATCAGAAAAGCCTTGTTTAATTTATCCCCCAAGAAGTGAATGTTTCTTGCTGTGTGGTCTTAGAATACTGTGTTGGTCTCTTTCTAGCAGTACTTGCTTCATCCTAACTTGGACGATATTGTTGCAAACGTGAGTTGTATGAGCCAGCAGATACGCACACGTAGCACTCACAGAGCACGCCCCCGCCACCATGATGTGTGACAGGGGTGCCCTAAATAGCCAGAGTATTTGCCAAGCTCAAAGTGTGAACCTTTGATTACATGGCTCAGACCTAAATAGCCACTGACTTGGATATGTGCGAGCACACTCTTCCCATATATACAAACACACATCTACACCACGGATACAACCAGCTCAATGGTGAGAGAGGATACCAACCACAGTAAGAATGTCACCAAGGTCAGCAGCTTCACAAGCAAAGCCAAACCACTGATCACAGGCTGCACCCAGTTTAAACCATGTTAAGGATCTGGCTCTTCGGATGTTTTTAATCAGGGGGTCGTCAAAATGGACTCAATCAGTAAGGCTATAATCTCTCCAGTCTTAATATCTCTGCTGAATTTCTAACAGGAATATCAGGATCTTAGCCTCAGGGTTCAGGTTCTGTAAGCAAAGCCAATTCCGCACAGCCACAGATGGCAGGAGAAGGCAGCAGTTACAACAGCTCCATGACAGGACAGCCTTTCCCCAGGCTGCTCTCTGGGCAACAGAGCCTCCTGGTGGCAGAGGACTCGGGCGTGCAACCGGCCACAGGTGGCCGCCTCCCTCTCCCTGCCAACCTCTGCTCTCTTCCGTGCCCGACTCCCATCACCCCAGCTCAGGCAACAGGAAGGCTGCTGCCCTCAGAACACCCATCCTGCCAGCTCAGGTTCACCCCATTCCTCCCTGTCCTCTCTCCAACAGAAGACGATGCTACAGGGACACCCCACGCCACCTCCAACCATCTCTCTCTCCCATTACACCCCTCACACACCACTCTTCATTTCTATAAATTATTTACACATCCTCTTTCATTATAAATATGTTACTTGGGATCCTCGCTTGAAATGAATGGAAAACAGACAAATCCTTTTAACAGACAGGATGGGGAGCAAGGATTCACTGTGAGCATGACACACACACACTCAATGGTTATTCACACAGAGGGCACAAAAGATTTTACCTGCAGCTGTTAAATCCACTCTCCACACCGGAAGGGACTACAGCAGTCCTCTAATGTCAGTAAGGCCCAGACTTTCGGATTCCAAGGCAGGTGCAACTGTCTCCCCCACACGATCATCCTACATAATTAAAACGGAAGGAACAACATGGAGCTGCCAATACTCTATTTTACCAATTTTGGGACTCTTTAAAATCACCATCTCTTTTGGAAAAGGATATTTAGTATCACAAAAGAACACACTACCAGAATGACAATGATTAAATTTAGCTTTATGAAACTGACTTCATTGTATTTCCGCTATCATGGACCTGAGCTGGTTCGGGGATAGACTAACAACCTAGATTGTTCCAAAATGTCAGATCCCCTAAGAACCAAAGTTTTAGATATTCAAGATATGTAACTGTACATTATTTCCTTAATATTTTTGATTAAATAAACTCACATTTTTAGTTTTCTTTTAAAAGAAAACTGTGGATCATGTCCATAAAGGAAAAATCAATATCACTTGCCACAAATAAAAGCAATCACAAATGAATGCAATAAAAACAAAACATGTTATTAAATTTCAGCTAGATACTATTGCCTGGTCTCTCTCTGCACTGCCAAGGGAGATTGGCAAGTGTTAGAGTAGTTATTAAAGACTATCATTAAAAAAGCTTTCTCTTTGACAAAATCAGAGGGTTGAAATTAAATTGAAAAGAAATTACTTTCACACAAGGTGATACAATATTATTTAATGCTAGATCCAGGCTCCATCTAAAATCATCTCTAGTGGTTCATGTCTTACTCAAGAGGCATACTAATCAAGACACTTTGGTGGCCGACTCTCATTCATTCATTCATTCCACACACTTACTGAGCACCTACTATGTTCCAAGCACTGCACACAATAGAATGAACAAAACATACATGGTACGTTTTGCAAAAAGCTCACCTTTCAGTGGTGAAACCTACATTAAACAAACGGTGACACAAAGTATATTTGTGGGGACTTCCTTGGTGGTCCAGTGGTTAAGACCCCATGCTTCCACTACAGGGGGCATAGGTTTGACCCGTGGTCAGGGAATTAATATCCCACGTGGAACAGAGTGCAGTCAAAAAATGAAATTAAAGAAAAAAACTCAAAAAAAGTATATTTGTGCTGTTTTATATAAATATATGTAGATATGTGTAAGATATATCAAAATATGATATGCATGTGATAAGGTTGTATACACACACACACAAACATCCCTTTATTGGTAAGTGCTATAAACAAAAAAGGGCTTCCCAGGTGGCACTAGTGGTAAAGAACCCACTTGCCAGTGAAGGAAACATAAGACACAAGGGCTCGATCCTGGGTCGGGAAGATTCCTGAGGGAAGGCATGGCAACCCACTCCAGTATTCTTGCCTGGAGAATCCCATGGACAGAGGAGCCTGGCGAACTACAGTTCATGGGGTTGCAAAGAGTTGCACAGAACTGAAGCAACTTAGCACGCATGCATAAAGGGAAAAGAACAAGGTGTTGTGGTATAGTTTTATTAGTAAGGCCCTCTTTAAACAAAGGTTTCAGGAAAAACCTATGTCAATGTAACAATTAGGTTGAGCCTAAAGGAAGAGCAAGATTTAGCAGGCTGAAAGTGTTGGGTGGGGGGCGGGGCAGGCAGGGGCGGGAGATAATGCCTGGAGCATTCTAGGCAGAGGTAGCCATGGTGTAGGCAAGAGCTTGGCTCCTCTGGGGAACTGGAAAAAAGAAGCATGGCTGGAATGCAGAAAGTAGAGGAAGAGTGGGCTAAGCAGTTTTCCAGCCTCTGTCGAGCGACTAGAACCTTTCTACCTCTCTCTGCAAAGATGTCTTCCGTCCTTGCACTGCTCCCCAGAAATGTCTCCTTTTACTAAAGGGAAACCCATCTCTCTCCCTCATTTAATGAGTTTACACATTAATACAGCAGTTCAACCCTTTGCCTCACGGACAGAAAAAATTCAACCCTTCTTCCACATGGGAGCCCATTATATATCTGCAGAGAGCTAGCATGTTACACCTGAAGCTTCTCTTCCAAATTAGACAACACCCAAGTTTCTGTGCTACATATGGTCTGTGTCATTCTTGCATGGAAGGTAGATTTTCCAAGGCCCATTTCTGTATGGCATTAGAATTTCCCTCTCCACATATAATCCAAAGCTTGTTTTCAGCCTTGGGTATTCTTTTATTTTGCTCTGTTTCTAACAGCTTTTCTGGATAATACCCAAAAAAGTTATGGTCAGGCCTGAATTTCTTAAGACTGGGAAATCTCAAATGTATACCATCATTAATATTTATTTCTTCTTTCATGTCTCTTTCCCACATCTGGGAAGACACATTTCATTTGTAGGGGTGGGCTAAGGATCTTTCTCAAATAATGGAGTGGCAATAGATTCTGATCTAAACTGAATTCAAAGATATCCTACTCAAAGCTTGCGGTATAAAACACACACACACAAGTTATTATTGCTCAAACTAACCATCCATTTATCTGGAAGACTCTGGGAAGGTGCATGTAATGCAAGAAAACTGATCTGGATTGCTTCACCCCAGCCCCAGGTTCCCCGGAAACTAGCGTGAGGTTACAGGGACAGTGCTGTGTACACAGGGCACTCTGCCAAGCAGGGCTCACATATCTGCACTTCAAGACTGGAGTGGAAAAATAGACCAAAACGTTCATGAATAAATGGTGCATCCTTGGCATGCTGGATGAAAGTTAAGTGGCCTTTAACACAATTTATCCAAATAAATTGGCATCTCTCAGTATTCCTACCCCCTTCCTCCCTGCCCTCTCCCCTCTTATCGTATTAGGTCCAATTTCTAGCTGCTTCCTGTTGCAAGGTGAATTGTCCCAGGGGAAAAAGGGTTGCTTCCACGTGATCTCTTATTCCTGAAGCTTCTTTCACTCTGTGGCTGTCATATTGCCCATTACCCCTTCATCAGGGGAGGCCCTGTGGTCTGAAGAAAAGCAGAAGAAATTCAAAGGTGATGAGCAGCTTCTTCCCTATTAGTCCCAAATACCTTTGGGGTAGGTAGTGGGAGATACTGAATAGAACAGAGAAAGTTTGTCTTCTCATTAGCCTGCCCATCACAGCTCTCCTTCAGCATGTAATCCGAAGATGTACCATGCAGGAAAAAAAGTCCTCACGTATGAGTAAAATTGTATCGCCAATAGCATTAAAACTCAGTGAATTTAAGTGACAGATGAAAGGGCTTCTCTGTCTCACCAGGAGCATCCAACATGTAAAGCTGTAGGGAACAGTGTTCCCATTAAGTTACCACTCCTAGAGGGCAGAGGGGGCTTCCCAGGTGATGCTAGTTGTAAAGAACCCGCCTGCCAATGCAGGAGACAGGAAGAGTTGCAGGTTCAGTCCCTGGGTCGGGAAGATCCCCTGGCGGAGGGCATGGCAACACACTCCAGTATTCTTACCTGGGAAATTCCATGGACAGACGAGCCTGAGAGGTTACGGTCCATGGGGTCGCAATAAGTCAGACACCACTGAGCGACTAACACTCACACCTTTCAGCCCAGAGCTCTTTCTTCCACTACACTCTTCCCTTCCCTGAAAAGACACTGTTTTGGTGAGACTCTAATGTTTTTTTCCTCTTTCCTTTTCTTTATTTTCGTGCTTTTATATTTGATGTTTAAAATCATCTTCAGGAAAATTCTAGGGGTAAAAGTTAAAGTGTGTTTGTATAAATTGAGACCAGTTGCTATAACAGATAATTCCCCAATCTTAGTAGCTTAACACAATCGATTTACCCCCCAACTCATATAAATTCCCAAATGAGTGTTCTTTTTTTGTTTAATTGGAGTTTAGTTGCTTTACAAAGTTGTGTTAATATCTGCTGCACAGCAAAATGAATCAGCCACACATAGACATATATTCCTCTTTGTCACCACAGAGCACTGAGTTCCCTGTGCTACAGAACAGCTCATTAGTTATCTATTTTATACATGCATGTGCTGGAAAATCCCATGGACGGAGGAGCCTGGTGGGCTGCAGTCCATGGGGTCGCTGAGGGTCGAACACGACTGAGCAACTTCACTTTCACTTTTCACTTTCATGCATTGGAGAAGGCAATGGCAACCCACTCCAGTGTTCTTGGCCTGGAGAATCCCAGGGACAGGGGAGCCTGGTGGGCTGCCATCTATGGGGTCACACAGAGTCGGACATGACTGAAGCGACTTAGCAGCAGTGCTCAGTTGCTCAGTCATATCTGCCTCTTTGCTATCTCAAGGACTGCAGCCCACCAGGCTCCTGTCATAGAATTTTTCAGGCAAGAATACTGGGGCAAATTGCATTTCCTACTCCAGGGGATCTTCCCAGCCCAGAGATTGAACTCACGTCTCCTCTGTCAGCAGGCAGATTCTTTACTACTGTGCTACCTGGGAAGCCCATTTTATACACAGTAGTGTATATATGTCAATCCCAATCTCCCAATTCATCCCACTCTCCTTTTGCCCCTCAGTGTCCATATGTTTGTTCTCTGTGTCTCTATTTCTACTTTGCAGATAGGTTCATCTGTACCAGTTTCCTAGATTTTTTAAGTCTGCAACCCAATTTAAAAGCAAACTATACCTACCATCCAGTAAGCTTATTTCCTTAGAAGACATTATTTTAGAAAGTGCAGAGCAGAATGTAATTTAGAAGTCATTATGAAAAACACCCTCTCCTGGTTTCATAGCAAAACACTTCCCCACTCCTTGCTGACAGATGACTTCAAAACAGTACCTGAAAGGAATCTTAACAACTGTGAGCAGTTGAATAGTGAACATCACAAAGAAAGGAGGGTTTATTATGCATTCGTTTGCTTCTCAAGGAGAAGACTTAGGAGAGATTTTCTGGGGGCTCATCTTCCCCCAAACTTTTATTGATGCATGAAGTTCAAACTCTTTATTGTAAAAATTTCAAGTACACAAAAGAGAAAGACTAAAGAGGTAAAGTAACTCTTTCAAGGTTTCCCAGCAGCAGAAGCAGAGGCAGGATGTGAACCCAGGTCTAGTTAACTCTGCAGTCCAAGCCCTTAACGGTGCTACCAGCCTACCACCTCCTGTTGACATGTTCATTGGTTCCAAAGCACAAGTGAAGGTTAACATGCTTCTGAATCTAGTGTGTGTTGAGGATGGGAATAGATGGGAAAGGACAGAAGGAACTCTCCTGCCCAAGGTCTGGGGAAATCCCTGGATCAGACAGGGACCCTGACAACAACTTACAGACGTGACCTCGAGGGCATCAGCTTTCTCCGACCTCACCTGGAACCGCGGTTACCAACACCTATTCTGGGACATCCCTCTAACCAGCAGGCCACTCCGGGCAGTGGTTCCTATGGACCAGCCCCTGGTGCCCTGCTGAGTCAGAACATTCCCAATCCTACCAGGAAGAAGGTGGATTATCAGACAAGTGTTGCTGAAGCAGATGGCAAATTCAGACTATATAATCTGAAGTAAGATTGCTAAAGGGATTGTTTACAAAGGTGTGGGCAGGGTATGGGGCCAGAACTCACGACCATAGGGACAGTCACCACCCCAGGCTTGACAGAGAGAAGGAAGGAACTGCTGAAGTCCCAGGAGGGAGGAATATGGAGAGACTCTCCTTCACCAGAGCTGAAACCTGTGGTCAAGGGGGACTCAGGAGCCAGAGGGGACTTAAGAGGGAGGAAGCTGGGAAAACTTACTTTACTATGATCTTCTCTCCCAACCACTCTCACTGGCCTCCCCACTGGCTGAAACCAATGGGGAAACCAGAGGATGAGGGAGCCTGGTAGCTGGTTCACAGTCCATCTCCCAGGACTCAGAGCAGGATGGGGAAGGAGGTCTGGGGCTGCCAGTGAAAGCTGGCAGAACATAGGGGCTCACAGCCACCTTCCTGACTGTACTGAGCCACGGCTTAAGTGGACACACACTTGGCAATGCCCAAGACTCTAGCTCTCCAAACATTCAATGGGCCGCCTTCTCCCCACACCTGCCTATGGTGGCTCAGAGCATCTGAAGTGATTAGAGCACACTACTCCTCAGTTCAAAACCTTCCAACACTGTCCATCTCATTCAGAATAAAATCCAAGTCCCAGAATGGTCTGTGAAGCTCTTTATAAGCTGGCTTCTGCCACCCTCTCTGGTCTTACTGCCTGACTCACACATGTAAACGTGGGTGTGTACTGAATGAATTAATGAACACGCACAAGCATGAGAGACAGAACTGCTTCATTTCAGCTGAGCTCTGCTCCTGAGTTCTCACCTCAGTGCCCCAGAGCACTTGGCCAAGCCCCTTAGCGGAGCTGCACTTTCATCACACCTATTGTTAATGGTTTTCCATAACTATCAAGGTGATTCACGTTCATTGTAGAAATCTTGGAACTCACAAAGAACAAAAATTTGAAGATTAATTCAGCCACTGTCAGCAGAGCTTTTATGTGTATATTTAGTATACAAAACTGGTATACTATTAGGATTTTGTGACCTACTATTCTCATTTAACAATGTGGCATTAAACTTTCTTCCAAAACATATTGTTTCAAGACTGCATTGCATTTCACTGAATCTTCAAACTAATGTCACTAACTAATCCCCTACTACTGTACATTCCATTTGTTTCCCTTTTTCTAGCTATCATAAAAAACAATAATAAACATTCTTTCACATCCACATGTTTCATTATATGCTCCAGACAGATTCCTATAACTGCTTGACAAATGCAAATACAAATTAGAGCATTTGGAAGTATTACTGAATTGCTCTCCAGAATGAGTGCCTCGATTAACACTCCCAGCATCGGTATTTAAATACAGTCATCTCCTTTTTCTTTTACTAATACTGGGTATTAATATTTTTTTAAAATATATAATACTATGTTGAAACTGTCAGTTTTCTATCTCTATTAAATAATTAGATCACAGATTTCTTGAGAAAAAAAACTGTCTTTTACTTCTGATATATAGTAGGCACTGATGGTGAACGGATGGATGAGTGGATAGATGGATGGACTGGATGGATGGACAGATGGATGGATAGATGGGCTGGACGGACTAGATGGATTGAATAGATGAATTTTGTTAAGGAGTACCAGGAAAGACACTGAGTCACATGAATAAGTTGTCTTTTCCCAATTTCTAGTACACTCCTGACTGGTTTGTGTATTCATCATGGTGACAGTCCCTCCTCCTTGGTTAAATTCCACTGGGCATCATTTTGCTTTTGATTATAAAGCATTAGGCGCATATTCCACCAAATCTGGCTCTCCCTCCCAGTTGGCTTCAGCAAAGAGGTATTAAAATCACTAATTTGGGCTTACATGTTTACAGTCTCAAGTATAACAAATTAACATTTTAACAGCAGAATAACAAGTCCCAGATTTTCCTTAGTAAAGCAAACTGAAAGTAAACACCATAATGGACTGCTTCATACCATCCAAACCTACCACCTAGAAAGATATAATCACCAGGGGCTGCAGCTGACCTAGAATCTGTGCTGAGAGAAATTTAACCCAATGATGCCGCCGTGGTGAGCTGCCTGGTGCCCGTTCACCCCATGTGCAGACCATAGCTTGTCAGTCCTCGGGAATCAGTAAGGGGTAGGGCTGGAGTCTTGTCTGCTGGTGTAGCCCCTGTGCCCAGCGTGGTCTGAAACATGGTAAAGTGAGGGGAAGTGAAAGTCGCTCAGTCGTGTCTGACTCTTTAAGACCCCATGGACTCAGTCCATGGATTCTCCAGGCAGAATACTTGAGTGGGTAGCCTTTCCCTTCTCCAGGGGATCTTCCCAACTCAGGGATCGAACCCAGGTCTCCCGCATTGCAGGCGGGAAGCCTATCCCTTCTCCAGCAGATCTTCCCAACCCAGGGCCTCCTGCATTGCAGGCAGATTCTTTACCAACTAAGCTATGAGGGAAGCCTCTGACACATGGTAAATACCAGTTAAGTGTCTAGTGAACAAGCAGACCCCAAAGAGAAGGAATATGGGGCAAGAAGATTCATGGAAGCCTGCTTATAGTGAGTGGGCTATACTGCTCATAAATTCTTGAACCTGGATTTGGACCTAGGTCAGAAACAACCCCATCCACTCTCTCTGTTCTCTGCTGCCTTTCCACATTAGAGAACAATGTTTAATGCCCTCTTTCTGAAAACCTGTGCTGCAATAAATAACCTGAATCACAGTTTCAAATTTAAAGTGCCTCAAATAATCAATCATATTTCATCTACTGTGAAGGGGTTCTCACAGCAACATTCCCCCTGCTTCTGATGACCCCAGTATGCTAAGAAGATAGGGAAGCAAGAACTACTGTCTACCCACAATAAACTGGCACGAAAATCATAGGCTTCTTGCACTGGGAAGACAGAAGCAAAATGAACAATGTATTTTCCAATCTGCTTTTGTTTCTTCACATGTGCCCTCTGGTGGAGATAACAGTTAATCACTTTAATGACATCAAGTGCCAATAACAACTTATGTGCAAACATAGCAGAAGAAGCTGTATAACTTATCTACTCATTCATTTGGCATTAGGCACCATGGAACACAGGAGACCCCAGTTCAATCCCTGGGTTGGGAAGATCCCCTGGAGAAGGGAAAGGCAACCCACCCCAGTGTTCTGGCTGGAGAATTCCATGGACTGTATAGCCCATGGAGTCGCAAAGAGTCGGACACAACTGAGCGACTTTCACTTTCAGGCACCATGGAAACAAAGACAGGAGGTTCCTCCTACCCTCATGATTGTCAGCTGGAGAGATCTACATGCAATCTATCAAAGTACAACATGGAAAAAGCACAGAGAGACACATGTCCATGTTACAGGAAGTTTCTGACCAGGTTTCTCAAGGAAGTGGGAAGTTGTGGCAATAAGAAAAAAGAATGGACTGTTAGAAAGCAAGAAGGACCATGAATTATATTCGTTGAGGATATATTAATTATACTAGAAGTTACCCATTTACTGAATGCCCTACTATGGAACCAGGATACCCTCACTGAGGTAGAACCTGTTATTATTCCCATCTTAGAGAGGAGGGAACTGAAGCTTAGTTTAAATAATTTGCCCAGCTAGTTAAGTTCCTAACCATAAGGAGAAGAAGAAACTGGAAGCAAAGATGTAAAAACTGCGTATAACAATCATTGCCCCCAAATACCACTTGAAAATTCGGTGTAAACTCACTGATGTTCTACTGTTACATAACAAGCTACTTTCAACACTTAATGGTATAAAACAATAAACACTTATTATCTTTTAGTTTCTGTGGGTCAAGAATTCAGGAGCAGCTTAGTTGGGCTGTTCTGGCTCAAGATTCCTCAGGAGTTTGCAGTCAAGATGGCAACTGAGGCTGTGTTCATCTGAAGGCTCGACTGGGGCTGGAAGATCTACTTCCAAGACGGCTGCTGGCACGGAGCCTTCATTTTCTTGCTTTGGGAATCTCTCCATAGAAGTCACATCCTCACGGCATGGCCGTTGGCTTCCCCCAGAACTAGTACTTCTAAGGAGAGCAACACAGAAGCCACAGTGCCTTCTATGACTCACTCTCCAAAGTCTGCCATCATCGCTTCTTCAACTTTCTGTTAACTAGAAGTGAGTTTGGGGGGGTTTCCCCTAGTGGTCCAGTGGTTAAGAATCTGCCTTGCAATGCAGGGGACACAGGTTCAATCTGTGGTCGAGGAACTAAGATCCCACATGCCAAGGAGCAACTAAACCCACGCACTGCAAACTATTGAGCCCATGTGCTACAACCAGAGAGAGTCCCTGCGCTTCAACCAGAGACCCAATGAAGATCCCTCATGCTGCAACTAAGGCCCTAAGCAGCCAAATACATATTTTTTAAAAAAGAAGTAGTGAGTTGTTACGCATAGGCCATAACCAAAGGGAAGACAATCTCTTCTACCTTTTAAATGGAGGAGAATTTTTGGACATATTTTTAAACCACCGCGAGACCTCAGACTGGAAACTAGAATTGACTGCAAGGACCCTATCTAGAGAAAAAGATTTGCATTCCAGGAAAAAAGGGGGTGACAAATAAACCAGGTCCCAGGTGCTGGGGAAATAAGATGGCACGTATAGGCCATCAAAGGGCCAGGAAGCTGTCCACATTCATTAAAGACTGAAGCATAATTATTTTAGAGGAAGGAGTTAGGCGCCTGGTAAAATTCATAGTTTTTGAAAGAGCAACATGCAGTTAAAAAAAATATTTCTCTACTGTTATTAATTTCTTTTGGTTTTCCCTGCCATTGAGTAAAAGCTCTTTTGAAAATGTTAATTTATTTCTTAGATGTGCTTCTAGAAAGGAGTTGAGCTGGACAGAAACAAAGGAATTAAGATCTCAGGAGCAGAGGGGAGTGGCAGCCGGGATCAAGGGGAGGGAGACTAGGAGGGGTGGAAGAGGAGGAGCAGGGCCCCCGGGGAAGCTGTTCCCATCAGAGAGTCTCCTTCAGGGCTCTCCTGGGCATGCTGCAGACCTGTAAAACTCTGTGTTCTGTTCAAAAGGGAGGGGCTGTTCTGTTTCAGAGCATGCAGAAACTAGATGGAAATGAACCTCTGAGCCCAAAAAGCTTAATGTTAAACAATCAATCTACATGCCCTCCCCAATGCAAAAATACAAACCATGAAAGGTCTTAACATATTGCATGCAGCATCTGCACCGAGTTGGAGAAAAATAGAGGAGGCAAAGCCAAGAGAAAGACGAGCATCGTGGCAAAATGAATGGTGTTTAGCTGGACCTGGGTTCAAATTCTAGCGTCTTCTCTCACCAGCTGTGACACAATAGGAAAGCTATTCTTTCTGGGATTTGATTTTCTTATGGTAAAGATAGGGGTACTAGCAATTTCCTCACCAAGTGGTGAGGATTTAATGAGAGATGTAAGCGTTCAACGACGGTCATGTTATCAATGCACAACAGGGGCTAAGATATGAAGTTGACCTTTAGGAATAAAAACGGAGAACGTCTGCTCGTTTTCTCCATCTCGGTGTACAGTTTATGAGAAATCCTCTCAAGCGCTGTGCAGAGAACAGATGGTGAGTCAGGCACCTCCTCTCCCTCTCGCAGCCTCCCTGACCTCCATCATGGCTCTCCAGGGCAAGGGGCCGGCCCCACCTCCCCTGGGCTAGCAGGGGAAAATGCAAAGAGCTGGTGTCCCCAGAATACTAGCAGCATCTCCAGATGTGGTAAGAGCTGGGGCAGTGAACTCCCAGGGCTCCTTCATCCCCATCTTTCTGAGACCATGGGTTTTTTGCCCAGCACAAGCCCTACTCAACAGCAGCTTTTCCACATCTCAAATCAGGCACCACGGTGACCCTGTGGGCCTCCTGGAATCCTAGGGAAAGGGATGCTAAAGGTAGGTAAGGACCCTCTCTGCAGTGCAGTGAGAAATAATCTCTTCAGGGTTATTATCACCTCAGCTTCAGGTCACAAGCCACAGAGCAATATAAGCTGATAACCAGTGGGGCCATGTGCCTACGTCCAGCAGTGCAGTTTGAAGGCCTTTTGAAAAGGAAAACAATTACACAGGTGTTATAAGGTACCTTAAAAAAAGCTGATGACAATGCAGGTGCAACTGATTACTATCCTAAGCGAAGTAAGTCAGAAAGAGAAAGACAAAAACCATATGATATCACTTATAGTGGAATCTAAAATATGGCACAAATGAACCTACCTACAAAACAGAAACAGACTCAGGGCATAGAGATCAGATTTGGGGTTGCCAAGGGAGAGGGAGGAGGATGGAGTGGGAATTTGGGGTTGGTAGATGTAAACTATCGCATCTAGAATGGATAAAAAACAAGACCCCACTGTATAGTCCAGGGAACTATATCCAGTCTCCTGGAATGAACCATAATGAAAAATAATATTTTAAAAGGAATGTCTGTATGTGTAAAGCTTACTCACTTTGCTATATAGCAAAGATGGAACAATGTTGTAAATCAATTTTTTTTTAAACTGATGAAAGGATAATTGCTGTTTTCCACTTCACATGATCAAGTGTCAACACATCAACAGGTCAGCTGGTCCCTCACTTCCACTCTCCAGTGGGGAAGAAGACGAGCTCCAGCCCAAAGTTGGCAGAAAGTGGAGGGCAGAAAACAGCTTGAAATTCCTTTCCAGACCTCATCCTTACTGTTTCCCAAGTCTCATCAGGGAAACGTTCCTTGACCTCCTCAATACTTTGCCAGTCAAACAGGAAACTTCAGGCCCACGCGGCCTTGTCCCATTAATAACAGAAGCACTCTCCTAAAGGCAGGCAAGCCCGGCTTTAGGAAGGAGCCAATTAGCAAATATAATACAAGATTTTCATAAACGATTCATGCCTCTCCAGGGCTTCCCTGGGGCTTCTTAGGAGTGGAGGCAAGACGGCACTGACAGCCGCCTGGGAAGTCAAATTATTCTGGATTCTTGGGGTAAAGAATAGAATGTGTTGCTATTTACTTTTAATAACAAAACCACCTAGCACCTGTCTACGTCTGTCTCTCAGTCAAAGAAAATTGTTATTGCTGTTACAGCGGAAGGGCTGCTCTAAGGGCTGACGGACACATGTGCACAGGGAACCTCAGGTGGACCCTCCGTGGAGTTAGGAGACACTTGATCGCACACCAACCAGGTAGCTCAGACTGACTCCAGCCGGCAGCTTCTGGCCCTTTCTGAGCAGTAGGAATTTTTTAAGTTCTCTGTGCAATACTTTCCTCAGCCTCAAGATCAACAACAATAACAGCCAAAACTTACTGAGCCCTTGTGATATGGCAGGTACTGCTCTGATATGTATTCTCTCTTTTCTTTTCACAACTACCCTGAGAGGCAGGTTCTATCATCATCTCTGTATCCTACAAATGCAGAAAGTGAGACACAGGGAGTTTAAAGAAGGAAGATAGCCAAGGTCCCGCAGCTGAAAGAACGGTAGAGCTGGGATTCAAACTCACAGTCTGGTCCCAGAGGCTGTACACTTGCCACTGTGGTATCCGAACTTGCTTATTGCGTTCCATATGTGTTTCTGGGTTTTTTCATGACATTTGAGGATGAAGTCCTTCTCTCCTTCTTTGAAATCCTATCAAAACACAGGTGGCCTTCTATGGTGGGCATCTCACACCTGTTGGTCAGTGTCTACATTTCAGCTGCCTCGATCCAGGAGAAGACTGCTGTTTCATGCTTTAAAAAAAAACCCAAAACTTAACATTGACTTTGAGATTTCTTATGCCAAATGTTATTTTCTAGAGATGATGTAATTTTATTTCCCTAAAGAAGTGGAATAAAATGGTGGAACAAGGGTTTTGAAGAGTGAGAGAAAGATTTCAACTGGCCTTCTGCCACTTCTTGATGAGTGACCTTAAGCAACTTATTTAATCTCTTGGTCTTAGACTCCAAGCCTATAAAATGTGGGTAACCATACTTATCTTTGAATATTATGATGAGAAACAAAGGATATAAAGTATAGAAAGCATCTATTATAAGAGTAATTCTCTAAGGCTTTTTCCTATTCTAAAGGCCTGTGACTCTGTAGCTGTATCGCTTGGGTGGTTATACATCTTCAAGGAAGCAAGGTTAGGCTTGCTGGCTTGCTTCATTCTCAAGCATGTCCTGGCTGCGGAACAGCAACAAGCCACCACTGAGTACTATCCTCCAGTGCACGGCCCATGCCTTCCACCCGAGAGAGCACTAAGACACACGTGTGTGCAAAGAGAACCAACTGTTCCAAGAAGGAAATGACTGAGCAGAAGACTGACAGGAGAAGGCACTTCCTGCTGGCCCCTGTGTCAGGCTAGATGAGAGGAATTTTTAGGGGAGAGGCAGACTGGGACAGGCAGAGAAGGTGAAAACAAAATTCAGGAAGGGCTCAGAAAGACAGCACAGTGAGGTCTGGAGTGCAAATATGGAACACCGTCAGCTATATCCAGTTAACAGTAAGACAGCTGGTTAGGCAGCAGATTTAATGGCAGGAAATTAGAATTAAATAAATAATTGATAGTGGATAGATTATTGTTACATTTTGCTTTACCAAGTTTATGCATGTGACCCTACTTCATACTTAAAAGGGCAATGCTAAGCTGGCATTATCTCCACTTTGCAGTTGAGTCAGAGACACTCTTGGAGAAAACAATGGCACCCCACTCCAGTACTCTTGCCTGGAAAATCCCATGGACAGAGGAGCCTGGTGGGCTGCAGTCCATGGGGTCGCTATGAGTTAGACATGACTGAGCGACTTCACTTTCACTTTTCACTATCATGCATTGGAGAAGGAAATGGCAACCCACTCCAGGGTTCTTGCCTGGAGAATCCCAGGGACGGGGGAGCCTGGTGGGCTGCCGTCTATGGGGTCACACAGAGTTGGACACGACTGAAGCGACTTAGCAGCAGCAGCAGCAGCAGAGACACTCAAAGACTCTGGTGCTGGGAAAGACTGAAGGCAAAAGGAGAAGGGGGCAACAGAGGATGAGATGGTTAGACAGCATCACCAACTCAATGGACATGAAACTCCGGGAGACGGTGGAGGACAGAGGAGCCCGGCGTGCTGCAGTCCATGGGGTCACCAAGAGTCGGACACAACTTAACAGATGACCAACAAGACTCAGTTCACTTTATTTTAAAATTTGATCCTCAAAATAATCAGAAAAGATGAAATATAATCAATCATATTTCATCTACTTCCTCACAGCAACCTTCCTTCTGCTTCTGATGACCCCAGTATGCTAAAAAGATATGGAAGCAAGAACTACTGTCTACTCACAACAAACTGGTACTAAAACCACAGGCTTCTTGGGCTGGGAAGACAGAAAGCAAAATGAACAATGTATGTTTCAGTTTGCTTTTGTTTTTTCATATGTACCCTCTGGCTGGAGATAAGAGCTAATCATTTTCTGCCATCAAGTGCCAATAATAACTTATGTACAAACATAGCAGAAGTTGTATAACTTATCTATTCATTTATTTCGCATTAGGCACCATGGAAACAAAGACCGGCAGTGCCTCCTACCCTCACGATTATTATCTCCATATATAATGCTAACTTTATTATCCTGAAATGAAATCTAACTCATAAATAATGTAACAGCCATAACTGTGACAACTAAAACTGTCCCCCCAAATATCCAAAGTACTGTTGAGGGGATAGGATGCCCTCACCCACCACCCAAAGTCAAAGGCAGGGCCAAGTCACAAACTCAGGTCTCCAGACTTCTGGAACAAGGTTTTTCCTTGAAAAGGTGGGTGTGGCCAGAGTAGAAGCCACAGATCACCAGAGCTATGAATGGGAAGCCTGAACATCAGTGGTCAGGCCTGCAGCTTCCTGTCCTTCTGCCACTGGCCACCGGTATTGAGAAGATGAAGACATTTCCATCCATCACATTCACTCCCATCCTCAGGTCTTCAGTCTCTAGAACTCATCTTGGTGAAATGGAAATTTTGTCTTTGTTATGGTAAGGAGGCCGTACCCTAGTTCTAACAAAAAGTGTAAATATACAGGATTCTTCTTGAGAAGAACCATTTACATTCTCCAAGGCCAATTCAAATCAAGTTATAATACAAAACACATTTGCTTTAAAAGTCTATGCTGGGAAGGAATGGAGATGCAGAGGTAGAAAAGGGACGTGGACACAGAAGGGGAAGGAGAGGGTGAGACTGAGAAAGTAACACTGACATATACACACTGCCATGTGTAAAACAGACGGCTAGCAGGAAGCTGCCATACAGGGGAGCCCAGCCTGGCACTCTGTGATGACTTAAGAGGGGTGGGATGAATTGGGTGGGGGGAGGCTCAACTGGGTGAAACTGAAAGTGAAGTCATGTCCGACTCTTTTGCGACCGCATGGACACCAGGCTCCGCCATCCATGGGATTTTCTAGGCAAGAGTACTGGAGTGGGTTGTCATTTCCTTCTCCAGGGAATCTTCCCAACCCAGGGATCGAACCCAACTCTCCCGCATTGTAGACAGACGCTTTACCGTCTGAGCTACACTGGGTTCTTTTGGGGATATATACAGTCATGACTGATTTGACTGTTGAATGCAGAAACGAACACAACACGGTAAAGCAATTATCCTCCGCTTTAAAAAAAAAAAAAACAGTCTGTGCTTGACTCTGGATTGGATTTACCTTCCTCTGGGTCAAGCCCTCTGACAGGATGATGGCTTTGATCAACCAAAAAAAAGGAAAAGTAAAAAGACATCCAGAGCTCACATTTCGGAGTGCTTCTGGCAGCTTCTAGACTGAAAATTTTAAGCACAGACTGTCAGGAAGAAACGCAAAACTTTATTTTCATTTTTGTGGTTTAATTCATGTGCTTCAGTGCCATGATAGCATGCTTGTAAACCTATGTCATGACCCAGCAGACAGTGAGCCGTATGCATTTCTCTCAGCTGGTTGTGTACCGTTCTCTCAGCAGACATTAAATAACAAAAGTACCACCTAGGAACTGCTGTCCTGTGGCTCACTTCCTAAAATTCTATCTACTCAGCATTATTCATTCCGCAAATGATTACCAAGGACCTACACAGCGCAAGGCACCATGAGAAGTCGAAAGCTGTCCCTGGTCCTCCCAGGATTCCACAATCTGATGAGGAAATGGAGCCAGGTACCCAGGCAAAGAGCCCTGTGGGTGGGGGTGGGGATGGGTGGGTGGGGGTAGGGGTGGGACACGAAAGCCTGGGGAGAATGAACGNCAAAAGTACCACCTAGGAACTGCTGTCCTGTGGCTCACTTCCTAAAATTCTATCTACTCAGCATTATTCATTCCGCAAATGATTACCAAGGACCTACACAGCGCAAGGCACCATGAGAAGTCGAAAGCTGTCCCTGGTCCTCCCAGGATTCCACAATCTGATGAGGAAATGGAGCCAGGTACCCAGGCAAAGAGCCCTGTGGGTGGGGGTGGGGATGGGTGGGTGGGGGTAGGGGTGGGACACGAAAGCCTGGGGAGAATGAACGGACAGTCCAACCAATGTTTGCTTATGTGGTAAACAAAGCTAGGAATGGTATGGATAAACAAAATCCACAGACAACCTCAGATTTAAACTAATTGAACAGGTCAAACCTGTTCAAAAGATTAACGGGTAAATCTTTCTTAATTAGGTTTAAATACACCTACTGTTGCCTGAGACTGGCTTATTAGAGGGAAGAGAGACTGCGGGTTATCAAAGTTCAGTTGAATGGCAGAGACTAATCATCAACTGAGGGAGAGAGAATCATAGGCAAGAAGGAAATAACTTTAGCTGGAAAGTTTCTGGTGCTTATAGTATAGGACAGACGTAAAGCAATATGGGTGCACGTACGTGATGTGCTTAGTTGCTCAGTCATGTCCGACTCTTTGCGACCCCATGGACTGTAGCCTACCAGGCTCCTTTGCCCATGGAGATTCTCCAGACAGGAATACTGAAGTGGGTTGCCATGCCCTCCTCCAGGAGATCTTCCCAACCCAGGGATCAAACCCAGGTCTCACGCACTGCAGGCAGGTTCTTTACCATCTGAGCCACCAGGGAAGCCCATGCATGTGGGGGTACAAAATTTGACATCGAAAGACTTACAAACCAAGGGAAAGACGGAGCAAAAATATCTTTCCGATTTTGTAAAGTCCTCTGACACAAAGTTCAATTTTATTAACTCTGTCCTCACTTGTGAAAGAACAAAACTCTACAGTTTAAGAAATGGATAAATAGTGCCAAGATTTTCTTTTCTTTCTTACAACTTGGAAAACAAGATATTTTAATTTTCTTCTTTGTATTTTTTATGCCAACTCCCTAATTTCTTCTCCAAAAAAGTATAGCATTCTATGCTATGGAGGGTAAAAGAAGACTGCTTTCATGATACAACACCTTCAGCTTGGAAAATACTGTTAGTGCTGCTAAAGTTTTTAATAGCTTCCTTGGGATACTACTTACATAAAACATAGTTTACCCATGTAAAGTACATATTTCAGTGGGTTTACTATGCTTATTATAGTGCAACCATCAACACAATCTAATTTCAGGACATTTTCATCCCAAAACAAAATCTTAAACCCATCATCAGGGACTCTCCATTTTCCCCTGACCCCTGACAACTGTACCTCCTCACAGGGAATTAAGCGAGGTTGAGTACAGAAGAGGAGTTCAAGAAACATAGCTCTTACCATCAAGATGATTTTTTTTTAATAGAAAGGAGTAAGAAAATAAGTGAGAAAACCATTTGATCCTTGCAATTTGCTTTTACTTTGGTCTCAACTTTCAGCTTAACCATGAAATATTTATGTCAAATAATGTCTGCAACACTTAAATTGTTAACGCAGGATCTTTTATATGAAACTCTGTCATCAGTTGGGTTAGATTCAGCTGTGACTAACAGAGAGTCCAGATAATTATTTAAACAAAATAAAAATGTGTTTCTCTTGTCTGTGAAAGTCCAGAGGCAGGCAGCACAAAGTTGAGCATGCTAGCTCCAGTCCATCAAGTCCTCACAGACCCCAAAATCTTCCAGGTCACCTTTCGTACACCCTTTGAGTGTCGACCTTGTTCTCACGATTCAATATGGTGGCTACAGTCATCATAACTGTGTCTCAGGCTCAAGGATGGAAGAAGGAATAAATAAGAAACAGAGGGCAAAGAGCACCCACCAATTTTTTCAAAAACATCCTGCAGGGTACCACACAACCCTTCTACTCACATCCCATCAGCCAGAACTACTTTCCTGGCCTCTTCTGGTTGCATGGGAGGCTACAAAATGTAGTCTTTATCCTGGATGGCTTGTGCCCAGCTAAGAGTTCTGAGCTCTGATAAGAAGAGCATGAACATGCAGTCATTAAGTATAACAAGCAGTCTCTGCCACAACAGGCAAGATGCCCCAAACTCAAAATATAACAAATGAGTATTTTAAAAGGAGGGTATCACTGACATCACTAAGTGCTACTTATGAGAAATTTGCAGAACTCTAGCTGCAAAGATTTACAAAAATAATGGAAGAACCGGTATTCAGAAGTGAGTCACAAATGAGATGAAAAGCTGTGGATAAACTGTTTGGAGATAACTAGCTCATCTACAGCTCTTTTTATCTCCTTTGTGGCTGATGACGTGAAAGAAAGTTCATTGATGCTTCAGAAAGTAATGCAGTGGTAAAGGGGGCATATTTTTGATCCAATAAACCCATATCCTAAATTGTCTTCACGAGTGACATAAACTATATGTACAGATATGTTTGTTGAAGAATATTCAATAAGAAAAAATACTTAACTGTACAGAACTGAATTACAGAATTAGTAAACAAAATGCTGTAATATACAGTCATTAAAAATAAAATCCACGTAAAAACTTTATCCTATGAAGTGAACAGAAGTTTTTCTACTGTTATTATTAGATATACATTAAATGCATATAATGAAAACATGAATTAAACTTTTTAACAATGACCAACTGGGATAGGTGCTCCAGTCCTCACACCAGTAGAAAGCTAGATGAGCTTTATATAAAGTCAAAATAATTCTCTGCTCTGTGGGCTTGAAGAAAAAATAAAAGAAACTTCAATCAACAGATAGCACCAACTTAGCCAAAATGACACCTCACGTATGACTCTAACCAGAACTGTAAAACAGCTACAAAGCTAACTGTTCTAAATTTACCTCCTCCTTCTCCTGCCTTGTATCATTTAATGGCACTAAAAATAAATAGATCACTGACAATGTGGAGACTAGGAGGCAAAGGAGTAACTTCAAGAGTTTAAAAAAAAAAATTGAAAAGAAGTAAGCAAACTGAATGATCAAAATTAATTCATCAGTTCCCAAAAAACAACTGTATAAATTGCAGTCTTTTAGGGACTTCCCCATTGGTCCTATGGGTAAGAATCCACCTGCCAATGCAGGAGACATAGGTTCAACCCCTGGTCCAGAAGATTCCACATGCCTCCAGGCAGCTAAGCCCCTGTGCCACAATGGCCAAAGACCACGCACCCTAGAGCCTCCGCTCTGCAACAAGAGAAGTCACCACAATACGCACGCACAAAAGGAAAACCTAGTGCAGCCAAAAATAAATAAAAATGTAAGAAACTTTTAGAAATCTTTGAGAAAAGGTATACTTCCTAAGGTGCTTCCCAAGTGGCGCTAATGGTAAAGAACCCGCCTGCCAATGCAGGAGATGTAAGAGACGCGAGTTCAATCCCTGGGTGGGAAAGATCCCCTTGAGGAAGGCATGGCAACCACTCCAGTATTCTTGCCTGGAGAATCCCATGGACAGAAGAGCCTGGTGACCTACAGTCCATAGGGCTGCAAAGTCAGACACGACTGAAGCGACTTAGTATGCACTCATTGGAGAAGGAAAGGGCAACCCACTCCAGTATTCTTGCCTGGAGAATCCCAGAGACAGAGCCTGGAGGGCGGGGTCGCACAGAGTCAGACGCGACTGAAGTGACTTAGCAGCAGCAGCATACATCCTATAAGACACTTGTATGCTCTCTTTTTTCCACAAGTATGAGTTATGAGCCTTATCATATTTCCTCTTTTGCTATGGCTGCCACGAGGCTCCATGTAAAATCAATCCATTTTAATATTTATGGCTTATGGTCAAGTTTAATACTTAGGGCTAGTATTACTATTTTAACATTCTCTTCTTTTCCTTGCTTCTGATTTTCAATTGCTAGATCCACTTTACTAGCTTCATTAGTATACATCTGTTGAAACTCACTCTAAATTCTCTGCAGCAAGCAACAGGGTAAGTCAAATGAACTCCCTGGAATTTATATTCCACCAAACTTAACATATAGTGTAGCTCCTTCTATGTGAGCTCATCAGAACTAACCACTGCGCAAAGCTTTTGTGACAGCTTCTGCTAGACTCTGCCATGCCAGCTGACACTTCCACAATCTGCCCCAAGGAGACATCTGGCCTTAAAACACAAACAGCATGCTTCATTCTGATGTAGAGCCTGTGGTTAAAAGTGCTTGCTATCATTTTCTATTCATGTTTTCTCATCAGAAAAAAAGTACATTCTATTCTAATTCTTCATCACAAATATTTCAAACCATCTGACGCATGCCCTTCGTAACACTGAACTTGCTGCCTTTGTAAAGATTATAGATTTTTATCCTGTATAAATTATTTTACAACACGGACTACAAAAGGGGAAAATAGCAGGAGATTCAATCACTCTCTGGTTTATTTAAATGAAAAATTATTCTCTTGCCTCTATAAAATGATGTTTTTCTTTTCTATCCATGCCATTGTTTCACATTTTGAAAATCATATAAAATACAAACACCATCAAACCAAGCAAAACGCAAGAAGGTTCTCATGAAAACTAATTCTCTTAGCACACAGGAAGGATTTCTCATACATCCTTTGGTAGCACAGTCATTTGTTAATTCTTTCAATAAATATTCATGAAGAACCTACTATGTGCCAGCACTAGACAAGGCATAGACCCTGTCTGCTCTTTACCTAGACGGTATCATTTGGGCAACACAAAGGGTTTTGTTCAGAGTTAAGTGTTCTGCTTGCAAGCTGCAGTAAGGTCATGTCATTTCTTTTCCACATTTTCTTATGCCTGGAGCATCTTCTGTGTCCCGTTGCCAACTAGTCTCTTCTCCAGCACCCAGACCTCCTCTGTGAACTCACAACACAGTACACATGACACAGGAACCCCAGGGCACTGCTCTAGTAGTTACTGAGCAATTCTTGGTTTGCATCATTTGATAAATGTTTTCAACACAGCCCTGGTTTTGCTTCTCCTTATTTCCACCTGACCCACAGATCCAACGCTGCAGCCTCACTCACCCATCCCACCCATGGCTTCCCATCTTCTCATGTCACCTCGTCCCCTCTCCCAGACACAGCAGTTCTGCAGGAGACCTTCCCTTTTCACCTCTCAAGAGGACCAGGATCTCCATCTCTCCATTTGACTATAAGTGAATAAGACAAGCTGGGTCTTTCAACCTTCCCCTCAAGGGAAGTTCAAAGTGTCTGCTTTGTCAGTGGCATCAAGTAGGTTTTCCCTTATTATTTTGACACATTTGGAATTGTCACAGGCAGTCTGCTTATAACAAAAAAGTGTCGTGGGGGGAAAAAAAGTAACAGTGGGTGACTAGACATTCCACAACAGGGTTTGAAACTGATCAAAACCAGTAAGAGACCTGGTTTGGGTAGAAAGAGAACAAAAACAAAGAGACCTTTGTTTGGGTAGAATCCCAAACTACGGCACTGGAGGGCGAGAGCGACAGATGCCAAATCTGCGGACTGACTCCAGCGATGATTATGCACACCACCACTGGCCTTTCACGCTTGGATGGTGATGCACTAATTTCTCCAACTTCCAGCACACTAACTGCAAGCATCGTTTAATGACAGCAACTGGATTGAAAGGTAATTGGGAGCTGAAAATAGAGACTTTGCCTCATTATAATAATCCTTTACCAGAAATGTTTACTTGTAAAAAAGCGCTGTTCCCTGGGCACCTGTTTAAAGAAGTGGCCATTAGAGATGCTAAGAGTGTTGCCATTTCCAGTGTTCTAAATCTATGAATGCTAAAACGCCTATGAAAAATAAATACCTTTGCATTTCTTTTTAAAATTTTTATTTTGATCAGGGGCCCAGGAGGACTGAATCCCATTTCTGGGCAAAAAAAAAATGTGAGAGCAATTCAAACCATAGGCCTAGACTGCTTAGCTGACTTCCCTCTAATGCTACTTTTTCCCCTCCTCTTTTCCTTTCCACTCCTAACACTCTTTCTTCAATATCAGGCATCCCACCATGCTTTGCACAACCTTTTATAAGAATGGAGGTAAACAATGAGATAAAATAATAAGAGAAGAGACAGAATTCTTCAACATTTCTTTTCTTCTGCCATCTCTGTAGTCTGACTTGCTCCTGGAGGTACCCTGGGGGTAAGGATGACAGTAACTACCACTATGTATCTACTCTGTTCCAGATATGTTAAAAATATAGTCTAATTCTCATGAGAACCTAATAAGGAATAAATACTTTTTAAATCATTCTTTGATTGCAAAGAATAGAAAATATAGCTAACTGAAGCAAACATAAATAGGGGCCTATTTCCTTGCATAACAAGAAGCAGTTTCAGATGTTTTGGGGGGGTTCAAGAATGGTAGGACTTGGGATTGGCATCCCTGATTTTCCTGGTCTTCTGCCTCATAGTCACAAAATGGCTGCAGCAGTTCCAAGCATCATATCCTTGCCCTGTTGCATTCAAAGGAGGAAACAGAAAGTAGCTCAGGCAGAGGTACTCCTCTTTTACCTCCTACTTACCCAAGGGAACAAAAATTCCTCTCAGAAGACTTCCCCATACATTTCATGGACCAGAAGGTCACATGTCTGCACCTTTAGGTCAGAAACAAGGCCCATCTTTCCTGAGTTTAAGTGGCTTTGTTAACAAGGAAAGAAAGAGTAATGGTTTGGAGCTAAACAAGAAATAGTCCAAAACAGTACTACCTCTCTAAACAACAGATGAGGAGACAGGATCTTGGTGAGGTGATATAATCTGCAAAGTTCACAGCTAGCAGTAAGCGGCAAAACAAGGATTCAAAACTGGGGGTCAGGGTGTTTTCTGATCCCCTGAACAAACTC
Organism: Aepyceros melampus; assembly: GCA_006408695.1. Lineage (NCBI taxonomy): Eukaryota > Metazoa > Chordata > Mammalia > Artiodactyla > Bovidae > Aepyceros > Aepyceros melampus. The sequence goes on from SJXQ01003225.1 coordinate 137,730, forward strand.
TAACGGCAGCAGTCCCTCCTGCTGGGACCTAATTCCTTCTGTCTACAGTGCTCCCTCCTTTTTTCTTTCATTATATGTATTTTTTCTTACGATAGCCATACTGAGTCTCTGAACTCAAATCTCACCGAAACCTGTAGAGATCAGCTCCTCCTCATCCATTTGTAAGAATTAAGTCCAAATCCATCAGGTCACGAGCCCCTGAGGTTCAGGGTCTGCTCTGCATAAAACAGCCACTCCCTAATTACCTATATCAGGAGCTGGAAGAGACTTCCCAGGCGGTGCTAGGGATAAAGAATTTGCCAAACAATGCAGGAGAGGTGGGTTCAATTCCTGGGTAGGGGAAGATTCCCTTACAGAAATGGCAACCCACTCCAGTAGTCTTGCCTGGAAAATTTCATGAACAGAGGAGCCTGGTGGGCTACAGTCCATGGGGCTGCAGAGTTGGACACAGCTAAGCACAAGCACACGTGCTGGAAACTGCCCTCCCCAGGGGCACCAGAGCAGCACTCATTTCCTTAACAGAGCTGCCGGGACTCACTGGCCTCCGAGACAAGCAGAGCCTGACAAAGATGTCACCATCAAAAACATGAAAGGGTGAAGGCCTTTTATAAATCTGAAAATGTCAGGCCTGTGCCTACAGCTCAAACCCAGGTGGGGTGGACTTAGCCTCCCGCACAGGCAGCCCTGGAGGCAGCAGAGGACGAAGGGCAGGTTCCCAGGGCAGGCTCCTTCAGCCCCTGCAGATTTCCTAATCAGTGTCCCGCTGTCCTTAACTGTACAATGGAGATGACAGCGGATCGCACTGCACTTTTTTGAGAATTAAAAGATTATGTGCGTCGTATGTGAGTATTCAGTCATGTCCGATGCTTTGTGAACCCGTGGACTGTACCCACCAGGTTTCTCTGTCCATGGAATTTTCCAGGCAAAAGTACTGGAGTGAGTTGCACCTTCTCCAAAAGGTGCTATCAAATTGCCTCGCTGTCTGCTCAGCCCAGAGCTCACCATCTCCCTAAATTCACTCAACCATGAACAATCACCCAAGACAACACACAAAGAATACAGTTTGATATGACAAACATCATGTTGTATTTTTATTTTATGCTATGTATATGTTTTCTTGGTATATTTGTTTTTGTGTGTTTGTGGGGGGGGTGGAATATATTCCAAGAAATCAAGAGAATGTACATAACAGGTGCACACATTTAAAATTTAAAAAAAAAGAAACCCCTACATACCATCCCACAGCTTACAAAATAGAATAAAAATCAATATCTTTGAAGTCCTTTTTGTCCTAAGATTCTCAGCCCTTTCTTGCCTTCCCTACCTGCTCCCACCCAGCACAGGCAAATGCCAGTCTGAATTTTGAATGAACCATTCCTTTGCTTTTCCTTATACTTTCCCTATATATATATTTTTTCATATATATGGATATATATATCACTAAGCAATAAATCATATAATTGTGTATGATTATATATTTTTACTAAACTTCATGTAAATGAAATTATACATTCTTCTGCAATTTGCTTTTTCATTCAATATTTATCTTTCAAGTTTTATCCACGTTTACACATATAATTATACTTCATTCATTTGCACTGATATTTAGTAATAATCCATTATAGGGATACAACACAATTAACTTACACATTCTCCCATTTATGGATATTTGCCTTGTTTCTAGTCCAAAACTCCTAACCTCAAGACAACCTTCTTGTTCAGTTGCTTACACAGTACCTAAATATTCAAGATAACCATATAATTTGTTGTTCAAACTTAGACATATTTGAGAGTGAAAGGAAATGCTATTAATAAATACATTAGGACAAGAAGAATAAACTATTTTTTATGTCACCTTTTAAATCCTGAATATTATTGTAGGATTTCTTATCAGGCCCCTAAAGTGAAAACGAAGCATTTAATCCAGTCTTGATGGTTCAAAAGCTGTTAGCATCTTCATCTGGAAGTATAACCCTGAAGGAGAGCCCTAACAACTGATTATTTCTTTTATCCTGGGAAGTAAGGTGGAAAAAGTGCACAGCTTCCCAATCCTCTGCTGTCTCAGACATTCGCAGTTTTATTATCATTGTCTGAAGAAAATTCCAGCTATGGCGATAACAACAGAAAGATAATGTTTGAAATGCCTTCGAATCCAAGTCCTTTTTCTGAGCCCAAGGAGGGCTAAAGGCTCAGCATCTAATGTCTCATTTAATCTTTACTACTACGCTGGGTGGCAGGTATGACACTCAGAGAGGTGGGGAAACTTGTCTAAGGTCACAGTGCATGTAAGCAGCAGAGCCTCAAAGGTTGTGTCTACGTTGGTGACGATGTAATTTATTGTACAAATCAGGACACTTCTGGGAGTGAGAAGGCACTGCTATTAACAATTGCACCAGGAAAACAGGTGTCAACTGGTATCATGACATGGGATGTCTTTTGTTCTAAATTTTCCCACATGCTTTCCTAGTCTTCCCAGTTCAGATACGATTAACCTGGGGGACTGACCAGATTTTTTGGACCCTATTCTCTAGGGTTCACACTCCTTTGGGGTAGAGAAGCAGCTCCCAAGAAGGACACCCAGAATCCATCCCCTGTTCCTCTCCAGTAAACCTGGAAAACCTGGGTGACATCCCAGTAGCATCCTTTCATCCAGCACAGCAGGTTGGAGAGGATCGTCATTTGCTTCCCTGATTCCTAATTAAATTAGAGCAACAATCCTCCTCCCCAAGAGTCAGCAGAGTTAATGACCCGCTCACTGCAGCGAGCATCACTCAGCGGCTGCAGCCACATCCTCTGACTGGAGGCTCTACAGCCCTCTCCTTCGGCAGGTCCACTGAAACCCCCAGCCTTCGCGCCTTCCGTGTACATGTGTGTGTCCTTTCTCACTGTCTCTTTTCTGCCTCTCTCACACACATGCGTTGTTTTTTCTTTATTTAATGAAATATACAGTTGGTGGGACCTGTTTCTGCATCTTCACCAGCAGCTGGGGCATCTCCAGTTTCTCTTGTGTGTTTCTGGTTTGAATTATTAGAGCTCTGTACTATGAAGCTACAGTACTAAGTCCTTTACTAAGGAGCTCCTAAAGGGCTGCCCTGGCTAGAGAAGAGTGGGTTTGTTTTTAATGTGGGTTTGTTTTAGATACGGAGAAATAGAGAACTACAGAGCAGTATCTCCTCGGTCTGAAGAACACATCTGCCTTTGGCTATAATGCTCACATCCACATTATTTGGAAACATCACAAATATTCAACAAGAGTAAAATGATCAACTGTGGTGGAGTCATACAGTAGGAATGCACTCCAGTAGTAAAAATACACAGGTAAGTTAATAATACACACAATAAATTAATCTCACAATCAAAATGTTGAGGGAAAGAAGCAAAAAAAGGGGTATTACAAACAATATGATTTTATTTATAGAAGGTTCAAAAATGGGCAAAACTCAACTACAATGTCAGAAATGAGGAGGAGGTAAAGAATAATGATTAGTTGATATTCTATTTCTTCATCTGGACAGTGATCACAGACGTGGTAACTAGGCTAACTCACCAAGCAACACTACTGAAGACAAGGGCATTTTTCTGTATGTATGTTACACTCGGAAGAATCAGACACAACTTAGTGACTAAAGAAAGTTAAGTCGCTCGCTCAGTCATGTCCGACTCTTTGCGACCCCGTGGACTGTAGCCCACCAGGCTCCTCTGTCCTTGGTATTCTCCAGGCAAGAATACTGGAGTGGGTTGCCATTTCCTTCTCCAGGGGAATATTCCCAACCCAGGGATCAAACCCAAGTCTCCCGCATTTCAGGCAGATGCTTTAACCTCTGAGCCACCAGGGAAGCCCAAACCACCACCAACAGCAACAGACATGTAGCGTCTCCATGAGAAGTACTTAGTACAAATGAATGAGACATACTTAGCAAGTGCCGGGTATACACGTGCTGCTCAGTCCTAAATGTATTTGACTCTTTGCGATCCCAAGGACTGCAGCACACCAGGGTTCCCTGTCCTGCACTAACTCCTGGAGTTTGCTCAAGCTCATGTCCACTGAGTCAATAATGCCATCCAACCATCTCATCCTCTGTCACCCCCTTCATCTCTGGCCCTCAATCTTTCCCAGCATCAGGGTCTTTTCCAATGAGTTGGCTCTTCCCATCAGGTGGCCAAATTATTGGAGCTTCAGCATCACTCCTTTCAGTGAATATTCAAGATTGATTTCTTTTAGGATTGACTATTTTTACCTCCTTTCTGTCCAAGGGACTCTCCTGAGTCTTTTCTAGCACCATAGTTCAAAAGCATCAATTTTTCAGTGCTCAGGACTCTTTTTTACATGACTTCTGGAAAAACCATAGCTTTGACTAGATAGACCTCTGTCAGTAGAGCAATATCTCTGCTTTTTAATACACTGTCTAGGTTTGTCATAGCTTGCTCCTCCCAAGGAGCAAGCATCTTTTAATTTCATGGCTGCGGTTACCATACACAGTGATTTTGGAGCCCAAGAAAATAAAATCTTCCACTGTTTCCAGTTTGTCCCCTTCTATTTGTCATGAAGTGATGTGACCAAATGCCATGATCTTAGTGCTATGAATGTTGACTTTTAAGCCAGCCTTTCCACTCCTCTTTCACCCTCATCTAGAGGCTCTTTAGTCCCTCTTCGCTTTCCGCCATTAGAGTGGTGTATCATCTGCATATATGAGGTTGTTGATATTTCTCCCAGCAATCTTGATTCCAGCTCATGAGTCATCCAGCCCAGCATTTCACATGATGTATTCTTCACATAAGTCAATTAAGCAGAGTGACAGTATACAGCCTTGACGTACTCCTTTCCCAATTTTGAACCAGCACACAAGTAGGTACTCAAAAATGTTAGCTGTTTGAACTGGTGGTATCCCTTCTATGCCTGCCTTCCTCATATTTGTGACTTGCATCTTCATTTATCACCTACTCTGGACAGAGTGAAGACATGCTGAAATGGACAACCCACTTACCCCTGTCGAGGGGGCTATGGAGAGGAATGGATAAGTCTCCTCCAGTGGACAATCTGGCCACATGTACCAAGAGTCCCCCCAAAATGTTTGCACTCTGTAGTTCCATCCTAGTATCCTAAGGAGATGAGACATGCAAACAAGATTTGTATACGCTGCAATACATTTTATTTATAGAAGTGGAAAACTGGAAATCGTTTATTATCTCAGGAAATAGGTAAATAAAATAACGGTGGTGAGAAGTTTTAATGACATGAAAAAGCTAAATATGAAAAGAAGAGACCTATAGGTTACCCATCAAAAGATATTAACAAATATACAGAGAAGAAAAAAATTAAAAGAAATTAAACCAAAAAGTTTAAGCTAATTATTTTGAGAAGATCATACTACAGGGATTTACGTTTTTCTTCCTTATGCTTTTCTGTTTTTTCAATATTCTTCTATGAGTACATGTTACCTTTTCTAAACGTGAAACACAGAGTTTGTGTCTCCTTCTCCACAGGCCTTCATCTCTGTCGTCAAGGTGACAGCCAGTTGCAATTCATCATTTTAGGAAGGACACCACTACATAATGGAAGGCGTCAGAAGGAAGGTGACTGCCAAGTTGGCAAAGGGCTTCAACAGCAAGACCCGTGAAGAAAGGCTGGAGGGAAGGGGATGTGTACCTTGAGGAGGACCAGTCAACAGGATAGCTTTCTTGGAGTACCTATCACGTGGAAGAGGGATTACCCTTGCTCTTCTAGAACCTAGAGATTGGAACCAAGACCGATGGGTCAAAGGTTCAAGGAAGAGAGAAGGGGAGAATGAAGATTTAGCTCAAGAAGCCAACACACTGTATGATTACACTATGAACCTCAGGCTTCCCTCCTGCCCCACAGCAAGGAGCTCCTTGGAGGTAGCCAACGAATTGTTTTGTTAACATTTGGGAAACCACACAGCACCATCCTGAGGACCACCTGAAGACCATCCCAGACCAATCTGCTGTGAACAACCACTTGAGTTACGATCTCTGAAATCATCGCCTTTTAATCCCTCTCTCTTGCCCTGCAGAACAGCCTTTAAATTATACACAAATTGGGCCACTCCTCTGTTTTCCCCACTGGATGATCTTAGTCCAAGGCCTCACTACCTCTCTTTCCTGCACCACAACGGCTTCCCTGCTGGTTTCTAGCGCCTACAGTTGCCCCCAGTCCATCTGCTACATAGAAGCTCAAGTAATGGTTTTCATAGACTAAACAAAAAAATCATTAAATGACTTCAAGACTCAAAGTGGAGACTCCAGGCTTCAACAGGGCCCTTCCCCATCGCTCCCTACACTCCTACCAAACTAATCCTCTTTTAGGTTTATCATTCACAGCCAACTCTTTCCACCTCAGGGCATTTGCACGTGCTGAAACACTCTCCATCCCTCATTGGCTTGACTCTTCTGCAACTCAAATCTCTGGTGTCATTTTCCAGTTTTAATCCTATAATGGCATGTCAATGCCCTAATGAAACTTTATGTGGTTTATAGGATTTTTGTGAGCTCGCCACAACTGGCCAGACTGCCTCCAGGCCCTCCACCAAGCAGAACCCCCCTTCAGTTCCTCAAATGCATGAGCATTCTCTTTGTCCATCAGTTTTGTGTAGGTTGCTTTCCCTGACTGGAAAACTCTTCTTGTGGCTAATTCCTATGACCTTTAGGTCTTACCCTAATGTGACTTGAATTGACTTGAGGGAAAACTTCCCTTCCCTCTAGATACTGGGGGAGGTACCTCCCCAGTGCATGCCTACAGCCCTTGGAATTATTCTATCACAGCACTCACTTTCCTCAACTGTATTTGTAGTTGTTGCTACTTGGCAAACCACACCAGGGATGACACCTATATTGCTCAGAACAACCGAATAAATGACTTCATTTAAAAAATATGACGTTTTCCCTCATGAAGGAGCAAACTGAGGTTAAAAAATAGGAAAATAAAAGACTGCAACAGGAAACATTCTAATAAGTGGTATTCTGTTTCTAGCATAATGAAACAAATCTAGACTTCACTCAATTCCTGTCTTGAGCAAGGGTTCATTTGTTGTCACTTTTAGTTTCACTAAGGACTTCTCTGGTGGCTCAGACGGGAAATCGTCTGTCTACAATGCGGGAGACCTAGGTTCAATCCCAGGGTCAGGAAGATCCCCAGGAGAAGGAAACGGCAATCCACTCCAATACTATTGCCTGGAAAATCCCATGGACAGAGGAGTCTGGTAGGCCACAGTCCATGGGGTCACAAAGAGTCAGACACGACTGAGCAACTTTCCTTCCTTTCCTTTAGTTTCACTGCCTGGCACAGTAATTATTCTTGACCAGCACTTGAATGCCCCGGGCAATCTTCAGTATGCACACAAAAGGATCGATAGGTACTAAACAGACTGAAAAGATGTAGAGTACTAAATTTGCAAAACAGCAGGAAATAAAAGAAAAGTAAATCAAGAAATCACTGGAGGACAGAAGACCAATAAGCAAAAAAATAAATCTTCCATAGTCTGCCTTCCTAAAGGCATATACAGCTTCTGTTCATTTGATGAAACTGCTTTGAGTGAAAGACCTTGGGAAGCCAGAACTCTAGTCTGGTTCTCAGTGTGGATTAAGGGTGAAGGTGCTCTGGGGTGACCTAAATGGGAAGCAAATCCAAAAGACGCAATATATGTACACATAGAGCTGATTCACTTTGCTGTACATTTAGTTCAGTCACTCAGTCGTGTTCTACTCTTTGCGACCCCACAGACTGCAGCACGCCAAGCTTCCCTGTCCATCACCAACTCCTGGAGCCTCCTCAAACTCATGGCCATCGAGTCGGTGATGCCATCCAACCATCTCATCGTCTGTCGTCCCCTTCTCCTCCTGCCTTCAATTTTTCCCACTAACAAAATACTGTAAGCAATTATACTTCCAGAAAAATTAAAAAAAATAAAACATCTCACTTCACTAAGGATTGGATGAGATACTGAATGTGAAGCCGTCAGCACAGAGGCTGGCATTTATATGCCTAGTAACTTATAGGAGCTATTATCATCTTTTCCATTTGGTAGGCTGGAGGTTATGATGATGAGAGCTAACAATTACTAAGCACTCTTGCATCAGGCACTAACACATTTCATGTACTAAGGCATTTATTCCCACAGTGATGCAGGGACTATTATTGTCTCCAATCTACAGATGAGGAAACTGAAGCAACACCATGCCAAGGTCACACAGCTTGTCTAGCTTGAGCCTCAAGTCCAGGCCATCTGACCCCAGGGCCTCTGTTCTCTGTTGCCAAAATACACCCTAGCCTGTGCTGTCTGGGGGCAGTGTCACGTCTCCCCATGCAACTTGGAGAGCGCCCTCGGGGCATGGCCTGCACTGTGTACTTCTCAGGGACCTCCATGACAGCTTCAGCAGGGAACCTGAGCCACCATGAGTACTCCAGACACCTGTGACATCTGATTGGCACATACGACACAACTGACCAATTTCCAGAACACCTGTTTTGTCAGATGACCTTGAAGTAGACCATCCGTCTACTGAAGAAGGTATGTCTGAAGGGAACATGGAGGGTCTCTGCCACAAAAATGGAAGCTCCCTCCCCAAATACAGCTCTTGGGTTTTCAGAGTCAGATCCCTAAATGTCTGAAAAACTCCGAGAACAATCTGACCAGTGTTCATACACTCCTAGAGTCTAAACTGACTCAGCTGAAGGTCTCTGTGAGTCATTCAAACTAAAATACCTGCCAGACAGAATGAAATGTGCCTCACAGTCTGCTGATCTGTAGAGCACTACCATTACCCGCCTTGGCTCTGATGGACAACAAAACCCTTCATGTTGTCATCGTTACAGACACATTTATTGAGTATGTCACTGTGCTAATTAGGTGCTAGCAATGCCGGTAACAGGACACAGACCTCATTAACATGGACTCCATTAATTTGGAATATGTGAGAATGCTTACCATTCAATTTTACTTTTTCATTATCTATAAATTAAAACAATATGCATAATATATGAATAAATAAAATCAATTTATCCAGTCTGCAAATACTTTTTGGGAATCTCTTATGTCCTAGCAGTAGGTGGCAGTCAGAGATATTATTTTGTATAATTCTCATTAAAAGAAAACTCTGTAGTGCCAAGAAGTAATGTATTCATTTTAAATAAGCTAGAAGTCTGGAAAATTTAAGTATGGTACTTCCATACTGTAGAATGCCTTGCAATTATAATAAAACCAGTGGGGTAGATCGGTTGGTGCTAACATATTAACAAGCTGCTGCTGCTGCTGCTGCTAAATTGCTAAATGAAAAAAAACAACAGGTGGAACTCTCTCTAAAGTATCTCATTTATTTGAAAAAATAACAAGATGATATGAATAAGAAGCTACCTACATAAGTACATATGCAGTGAAATTCTCAGGAAATCAAGTTAAGAAAATCAAATGGCCTGGCATGGAAAAGCAACCCATTGTTTTAACTGTACTTTTGTAATGTGGAATTCTTTACCATTTTCATGTTGTTTGCATAATATTAATGCTAATTAAAAGAGCTTAGCATAAATTATTATTTATTGGCCCGTGCTAAGCACAGTGTCTGGTACATAATTGGAATTCCAGTATCTATTGCATAAATGTAAATAAATAATGCTATGAATGACCGTTTAAACACAGTCTTTCCTATTCACTGCATCAGGTCTCATTCTAATAATACAGGCAAAAATATAGGGTTTTGCAAAAGGTTTGTTCAGGCTTTTCCATAAGATATAATAGAAAAATGTGAACGAATTTTTTGGCCAACCCAATACTTGGGCGTGAGTTCAAGTCCATGCATGCGCTTGTGCTGGGCTCGGGCAGAGCCAACTCTTCGCAACCCTTGGACTGTAGCCTGCCAAGTTCCTCTGTCCATGGGGTTTTTCAGGCAAGAATACTGGAGTGGGTTGCTACTTCCTCCTCCAAGGGATCTTCCTCACCTAGGGATCAAACCCACATCTCCCACATTGCAGGTGGGTTCTTTACCACTGAGCCATCAAGGAAGCCCATGTACGTGCTTGCAGAAATTCAGCTGTAACAATTCTGAAACATATTCCATAACTCACACTTTTTCTTTTGCTCCTGCCCTCTTCTTTCTCAAGCTCTGTGCTACACAGACAAGTGCATGTGTTTGCACGTGCACATATACACACCGAGTCAGGAAAACAGCTCACTGACAAAAAAGCAAGCAAGCTTTGGAATTAAGAAATGCTTTGCTGCTGTTGCTAAAAATGGTCGTTTTTTAAGCAGATACTGACTTGAGGAAGGCAAATCTATAACCTCGTTAATGCTTACTTTGCTGTATATCACGAATTCTGAAGTATGTTTTGAAAAGAGTAAGTTGCTGCAGATTCATTTGAAAAGATGCATTTTTTCCTACCAGCAACCACAGAGATGCTAATAAATAGTGAGGGTAAACCTTAAGCATCTTGAAGGCCAACAACACTGAACTCCTAGATTGAAAGGTCTTAGGTAAAGCGGGCAGGTCCGCCTGCTCCTTGTGTTGCTCCTTCCTGCATGAGAGATGGCGAGCTGGGGAGCTGGAAACTGACAGTTCTACTTTCTCAGTGCTGATAAAAGGGGAACAAATTATGTATTTGCCCTGAATGTGCGGTACATTGTCTTAAGTTGTTTTGCTGGCATTTTTCCCCCAGTAGCAGCAACTAGGCAAAAAAAAAAAAAAAGAAAGGACATCTGCTAACTTCTTTAGGGAAAATTTGAACAGATTTGTGGGTGTAATGCTAGTCAGTCTGTTTCATAAATAAACCCCAGGCAATGTCATCAATTAAATATCTTTTTAAAGATGGCTTTAACATGAGCAATGCCCTGGAAACTAAAATCCCAATATCTTAATAATCTTGAGAACCACCATGTATGGAAAATTCATTAGGTCCTGGCAGGCACTGTGCAAAGAACTCCACAAGGCAAGCAATATTTTAATTCTTACAACACAATAGTGTGTCATTATTATCTCCACTTTGTGGATGAAGAAGCTGAGGTGAATTAACTTGTCTAAAGTCACAGAGTTTGTTAGCTGAAGAACTGAGATCCAAGCCCAGCGTCTGAAGCACAGTGCTCAACAGGCTTACCAGAGAGAGAAGGTTAAGGATTCAAGGGACACGACAGGAGCCACTTTCTCCATGCATTAGAGCTGACCTTCGGCACTTTTTAGCAAAGCAGGCCAGGTGTGGCAGACAAAATAGCAGGCCTGGCACTTGGAAGCACAAGGTTGTCCTGGCTCTACCATGAGCAAACCTGCTTGCATCACATAACCTGTCCAAGCCTTGCTCTTCACAGATGCGAAAGGAGGCGGCTGCACTAGAATATCCTTCAGATTTAAAACTGCACGTCAGGAGCACACACATATAGAAACCATTTATCCTGGATGGTAAAGTAGAAACAAGTCGAATGTAAGCCAGTTTACAGAGAAAAGTCCTGACAGACGGCATTCACCAGCAGCCATCTTCCAAAATTGCACTAATGACCTCCAGGCGCCATTACTAAAGCCAGAGGTCCATTTCTGGCCATCCTAACTGAGCGATCAGCAGCACCTGCTCTGCGAAGCCTCTGCTTCACTTCAGGATGCTGGTCTCTTCTATATTCCCCTCTACCCCACTGTCCTGCGACTTCTAATTCGGCTTTGCTGCTTCATCCTCGCCTCCCCAACCAATGTAGTGCTCCAGAGCTGAGTCCCAGACCCCTTTGTCTACACTAATTCTCAGGGTGTTCTCATCTGGGTTCATGGATTTAAATGCAATCTGCCTGCTGCTATCAAATATCCATCCTGGAACTCCAGACTTCTATATTCAGCTGCCCACTTGACATCTCTACCGAGATATCTAGTGGGCATTTCATGCCCCCAAATGAGCTTCTAATTCCCACCTAAATCTGCTCTTAGTAAAGACCTTCTACAATAAAGGGACACTATACTCATCTAGGTGTTCAGGCCAAGGTCTCTCTGACTCCCACCTTACTGAGGGTTAAAGCCAAAGTCTTGTAATACTTACAAGTCCTTCCAGGTTCTTATCACAACTCATTTCCAGTCATCTCTCTGCCCTAATCTCCAATTAGTCTCCCCTATTCCAGCCACTCTAGCCAGCCCTGGCTTGGGCAATTACTATCACTCTGCCTGGCACACTTCCCTGCATAACCCACAGGCTTGCTTCCTCACCTCTTGCAGGTATTTGCTCAAATATCACTTTACCTGATAATCTAAATTGTAACCTTTCCCTCAAAGCATACTCTTCTTCCTCTCTCCCCTGCTTTATGTCTCTCCATAAAATTTTACCATCTGATGTATTTTATATTATTTTCATGTATTTCCTTACTGCCTATATTCTCCAGCTAGAATGTAAGCTCCAAGGAGGGAGGAAGGTTTACTCTCTTGTTCATTGATGTATCTCTAACATCTAAAATATTGCCTAGAACAGAGTAGGCACTTTTTGTGGGGAAAAAATTATTTACTCTATAATGATGTATACATAGCTTGTGAAGAGTAGAACAGATCAGCCCCCAAATAAGCTACTTTAACATAAGGATTATTTTGAGCTGAAGATAAATGAGATTTCCAGTTACCACATGAAAATAGTCAGAATACAGAATTTTAAACAAGAACAACAAAAAAGTATACAAGAAACAGGAAAATATGGTCATCCACCCTTCTCTCTTCCAGGAAGGACGGAAGTCAATCACCAAGGCAGTCTAGACCTCTCTCTGCCCAGAGAACTCTATATGGCACTGGAGAACTCTACCTAATTATCCTTGCTAAAACAAGCCCTTATCTTCCATTAGTTTCCTTATACATTGATCTTCTCACAATCTGCCAACCCTAGAATCCCCAGGTCCTTTTCCTTTGTCTTATCACTTGTCTAGAAATTTACTGTTCTCTTGTGAAATGCTATATGCAACCTCTTCAGTTTCTCATCTCTGAGTCCTCCCATAGGTATGCATGACGCACATGTTAATAACCCTCTGTTTGCTTTTCTCTTGTTGATCCGTCTTTTGTCAATTTAATTTATAGGGCTCAGCTGGAAAACCTAGAACAGTAGAGAAAGCAGGTTTTTTCCCTCCCTCTATATTTGGGTACACCAGAGCACACACAATAACCATTTCTCTGTGAGAGGGAGGAAAATGATGAAATACCTCTCAGACACTAGTTTCTTTTCCTCTCATCTAAAAACAGGGGCCAGTTAGGATTTAAGGAGAAGTGTATATTGTGGTTGTCTCATTTAAACTTCACAGTCCCAAAAAAGAAAGAGGAACATGACATCTTTAAGGTAACTTTTTAAAAGTATCTGAATTAGGATTAGTATTTTGTTTCTATCATATGTAAATTAATTTTTAACATATACACTTTTTACATATATGTTTTCTTAAGTTGGAGAACCAATCATGCCAGGATTTCTATGATAATCTTGAAACTGTCTTTACATATAAACAGCCTATTTTATTTTTTTAATCTATAGCAGATTGCACTGATAATTCTTTTTTTTGTTTGTTTGTTTTTCAAATTTTAAATCTTTCACCCATCATGATTCTGTAATGGAAATGATATCATCAAGTAAAAAAAGTCAAAGCTCAGACACTAGCATGCTGCTGCTGCTGCTGCTGCTGCTAAGTCGCTTCAGTCGTGTCCAACTCTGTGACCCTATAGACGGCAGCCCACCAGACTCCCCCATCCCTGGGATTCTCCAGGCAAGAACACTGGAGTGGGTTGCCATTTTATTCTCCAATGCATGAAAGTGAAAAGTGAAAGTGAAGTCGCTCAGTCGTGTCCGACTCTTCACGACTCCATGGACTGCAGCCTACCAGGCTCCTCCGTCCATGGGATTTTCCCGGCAAGAGTACTGGAGTGGGGTAGACACTAGCATGCAAGAGCCTAAAGACCTGAGTCACGGGTTCCCTGCCTTACTAGCTAATTTCATCAGCTTATTTAACTTCCCTGATTCTTGGTTTGCTCATCTGTGAAAGGATGTTAGCCATCTAGTAAGATTTGTGGGAGGATGTAACGTTTAGCACAGTGCTAGGCAAAGAGGAAGAACTCAATTATTATTATACTTTATCTGAAGACTTTGGCTCTCAAAATCGAAAGGCGTATAGATCCCAAACTCCCCCCCAGCCACCCATCACTCTATCTCAATGCCTTACTTTATTTTCTTGGTACATTACCACTACCGGAAATTATCCTATTCGTTTATTTGGTTTACACTTGCCTCTCCACACCAGAACATAAACTCCGCAAAATCAGGGGCTTTGTTTTGTCAGCTGAGCCTAGGGCGGTGTTCCTGGCACACAGTGCTGCTGAAATCAGCATCAGTTGAATAAATGAATATCACCTGCCCATCCATAAACATAATACCACAGAGTGCCCAGGCTAGGAATGAAAAGAAAGCAAAGTAAGATAGAGAAAGTTGTGCCATTTTGAATAGGGTGGCCAGAGAAGGCTTCTGAAATGCTGACAACTGAAGCAAAGAAGAGCAGTTTCGATGACAGCAGGGGAGACAGTGTGACTGGGCTGAGATTCAGGCGTGAACAGGATGTAAGAAGCTGCAGGGTGCCAAGATGGGACATTAAAGAAGCTGAGAGTGGGGCCCCTGCACTTACTACCCTTTGTCTGGACCTCAGCTAACAAAATACTTTGGTGTCTGGCAAAAAAAGCTTTCCTTTATTTATGAAGCTTTTATAGCAGTCCTGACGTCTCCCTCCTCCGCCCCTTGGGCCTTTTGTCCTTTCTTCAACTACAGCACTTCCAGCACTTCTGTGGATTGTTAAGTTTCCCATTTTACCTGCCTCTTGTGCCCTCCAGTGAGCTCCTTGAGGGCAGAGACCCCACAGGGTACCCAACAGATATGGAAAGAAGAGAGCTTCTGGCTGGTACTTCTCCCTGTGGATACCCTTCTGCTATAAAGACCAAGTTTCTTCCATTTAACACAAGGCTTTCAGGAGTGATGTCATGAAAAATGGCAGAGCAGGAAGTCTGAGAGATCATCCCTCCACTCAAGCAACCACTGAGGTGGAAGAAGCGGTGGGAATCAACTATTTGGGAACCTAGAACCTAACTGGACACTTATAGCAACCCGGGGCATGCCTGCTCATCTTTCTTAAGCAAGCAGTGTGAGTAAACCAGCTCCTACCCTCCATTCCTCAGCTCCATCACAGCTGTGGGGAGAGCATCTCACATTCCTGGACGGCTGACTGGTGCCAGGATGGGCAGCGAGGACCTCGTCCTCTAAAAGTTTGGGGTTGTGCTCTCTGGTTGATCTGGTGGTGCTCGAGGCACTGACACGGACAGTTGCCATGGTTTTAGCCCTCTCAGTGGCAGCAGCTTCACTGATGGCATTCACTGGAAAATTTCAGAAGACCAAAAAAAAAAATCCCTCCTGGGACTTCTCAGGACTTCCTTCACAGTCACTTCCCAGCAGTCCAGTGACTAAAATTCCATTCTTTCACTGCAGGGGGCACAGATTTAATTCCTGTTTGGGGAACTAAGATCCCACATGCTGCATGGTGTGGCAAACAAAAAACAAAAAACCCTTCTTTTTGGAGCTAGACATTTAAATATATCTTTGTCAGGCCATGGCTGACCTCCAAGAT
The DNA here is from genome assembly GCA_006408695.1 of Aepyceros melampus. Classification (NCBI taxonomy): domain Eukaryota; kingdom Metazoa; phylum Chordata; class Mammalia; order Artiodactyla; family Bovidae; genus Aepyceros; species Aepyceros melampus. The sequence goes on from SJXQ01003225.1 coordinate 153,332, forward strand.
AAGGGAACAGAAACTTCAGTGACCAGATACAACAAGAAATGCATATTTGCAACAACTACTGTGGAAATGTCACAAATAGCAGCAGCCCTCACCACCACCAACAAAAAGATCAACAATCCGTGAAGAGGAGAATGAGATTTCCAGCTACCATGTGATAACAGTCAGAATGTAGAATTTTTAACAACAAAAAAAAAAAACCCTACAAAGTCTACAAGAAACAGGAAAATATGGTCATTCACAGGAAAAGAAATAGAATGTATCAGAAGCCATCCCCAAGGAAACCTAGACACTGGAATTACTAGTCAAAGATGTTATATCAACTATGTTGCTACTGCTAAGTCACTTTAGTCGTGTCCGACTCTGTGCGACCCCATAGACAGCACCCCACCAGGCTCCTCTGCCCCTGAGATTCTCCAGGCAAGAATACTGGAGTGGGTTGCGATTTCCTTCCCCAATGCATGAAAGTGAAAAGTGAAAGTGAAGTCACTCATTCATGTCCAACTCGTAGCGACCCCACAGACTGCACCCTACCAGGCTCCTCCGTCCATGGGATTTTCCAGGCAAGAGTACTGGAGTGGGGTGCCATTGTGTTAAACCTGTTCAATAAGCTAAAAGAATTATGAACAAATAATTAATAGAAATAAGAAAAATGTGATATGAGCAAAAAGAATATTGATAAAAAATAAAAATTATAAAAAGAAAACAAATTCTGGAAGTTAAAAGTATAATGACTGAGATGAAAAATGAGCTAGAGATGTTCAGCATCAAATCTGAACAAGCAGAAAAAAGAATCAGCAAGCTTGAAGACAGGAAAAATCAAAATTAACAAATCTGAGCAGCAGAAAGAAGGAAGAAAACTGAACAGAATCTAAGTGAGGTTCGTATGTAGGAGACTTACTGTATATACTGCAAGAAGCCCAACAAACTCCAAGAAAGATAAAGCCAGAGATCCACATGGAGACAAATTATAGGCAAAATGTCAAAACCCGAAGAAAGAAAAAAATTTAAAAGCATAGAGAAGTGACTCTTCAAATACATGGAAGTGTCAATAAATTTATAGCTGATCTGTCATCAGTGGAATAACATTTAAAGTCCCGAAAGAAAAAAGTTAACCAATAATTCTGTATCCAAAAAAACTATCCGTCAAGAATGAAAGAGAAATTAAAATTAACGTCTATATAAATGAAAGATAAAGGAGTTCATTGCCAGCAAGAGCTTCCCTGAGAAATAATAAAAGAAGGCTAAAATGAAAAGAAACTCAAAGCCATAGGATGAAATAAAGAACACTGGTAAAGGTAACCACACAGGTAAATATAAAAACAAGCATTACTGTACTTTTAATTTATCTCTTTTTTCCTATTATTTATAAGGCAGATGCACAAGATAAATCTTGTTTGGGGGCACATAGTGTATGGTGGGATAAATGTGGCAGTATTAGTCACTCAGTTGTGTCCACTTCTTTGTAACCCCATGGACTATAGCCCACCAGGTTCCTCTGTCCATGACATTCTCCAGGCAAAAATACTGGAGAGGGTAGCCATTCCCTTTCCCAGGGGATCTTTCCCGCCCAGGGACTGAACCCGGGTCTCCTGCATTGCAGGCAGATTCTTTACTGTCTGAGCCACCAGAGAAGCCCATGTGGCAATGACAATAGAAAGGAGGAGGAACAGAAATGGAGCGTATACTATTGAAACTAAGTTGGTATCAATCAAACTAGATTGTTATAAGTTTTCTTTTGATTTGAATGCTAATTTAAAAATAAAGTTTATAAGAAGTATGGTGTCATGGTGGAAAAACTATGAAATCAAATAAGAAAAAAGGCTGAAATTGCCTCACATCACACCAGCTTTATTCGGATTGAGTTGAATTTTTTTTTTTAATATTTCCTAGATATTTAGATATTTTCTAGAAGAGTCAGACTATAGAGGGGAGCATTTCAGACAGGGGGAATAATATGAGTGGCAGAGTTTTTTTTTTTTTTTCTTTTTTCTCAAAGAAATAGGTTCTCCTTTGCTTAACAGGATTTTTCAGAGTACTTTGGATATCAAAGACACTAGAGTATAAGAATTAAGAAACAGACTCTGAGCTAACCTATCCAGATTTTAATTTGAACCTATCATTTACTTTCTGTGTAATCTTGGACAATCTTTCCATACCTCAGTTTCTTTATCTGTAAAAGGGGAATAATAATAGTACCTACTTCATGAGGCTGTTGTGAGAAATAAATGTTAATACACATAAAGCACTTAGAACAGACTCTGGAATATAGGTGAAGCCTAACAAATATTATTTCTTCTTATAATCATACAATCATCTAAAAATTCCCTGAGAGGTTCCAGTAAGTTCTACAACTGTAGCAATAAATAAAATGTAAAATTCTTTACCATATTTCACAGTCTAACCAATCAATCCATTTCCTATCAGATGCAAATAATTCTTATCTAAGATTCAGAACAAGTGTAAAGAGTCAGACACAACTGAGTAACTGAGCTGACTGAAAGCCTATCAATATTTTGGTGAAGTGAAGTCAAGTTGCTTAGTCGTGTCCGACTCTTTGCGACCCCATAGACTGCAGCCTGCCTTTGGATATCAAAGACACTAGAGTATAAGAATTAAGAAACAGACTCTGAGCTAACCTATCCAGATTTTAATTTGAACCTATCATTTACTTTCTGTGTAATCTTGGACAATCTTTCCATACCTCAGTTTCTTTATCTGTAAAAGGGGAATAATAATAGTACCTACTTCATGAGGCTGTTGTGAGAAATAAATGTTAATACACATAAAGCACTTAGAACAGACTCTGGAATATAGGTGAAGCCTAACAAATATTATTTCTTCTTATAATCATACAATCATCTAAAAATTCCCTGAGAGGTTCCAGTAAGTTCTACAACTGTAGCAATAAATAAAATGTAAAATTCTTTACCATATTTCACAGTCTAACCAATCAATCCATTTCCTATCAGATGCAAATAATTCTTATCTAAGATTCAGAACAAGTGTAAAGAGTCAGACACAACTGAGTAACTGAGCTGACTGAAAGCCTATCAATATTTTGGTGAAGTGAAGTCAAGTTGCTTAGTCGTGTCCGACTCTTTGCGACCCCATAGACTGCAGCCTGCCAGGCTCCTTTGTCCATGGGACTTTCCAGGCTATAGTACTGGAGTGGATTGCCATTTCCTTCTCCAGGGGATCTTCCCGACCCAGGGCTCAAACCCAGGTCTCCCGCATTGTAGACAGAGGCTTTACCATCTGAGCCACCAGTTTAAAAAAAAAAAAAAAGTCTTCCATCAGCATTGCCAGCTAAAGACTGTTACCTGCCATCAGCTCTACAAGGATTAACTCACTAGCCGCTGCAGTGGCTGACCTTTAACACACCCTGAAAGGAGTTCAGAGCAGAGGTCAGCAATGAAGCACTCTGTGCTCTGGGAAAACTGAAAGAACAGACCTTTAATAGTTAGGTATTTTCAGGAGAAACTTTTCATAAACCTGGATTCTTTCACCTTTCCATACTTAGAGAAGTACTAAAACCATAAACTAAGATGTCTGTCCCTCCTACTATCAACACCCTTGTGACAAGATACGTGCTGTATGTAGCCCTTCACCAAAATCACATTTATAGTGACCACCCACATAGTACTGAGCAGTTCCTCAGAGCTATCTGAGAGGTTGTCTCCTCAGCTGCAGTTCCCTGGAAGTCCCCAAATGAAACCCACAGCTCTCACATTGGGCATTTTTATTTCAGTAAACAGAGTAATAATGCAGTTAGTTCTAAAAGCTTTCTTCTAAACCAGCATTATAGCATTTGTATCTTTCTGTCATTGCCATTTCCACAGGATATTCCACAGGATATAAACTCCCATGCAGCTCTCTAGAAAGCTAAACTGGTTAGCCATGTGAGATTTATTCACTCCTTTAGCCCTCCTACTAAAAGCGTCTGCCTACAATGCAGGAGACCCAGGTTCAATCCCTAGGTCGGGAAGATCCCCTGGAGAAGGCAATGGCAACCCACTCCAGGACTCTTGCCTGGAAAATCCCATGGACTGAGGAGCCTGGTAAGCTACAGTCCATGGGGCCGCAAAGAGTCGGACACGACTGAGCCACTTCACTTCACTTAGTCATCCATTCAATAGATACTGAGTACCATTACTGTGCCAAGTACTGGGAGAACAGGAATAAACAACAGATAGAAACCTCAGTTGACATTCTGACAGGTAACCACAGATGGGGAGGCGGTTGTTCAGGGACGCATGGGACCTGGGCAGGCAGAAACGGGGTTACTGTTCTTATCTTGCTTCCTTCCTGACCCTTGTGATTTGGAACCATATTATATCACATTGTATTCAACTCAAGACTCCGGGCCCAGAGGGAAAAACCATGCAAGTGAATTCCTTAAGTCCCTGCTACTTCTCACCACTATCGCCCAGTCACCCAGGCTAGAAACCTAGGAACCAAAAATGACTCCATCTCTTGGTCTATCCGGAGACAAACACTGTAATCACACAAGAGCCGCGCTAGTAAAGATGAGTTGAGAGCTGTGTATCTAGATGACCTTTTTTCAAAAAGGATCTCCATCTTCTCAGGGTGATTTAACTAGATTCCTGTCTGAGGCAGAAACGAAACCACTGTCCTCCAAAACCTGGCTTCCCAATTTGAGTCTTGGTTTGGACAAGCCATTCAACCTCTCTGACGGTCTCCTCAACTGTTACATGGGGACGGTAATGCATACCTACAGGGCTGCGGTGATACGTGAGTAAAAGACATGAAAAGTGCTCAGAACGCCTGGCACGTATGAAGCACTCAACGCACACTGAAAAACGTGACCCTCCCCACATTCCATTCAGTGGTTCACTTTATCTAGAGAGGCTCACATCTATGAAAAGTAGAACCCAACAGGTGAGTGCATAATGATCACAGCACACCAAGCAGAGAGGCGGATTTGGAGGGTGGGAGAGGCATGCCTCAGGCCACAGTTAAGGGCCTCGGCTGGCTGCAAGATTTGGCTTTTCCAGGAGCTTGGAACCCTACCTACCCACTGGCACTTTCTGCAAAACCTCCCAGGAAGACTCTGCCTCCCACCCCCTCACCCCACCCCCAGCTTCCACTTGTTTTCCTTTAAAACTGATTGAACTGACACAGGGGGGGAAGGAGAGGGTGGGATGAATTAAGAGAATAGCACGGAAACATATACATTACCATGGAGACCTGGGTTCATTCCTTGGCTTGAGAAGATCCCCTGGACAAAGGAATGGCTACTCACTTCAGTATTCTTACTTGGAGAATTCCATGGACAGAGGAGGCTGGTGAACTACCTACCGCCCATGGGCTCATAAAGAGCTGGACATGACTGAGCTACTGAGACACACATATACATTCCCACAGATAAAATAGATAGCCAGTGGGAATTTGCTGTGTGACATGATGAATTAAGAGAATAGCACGGAAACATATACATTACCATGGAGACCTGGGTTCATTCCTTGGCTTGAGAAGATCCCCTGGACAAAGGAATGGCTACTCACTTCAGTATTCTTACTTGGAGAATTCCATGGACAGAGGAGGCTGGTGAACTACCTACCGCCCATGGGCTCATAAAGAGCTGGACATGACTGAGCTACTGAGACACACATATACATTCCCACAGATAAAATAGATAGCCAGTGGGAATTTGCTGTGTGACACAGGGAGCTCAACCCAGTGCTCTGTGACAACTTAGAGGGTTGGGGTGGAGTGGGAGACGGGAGGGCGGTGCAGGAGGGAGGGGACACACACACACACACACACATATATATATATATATAAACCTGTGGCTGACTCATGCTGATGTATGGCAGAGGCCAACACACTATTGCAGATCAACTGTCCTCTGATTAAAAAGAAAAAAATGATTTACCTAAGGAAGTATGGGTAGGCTTCCCTGGTGGCTCAGAGGTTAAAGCGTCTGCCTCCAATGCGGGAGACCTGGGTTCGATCCCTGGGTTGGGAAGATCCCCTGGAGAAGGAAATGGCAATCCACTCCAGTATTCTTGCCTGGAGAATCCCATGGACGGAGAAGCCTAGTAGGTTACAGTCCATGGGGTCGCAAAGAGTCGGACACGACTGAGCGACCTCACCTCACCTCACAAGGAAGTATGGGCCTCAAGGGCCAGGGCCTAATGTGGCAAACAGGGCCCTGGCCTGGTGCTTCCCATACAGAATCCCCCAGACCTTGTGTCAAAGGAGACTCATCAGGAGAAGCACACTGCCAGCCCTTCTTGAAATGGCAATCCACTCCAGTATTCTTGCCTGGAGAATCCCATGGACTGAGAAGCCTAGTAGGTTACAGTCCATGGGGTCGCAAAGAGTCGGACACGACTGAGCGACCTCACCTCACCTCACAAGGAAGTATGGGCCTCGAGGGCCAGGGCCTAATGTGGCAAACAGGGCCCTGGCCTGGTGCTTCCCATACAGAATCCCCCAGACCCTGTGTCAAAGGAGACCCATCAGGAGAAGCACACTGCCAGCCCTTCTCACAGCTCATCACTGCTGGAAAACTCTCCCTGCAGCTCGGCTCTCCTCTCTCCCTGTGCATTCAGAGAAGTGCGCTGACCCTGCCCTGGAGAGGATGCTGCAGGGGATCACTGAGGGGCCGCTGGTATTCCTTTCACAGCACGTGGTTCCTTCTTCCTGCAGAGTCCTCTCCCCAAGTGGTCAGAAGCCTGCATTTCAGCAGCACAACATGCTTCACCCTGAGGCTGGCGGCTCTGGGTGAAAACAAGCCAGGGCTGCAGGACAACTCAACAGACACCCAGGGGCCTCGAGGGCATTTTGCAAAGGCGAGTAAGTCCAACAGGGAAAGACAAACACTGCATAGACGAATCTTTTTTTTTTTGCCACACTGCATGTCTTCTGGGATCTTATTTTTCCAACCTATGTGGAATCTTAAAAAGCCAAACTCATAGAAATAGAGTGGCATGGTGGTTGCCAGAGGCTGAGAGGCTGGGAAATTGGGTAACGATTTCCACTGGCTAGCTATAGCCAACTCCCACTGGCTAATCTGTTTTAACTGTGGTAGTGCGTATGTGTGTGTCACTCAGTTGCTCAATCCTGTCCAACTCTTCACAACCCCATGGACTGCAGCTCACCAGGCTTCTCTGTCCATGGACTTCTCCAGGCAATTGTTGGTCAAAGTGTACAAACTTCCAGCTATAAGTTAAGGATCTAAGATACAGCATGATGACTCAAAATTAACAGTATATTGTATTACATACTTGAAAGTTGTTAACAGCGTTCAATCTTAAATGTTATCACCACACCAAAAAAGAGTAATTATGAGCGGGGATGGAAGCACTAACTAACCTTATTTTGGCCATCATTTTGCTATATATATATATTACATATAGCACACTGTACACCTTAAACTTATATATGTCAATAATATCTCAATAAAGCTGGAAAAAAGTACCAAGATCTGTGGTTTCTCCCCAGCTGCCTGTCCCACTGAAGTCTAGAAACGTTTTCTCTTTGACATTTTAAAATAAAATTCAAGAAATCAGTTTCCTTGCTGTGACTACAGAAATGCTAACTGTTTGGATGATTATTCCTCTTTCTTATCTGATGACATCTCTGTGAGGATAGGGGCTGCAGCTCAATCAACTCTGCATTCCTAGCACTGAATACAGAAACTAGCCTAAGAAAAGGCTGTTGAATAAATACATAAGTAAGTTCTATCTTTATAGCATCTACTGACATCTAAGAATTCCAAATTAGAAGTTATAAAATTTACATATAAAATGTGTGATAGATATCTTAAGAACAAATAAGCTGCAAAATCAATTATGCACTACATACTACACAGAATTTGATGAAAATTAGCACTCTCTTCAAATAAAAAAATGTTGCAGAAGTATTTTCAAAGTTGCTCCATTTGCCTTCTCCCACCGTGGGCGTTTCCCTGTTCTTAGAACACCATCCTTCAGTCAGCAGTTCCCAAAGCGTTCCACAGGCCTCCAGTCCCCAAGTGCAGGGCCATACAAGGGCCCCCAAGTCAACTTTGGGAAATACATACTATTTCCTTCTCCAGAGAGTCACAATGCCCACCAACACATCAGAGGTCTTGAGCTTCTTCCAGGAAAGAACTCGGTTAGTTGCGCTTTACCCGCTGGTTGAGAATGTAAAATAAAAATGCTGCTGCCAACCCAATTCTGTGAGGATCCGGCCAGTAGCCACTGTAGTCGCTCACCCACGATGGGCCTGAGGGGGATTCAGGACACAGAAAAAGAGCATATTCCAAGTGGGCTTCCCCGGTGGCTCAGTGGTAAAAAGAATCCACCTGCCAAGGCAGGAGATGCAGGTTCGATCCCTGGGTCGGGAAAATTCCCTGGAGAAGGAAATGGCAACCCACTCCAGCATTCTGGCCTGGAAAATCTCATGGAGAGAGGAGCCTGGCGGGCTACAGTCCACTGAGTCGCGAGATCAGACATGACTTAAGTGACTAAACCACCACCGCCATATTTCAAGTACTTACTGGTCCCGAGGAACCTAAGATACATATCTAAGGAGAAATCTCATTTCCAAGTGGGCTTCCCCGGTGGCTCAGTGGTAAAAAGAATCCACCTGCCAAGGCAGGAGATGCAGGTTCGATCCCTGGGTCGGGAAAATTCCCTGGAGAAGGAAATGGCAACCCACTCCAGCATTCTGGCCTGGAAAATCTCATGGAGAGAGGAGCCTGGCGGGCTACAGTCCACTGAGTCGCGAGATCAGACATGACTTAAGTGACTAAACCACCACCGCCATATTTCAAGTACTTACTGGTCCCGAGGAACCTAAGATACATATCTAAGGAGAAATCTCAATGACCCCAGATTCCCCAATCTTCCCATAGAGAAGCATTTACTCGAGATGCTGTTCTTTGCAATTGCTGCTGCTGCTAAGTCACTTCAGTCGTGTCTTTGCAATTAGCAGTAATCTTTTGATGTCTGACCACATGTTTTTTTTTTTTTTTTTTTGCAGCAAACATGTCATATATATTCTGGCTCCCCCCTTGCTGTTTCAGAGCTGTTTCTCAGAGCTATCTGAAAGGCTGTCTTCCAGGCTACAGCCCTCGGTTAAGGTCCTCAAATAAAACCTCTTGTGCACTTTTCTTTTAGTCAACAAGAAATCAGCCCCATATACCTTTTTACCAAAATAAATAAATTAAAAAAATATATATATATACACACACACTAGAATTTTCATTTTGGATACTGAAATAGGCTAAAATTAACTACTTCTTTCCATTTAGGAATGACAGTGGGCTCATTACCTGGCCTGGCAAAGTCAATACTTAAAAGTAGACAGGAAAGAATGTTAACCTTATGCATTTTCATGGCCCCTCATTCAGTGCATGTTTTCATGACTGAAATCAAGTCAAAAAGAAACTATCCTCAGGATCCATACGAGGTATATCCCAAACCCAGGAAGGCACCCATAAATCCTAGGAATGGTCCACATAGAGCATCATTTCAGAAAATTTTGAGAATAAGACAAAAGAAGATGTAAGAGCAATCCAATCAACAAAAGAAATTTAATTGTCCTATTTAAGTCCAGGAGAAGAATGCAAGGGCATTATAATCTAATCAAAACATGTCCAAAGTCTTTAGGAAGAAACTCACTGAGGTCAGTTTAACTCAGCCCCAACCAGAGAGGAATGCTCAGGGATTCCTTGTCAAACTATCTCCAAAGACCCCAATCTCTAAAACATTATCTTAAATCTATAACTGGAAAAAAATTTCCAGAATCCTGAATAGCTGTTTGCAATACAGTTTTTTTCCTAGCACATGAAACCACACAGAAAATTAAGGGTATTCGAAGCATCTTGCCTCCCACCCTCAGGTCACTATAATAGTCACTCGACCACTGGCCTCCCTGATGACCAAACTTACTAAAAAGGCACAGCATCAGCAGAGAGGAATGTGAAGTTTCTAAAATAACTAAGAATAAAAGCATCCTGGGTTATGTAACTCTTTGTTTGCCAGGATTCAAAGGTGTTCAAGTTCCTTGAGACTGAGAATCCCCTAAGTGGGGGAGGAAAAGTGTGGGGAAGGTGTTATTGAATAGATCTACAGAAAAGCCTTATTTCACAGGTTCTGCAGCTGAACAGAAAGTCACCTAAAATTGCCACCATTTTGCTCCATCACTGTCCAACAGAACTTTCTGCAATGAATAAAGTGTTCTGTACAAGCACTGTTCAATATGGTAGCCACTAGCCACATATAGTTACTCCACCCTTGAACTGTGGCTAGTACAACTGAAGAACTGAAATTTCAATTTTAGTTGATTTTAACTAAGTCTTTAGGAAGAAACTCACTGAGGTCAGTTTAACTCAGCCCCAACCAGAGAGGAATGCTCAGGGATTCCTTGTCAAACTATCTCCAAAGACCCCAATCTCTAAAACATTATCTTAAATCTATAACTGGAAAAAAATTTCCAGAATCCTGAATAGCTGTTTGCAATACAGTTTTTTTCCTAGCACATGAAACCACACAGAAAATTAAGGGTATTCGAAGCATCTTGCCTCCCACCCTCAGGTCACTATAATAGTCACTCGACCACTGGCCTCCCTGATGACCAAACTTACTAAAAAGGCACAGCATCAGCAGAGAGGAATGTGAAGTTTCTAAAATAACTAAGAATAAAAGCATCCTGGGTTATGTAACTCTTTGTTTGCCAGGATTCAAAGGTGTTCAAGTTCCTTGAGACTGAGAATCCCCTAAGTGGGGGAGGAAAAGTGTGGGGAAGGTGTTATTGAATAGATCTACAGAAAAGCCTTATTTCACAGGTTCTGCAGCTGAACAGAAAGTCACCTAAAATTGCCACCATTTTGCTCCATCACTGTCCAACAGAACTTTCTGCAATGAATAAAGTGTTCTGTACAAGCACTGTTCAATATGGTAGCCACTAGCCACATATAGTTACTCCACCCTTGAACTGTGGCTAGTACAACTGAAGAACTGAAATTTCAATTTTAGTTGATTTTAACTTAGATAACCACTAAGCCATGTGGCCCATGACTTCTAGACTAAAGAGCACAACTAGCTAATATAGTCAAAGTTCCTTCAACATGAATTCCACAAAAAGAGACGTGGTCAGGGACCAAGGGAGGTTCTTCCTAGGTTCTGGGAAATGGATTATTTTACTTATCAAAGGAAGAAGGGAACAATCGAGTTCAGTATCTCATGAATCTTCATGTACACCACTAACTTGGCTAAGGGTGAGCATTATTCCCATTATTACTAAAGGAGAAACTGAGATACAAATCGATTAACTACTATCATCAGTAATTGCTATTAGCAGAATCTCTGCATGTCCAAAGGGTTTTATATGTGATTTTTACAACAATCTTCCAAGATACACATTACTGTATCTTTCTTTTACAAATATAGAAACTGAAGCTCAAGGAGGTTAAGTGGCTTAGGAAATGCCACTTAAGTGGAGCTGAGAATTGAACTTCAAGACTACCCCACCCCCCAAAAAACACAGTTGTGGTCTTTAGCAAAAACAACTTTTCCCTTCTAGATTTAATCAACAAGTAGTTTTTGAGCATCTATTATATACAATCCCATGCCAAGTGCTTGGGTGAAGGGGTGATACAAAGGTAAACAAGGAAAACCGATACACTGAACTTGAGAGTCCTGTGGGCTTGTCAGTCTTCTCTACAAAGTATAGCAATTATTCAATTACTCACAGTTAGCAACGTCAGCCCAGAATATAAAATAAGCAATATTTTTAGTACTTCAAAAACATACAGAGCCAAAAACAAAAGTGACAGGAGAAAAAAGTGAATAAATTAGACTTCATCAAAATTTAAAACTTTGGGAATCAAAGTAAAAACAGCCATCAGCAACAGAGTAAAAAGACAAGATGGGAGAAAATAATTGCAAATCACACAGCTGACAAGGGACTTGGATCTGAACTGTATTTTTAAAAAACTCTTTCAACTCAACAATCAGAAGACAATCTATACACATTTTATGTGGACATATGTTTACATTTCTAGGAGTAGAATGCTGGACCATATGGTCTTTCTGTGTTTAGCATTTTGAGGAGGTACCAAACTGTATTCCAAAGTGGCTGCACCATTTTACAAGCTCACTAGCAATATAGGGAGGCTCAAATTTCCCCAAAACCTCATCAACACTTGTTATTGTCTGTCTTTTTTATTTTAGCTATTCTTGTTGGTGTGAAATGGTACCTCATTACAGTTCAATTTGCATTTCAGTAAAGAGTAGTGATGCTGAATATCTTTTCATGTGTTTACTGGCCATCTGTGTATCTTCTTCGGAGAAACGCTTATTCAAATCCTTTGCCTGTTGTTGTTGTTGCTGTTTTTCAGGGACGGGGGACTGCGGAAAGGAAAATCAATCCATTTCATTGAGGGGCTCCAAGGAAGGGTCCAAGGTTTGGGAAGACAGTGAGATCCAGATCCAGCCAGGATCTCTCCAACCTCATTGAAAGTCTTGTCTGTTTTAAAATGGGTTGATTTTCTATGAAGTTGTAATAGTTTCATATATATTCTGATACAGTTTCCTTATCAGATACACAATTTGAAAATACTTTTTTCCTATTTTGAACCTGCTCTTCTATGAATCAAGTCAGGTTCTCCAGCAAACAGCCCCATTCCTTGCTCAGGAAGGAACATATCATCTGAAAACATAAAGGACAACATTTTTTACAGGGCATTTCACTCTCTAATGTGGAGCAGTTGAGAAACCCTCTCAATCCACAGCACAGAAGGGTCACTATGACTTGAAAATAATCACGAAGCAGGAAGATGGAAGATGGAGCAGACTGGGAAAGAAATGTTAGGGCTGAGCTAGTGAGTCACAGATTTTAAAAGTGAAAAATACTGCCCATCTTTTTCCTTCCTCTATTTTGTTTTAAAATCTCTCTTTGTCACTATTTTTCTAAAAGGGCCTACATGCTTCATAATCATCAGTATGTGAGCCACAGAGGGCAACGATCTGGAGAACCTGACTTGAGCCACAAAAAAAGCAGAAATGTGTTAATTATGAGCCATGTTACCCAAGACCAGAAGGTCCATGGAGGAGTACATAAACAATTGTGCACAAGTCTAGGTGGCCCGAATCCCTACCCCTGGATCTGCTTCCTACACAGCTATCATCACTATGAGCCTGCCAAAACCAAAACATAGCTGGGTAGAAAGGACATCCAGATGGACAGGTACTAGATATGCAAACGTCTCTCTCAACAGACAGACAGAAGTTTTTTGGGGGAAAAAAAAAAAAAAACAAGAAAGGGAAGAAACAAGATTCACAGCAGTCCCAAAGGGTGAATACTGGGGAAAACCCAACAAGATCAACATGGTAGATTTCCAACAGATGCCAGCTATTAGTGTTAACATTAATATTAAATAACATTAACTGTAAAGTTCTGAATTCATGTTCAAAACAGAAGAGACTAATGGAAAACTGGCTTGTCTAAAATCCACAGGAGGAAAAAAAGCTGGGAGTTTTGGTTGACCACAAGCTTAACATGTGCCAATAGAGCAATGTAGCTGCTAAATAGCTATCCCCACAAGGCAGCCCCTGTCTGCATCAAAGGAACTGATAAGCTCAGTAAACTCTACCAGACAGGCCATGTCTGATCTGTAGGCTTGGTGTGGACACGGAAGATATGGATAAAGCATGTCTAGCAAGGAGTGACCAGGATAGCCACAGGTCTGAAATCCAAATTAAATACAAAATAGAAACAGGATGTATGTGGGCCTATAAATGTGGAAGTTTAAGGTAGCTACATTTAAATATCTGAAGAAATGACAATAGACAATGGCCCTATGTCACTGCGTGTTGCCAAAGGTGAAAATTACAGGGGAATGCTATGCTCCACATGTGAAGTAATTTTCCTGTACTCAAAGTCATCCAAGAATTGATCTCATGGGCTTGAGAAGCTCTGTTCTGTTGGGCACACTGGGCTACTGAACAGATGATTATGTGCCAGCAAGGGCAATCTAAGGATCCTGTGGTGGGTCCCAAAATGAAGAATCTCATAGTTTTAAAGTCTCTTGCAGCACCAAGAACCTGCAGTCCTATGATTCTGATTATGGCTGAAATTCATCACTTGCTACTGCTAAGTCGCTTCAGTCGTGTCCGACTCTTAGCGACCCCATGGACTGCAGCCCACCAGGCTCCTCCGTCCATGGGATTCTCCAGGCAAGAACTCTGGAGTGGGTTGCCATTTCCTTCCTCAATGCATGAAAGTGAAAAGTGAAAGTGAAGTCGCTCAGTCATGTCTAACTCATAGCGACCCCATGGACTGCAGCCCACCAGGCTCCTCCGTCCGTGGGATTTTCCAGGCAAGAGCACTGGAGTGTCATCACACTAGTAGACAAAGCCCAGTGCTTATTTCTCCTCCGACTCATCTTTATGTTGTAAGTGGTGAACGTTTAAAAGTACTCTTGGTAGGCCTGGAAAAATTATTAAGTAACATCAGAGTCTCAAATATTAACTATTTTTGTTAAATCCTTGTCCATTGTACTTAAACCCTATTACTTATCTGCAAAAAGACTTAAATGAAATGATAAAAGTGAATAAACTCTGAAGAACTCAAAGCATATAAGGGATTTTTATTATAACTGATGGTGATCAGTAAACAGAGAAGCATCCACTAACTTTAAGAAAAAAGAAAACACTTTCATATGGGGCAGCAGTTTATTCTTTTCTCTCAACTATAGACTTCCAAGGCAGATCTAATTTTATCTTCATCTCAAAATTTCATAAACAGAGTGCCAGACTCTTGCATACACAATTTCAACAGAGTATCCACCACAAAATATTAGCAAGAGAACCTGGAGTCTGGGCTTTGCCTTCTGTCCTCAAAGAAGAATAAAGGCAGGATCCAGGGAGAATGTAAGAGTGAAAACTGGAGCACCTAAACTAACAACAAACCAAAGACACAGGCTAAAAGGCACAGCCTAAGCATAATCTACAAAAGAAACAAATAGATGAACTGGACTTCACCAAAATTAAAACCTTTTGCATACTTCCCTGGCAGTCTAGTGTTAAGACTCCACACTTCCAATTCAGGGGCCATGGGTTCAATCCCTGGTCAGGGAACTAAGATCCCACAAGCCAAGGAGGTGTGGCAAAAATTAAAATCCTTTGCTTTTCAAAAGTCACCATCAAGAAAATGAAAAGACAAGCCACAGATGCAAGAAAATATTTTAAAATCACATCTGAAAAGGGACTTGTATCAAGAATAAATAAAGAACTCTTATAACTCAATAAGAAGACAACCCAAGTAAAAAATGCAAAAAAAAACTGAATATTTCACCAAAGAAGGTATGTGAATATCTAATCTAATAAGCACATATAAAGATGCTCACAATCAATAGTCATTCAGTTCAGTTCAGTTCAGTCACTCAGTCATGTCCGACTCTTTGCAACCCCATGAATAGCAGCACACCAGGCCTCCCCTGTCTATCACCAACTCCCAGAGTTCACTCAAACTCATGTCCATTGAGTCGGTGATGCCATCCAGCCATCTCATCCTCTGTTGTCCCCTTCTCCTCCTGCCCCCAATCCCTCCCAGCATCGAGGTCTTTTCCAATGAGTCAACTCTTTGCATGAGATGGCAAAGTATTGCAGTTTCAGCTTCAGCATCAGTTCTATTAGGGAAATACAAATTAAAATGACAATGAGACATCCCTACACACCCACTAGCATGGCTACAATTGAAAGACAGTTTCAAATTTGTAGAGCAACAGAACCCCTCTCATATTCCAGTAGTGTGAAAGTAAAATGATAAGCCACTTTGGAAAACAATTTAGCAGTTTCTTAAAAGGTTAAACATACATCTACCATATGTACCAGAAATTTCACTCTCAGCTATCTACCAATGAATAATGAAAACGTTCGTCCATATAAGCACATGCACACAAATGATCATAGCAGAGACAACACAAATGTCTAAGAAGTGAATAAACAGGGTATATCCCTACAGTGAAATATTCAGCAATAAAAAGGAATGAACTATCAATACATAGTATAACATGAATGAATCTCAAAATCATTAAGCTAAGTGGAAAAAAAAAGCCAGACCCAAAAGACCACACACTGAATGATTTCATTTATGTGAAATTTCCAGAAAAGGCAAATTCAGAGAGAAAGAAAGTAGATCAGTGCTTGCCTGGGAGTGACAGCAGAGACCAGCTGCAAATGTGCCACATTTGGTAGTAACAGAAAACTTTTAAACATGGATTATGTTGATGGCTGTACAGCTCTATAAATTTACTAAAAGTCACTGAATTTAAAACAGATGAAATTTACAGTATGCAAAATATTCCTCAATAAAACTCTTTTAAAATATAGTACAGCCCTGAGACCGATGAAAAAGTAGGCCTGGATCAGAGGGTAGATCTTTTAGTCGTGATCATTACACACGTCACTTTCAGATGATAGAAACATAATGGAGAAAAAGGACAAATTTCCTTTTTCTTCTGTCTTACTTATCAAAAGCAGTTTCCTCAGGTATCTCAAAATTTGAAGCCATAAGTGCCAGATTCTCTTATAATGTGATTTTGGAGTCAGTGTGCCTAGAGGTTAAAGGCGGGGACTGTGGGCTCAACCTGTATCTAAAAGCGGCTTTCCGACTTACTGGCAACCCTGAGCATGTGACTGAATCTGAACCTCTGTTTCTTGTTCCTGTAAAACAAAACTCACACATAGCAGAATTCCCTGGTGGCCCAGTGGAAAAGAATCTGCCTGCCAATGCAGGGGACATGGGTTCGATCCCTGGTCCAGGAAGATCCCACAGGCCACAGAGCAACTAAGCCCATGCACCGCAGCTCCTGAGCCCACCAGTCACAGCTACTGAAGACCACGTGCCCTACTGCCACGCTCCACAGCAAGAGAAGGCACCACAATGAGCAGCCTGCGCGTCACAGCTGGAGAGTGGCCCCAGCTCATCGCAACTAGAGAAAAGCTCGTGAAGCGACGAAGGCTCAGCACAGCCAAAATAAAGAAAATAAGCATTTTTTAAAAAAAACTCACACACATCACATGGTCTAACACACAGGAAGTACTCAGCAAATGATGATGAGGCTATGATTTTGATTATCAATGCATCATCATGACCATCAATATTACCGCCCCTCCCTCAGGAAGCATGACACGTGCCTGACCCACACATGTTCTCAGTGTACATTCAGCGCTTCGTGACTGCTCTGGTCCATTTAATTCAGACTCCCACAGCAGAGACATCACCAGGACTCCTTGTGATCCTCATTGGTTATCTTAAGGACTCCGACTTCAAAATAAAGTCCCCAGATCACCTCGTAAGAGCAAAAGCTGCCCCCTCTCCTGGGAAAAGCTCGGTATTTTCCAAGTACACAACAGAAAAAAAATTTACTAGGTAGACTTTTGTTATTTGTTTCTAGGAAAACTGGATAAAGAAGAAAACGTCAGCCTTTCCTCAGAGATGCCCAGCAAACAGTGGAAAAGAGCACTAGAAAAATCAAGTCATCTGTCAGAGAAGCTGGCGCAGGGACTTGACCAGACCCCGCCCCAGAGGGTCACCAACACCCACCGAGCGAAGAAGGGGCCCTGGCTCAGTGGGGGCTGCTTTCTCAGTCAACAGCTGGATCCCAGCCAAGAGCAAAAACCCTTTTCTTTTTTATGTTTTGGGGTTTTTTTAACCTATATGAAACGGGAAGGGAAACTGCATGGGAGTGAACTCTATTCTATAAGACAAGTGTCTTCTGGTTCTCCTTGTCTTCCTTCTGGGCTTGGGGCAGGGGGCCAGAGCCCTGGAAAAGCATCTGTGGTATTGAGAACGAGCTTATGTTCTCTGGGGGAAAGGCTTGGGAAAGGGGATAGTTACGGAGTTAGGAAAGGACATGTACACACTGCTATATTTAAAATGGATAACCAACAAGGACTTCTTGTATAGCACAGGGAACTCTGTTCAATATTATGTGGCAGCCTGGATGGGAGGGGAGTTTGCGGGGGGATGGATATATGAATGTATATGAGCTTCCCTGGTAACTCAGCTGGCAAAGAATCTGCCTGCAATGCAGGCGACCTGGGTTCGATCTCTGGGTTGGGAAGATCCCCTGAAGGAGGGCATGACAACCCACTCCAGTGTTCTCGCCTGAAGAATCTCCATGGACAGAGGAGGCTGGCAGGTTACAGTCCATGAGGTCGTAAAGAGTCGGACACGACTAAGCAACTAAGCACAAACATATACGCATGCGGAGTCCCTTCACTGTTCACCTGAAACCATCACAACCCTGTTTGTTAATCAGCTACACCTCAGTACAAAATAAAAGTCTAAAAAGGCAAAAAAAGAAAAAAAAAGCGCACCTGTGGCACCAGGTGAACCACTTCATCACCAATGACTGGAAATGTACAATGGTTACACCTGCCCAGCCCGTGTCCCTCTCCGCTGGCCCACCAGCACACATAGCCCCTAAAGAACCCAAGCCTCTCAGCACATCCCTCTGGCCCACACCTTAGAGAAGATCTGGGAAGAGACACCCACAACACGACCGAGGGGCAAGTGGCCTTCAGTCTCCACACTTGCTGGTCAGCCACAAAAGCCCCAAGAACTCAAAGTCTTCATAGGAACTATGTCATGGGATTTACCTATCAAGAGGACCGCTTTAACTCAGCATCCAAGAAGACCTCATGGCCTCTATGGGGTTCTCTTGCTCATTTTTTATTTACTTATTTTTGGCTGTGCCGGGTCTTTGTTGCTGTGTGAGCTTTCTCTTGTTGCGGTGAGCAGGGGCTACTAAGTTATGGCGTGCAGGAGTCTTCTCATTTCCCTGGCTTCTCTTGTGGGGGAGCATGGGCTCTAGAGCACAAGGTCAGTAGTTTTGGCACACGGGCTTAGCTGCCCTGTGGCGTGTGGGATCTTCCAGGACCAGGAATTGAACCCGTGTCCCCTGCACTGGCAGGCGGATTCTTATTCACTGGACAGTCAAGGAAGTCCTCCTGCTCATCCAAATGGCAGTAAAATAACAGCAATAAAAATAATAAGGAAAGAAACTTCCCCACATTAAATGAGGGCTGGATATAAATGCCCTGAAATCTGAATGGCTGATGCTCCTGTCATTCTGGATCTGTCCTTGAGTGTTGCCTCTGTTTTGCTTTTCCACAACAACGGCGGAGAACTTGAAAGCTGAGAAGGCCCACAGGGGACCAGAGAAGTGAAATAGCTTACCAAAGGTCACAGAGCATAGACTTAACCAAGCCAAGCCTAACACCAAGCCTCTTCCCCACAAACGGGGAAACACTGTTGTTCTGAATGACAATCCACCCTCTCTGTTAAAGCACATGTCCCTGACCCAGAAAGTGCTCCCAGGGGACTACAAAGAGAGCTGATGACAACGTTCAAATCTAGTTGTGCCCCGTACCCATGTGTGTGACTGCAGGCAACTTCCTTAACCTCAGTTTTCCCATCCATCATAGCAGGCTAGCCTACAGGGTTAGCAGGCTATTCTGAGAATGACATGTAACAACATGGTCTCTAAAATAGTAACTGATGTAAGCAGTACAAAACTCAAGATCATCACCATTCTAAAACAGAGGGGAAGTGAAAGTGGAAATGGGGATTAAATGGAAAAAAAAAAGTGAATGTGTGATCATTAACTAAGTAGAACACGTTGCGACCATTTAACTTCAAAAAATTTAGACACACCAAGAGTCATGTTAACAGTAGCAGTGGGGGTTACTTCCCTGGTGGTCTAGTGGCTAAGACTCAGCTTCCAATGCAGGCTGCCAGGGTTTAATCTCTTGTCTGGCAACTATATCCCACATGCCAAAACTAAAGAGTTCACATGCTGCAACTAGGATCTGACATAGCCAAATAAATATACATTAAAAAAAAAAAAAAAAACAACCAGCAGCTGCCAGGAAAATGAAAGCAAAACAAGAACCTGTTTACTAAAGGTACAAAATGACTCCAATTATGTTAAATGATCATACCTATACACACACATTCATACGCACTTCAAAAAGAGAGTGAAAGAAAATAGATAAATGAAAATAAATGAAACCTTCTGCCATTCTCTGAGCCATGGGATTATGGTTGACTTTCATTATCTTCTCTGTTTTCCAAGTTTTAACTCTGCAGACATGTACTACTTTAGAAATCAACATAAAGGTAAGTTTTAAAGATTGTATTTAAAGAAGAAACTTGACCCCAGGCCAAGTCTCAAATGGCTGAAGGGCTGTTATAGAGCAGCTGTCATGAGGTGGGTGGAGCCCTAAGAAGCCAGGCCTGTATTCAGGCCTGTGTTTGGGAGGGAAGCCCAAGAGACGGAGATGGGGGACTCTCAAACCACCAAGCAAATGTGAAATTTGATGCCTGAAGTAACAGGTCAGGGACCAGCAGAACTCTTTAATACGAACAAATTTCAAAAAGAAAAGAAAACGGGAGTGATGACTTCGGCAGTCCCTAGTTAAAAAGAGAGATATGAAAGCCTGGGAAAAGGGGGAAATGAGAAAAATTCAGGAGAAAGCTAACCAGCAGCCAATTCTCTTTCTCTGGCTGAGACAGCTCAGTCGCCAGAACTAAAGAGCAAAAGATCAAAATGGCTGTAAAAAGGAACAGTGGGCCCCTACTGGGGACAAGGCTGGAACAAGCCACCTGGGCTAGGTGTTTCCAGCTGCTCTCCAAGCCTAAGAGCATCCCCCATCCTCAGTGAGGACCAAGAATGGCCTTCTTTCCAGCAGCCCGATGGAGAAGTGCATCTGCTGAGTCTGGGACCGCTGACACAGACATAAGCCAGAGAGCCCAGAAAGAACTTCCCCTGGGGCCTAGGAAGACTGAGTTAGCCCGCAATCTTTCTCTACGCATCTTCCTGGCCTGTTTTTAGTCTCCAGTTCCTCCAGCTTGAGTTCTCGATTTCTGTTGCTTGTGTGAAGGGCAGAAAAATGGAAGAGAAGAACAAGACACACAGAATAGGTGGCAAAGGACAGCATCAGCCCACCCCAACATCTCCTGTTCAGCGTCTCCCTCTCCTCTGAGAAGCCTCCAACCTTGCGATCAGCTGAAGCAGAGCACATCCTGCCCCCTGCCCCAACCCCAGCATCTCTGCATCCTTCCCCCTCACCGCTCTTGGTGTGCTCAAGAAGGGCCGCTATCTAGGATCACAACATGTTAAGGTTCATCCAAACCACTCACCAAATTTCCCTATTTCACAGATGAGAAAAAGGAGGCAGAAAAAAGAAGATTCTGTGTCTGAGCCTATCAAAGTCAGATGAGATAACACGCTCTCCCCAGACCATCTGATTCATGGCCTTGCCCGAGGTCACAAATCTGTGTAGTGAAAGAACCAGGACAAGAAGGTCATTAGCCTGCTGCCTGCCCCTTCTCTGGCCTGTGACCTGGACTGCACTCTCCACTGCTCACTATAAAAGCTCCAGCCCAATTCCAGGCTCTTCCTGGGCAGACATCAATGAACAAATAATCCAGAAGGCTAACTCAAATCCAGGTGTAATAGACAGGAGTGACACTTCTTCTAAAAGGACAACTATAACAGAAATGTCTCAATCCAAAGAAATGGCCCTACAAGGGTGGACTGTTAGCACCTGTGATGACCTATGGATGAAACATTATGAATATCTGCACAAAGTATCATACCCAAATATCAATATATATGAATAAAAGTATTATTAATTACTCGATTGTTTTAAAATGTGCCTACAAATTCTTTGAGACTCCTTCCTCTAGAAGATGGAGCTTAAATTCCCTCCCTCTCCTAAGTGTAGGCAGGACTCAGTGATTTCTCTTCTAATGAACAGAATATGGAAAGGAAAAAAAGAGTAATTTAACAGCAGCAAAATCTGACAGACATCACCTTGTGACCAAGAGATCGAGGTTAACATCACCAGTGGTGAGTCACGCTAATGTCATGTACTTCCTGACCTGATACAATGACCAGGACATATCACTTCTATTGCACTCATTGCTATAATCTATAACCTCAAACTAACCACAAGAAAACACTAAACAAACACAAATCAAGGGACATTCTGCAAATGACCTGATCACTATTCTTCGAAAAGCTGTCAAGGTCATGGAAGACAAGGGAGGATAAAACTGGAGGAGAATAACCACACATGACAATTCAATGCAATATGAATCGAATCCTGAAACAGAAAAGAATATTAGCAGCAAACCTGGGGAAATCTGAATTCTGAATAAAGTCTATAGTTAGTAATTAAAGTTAAGAGCATTGTACCAATGTAAACGTCTTAGTTTTGACAAATGCACCATGGTTACATAAAATGTTAATACGAGGGGAAGTCAAGTGAAGGATGTACAAAGATTGTCTATACTATCAATATATAACTATTTTCAGACTCTTCTGTAAATCTAAGAATAGGCTAAGGCTAAGTCACTTCAGTCGTGCCCGACTCTGTGCAACCCCATAGATGGCAGCCCATCAGGCTCCCCCATCCCTGGGATTCTCCAGGCAAGAACACTGGAGTGGGTTGCCATGTCCTTCTCTACTGCATGAGAGTGAAAAGTGAAAGTGAAGTCACTCAGTCATGTCTGACCCTCAGCGACCCCATGGACTGCAGCCTTCCAGGCTCCTCTGCCCATGAGATTGTCCAGGCAAGAGTACTGGAGTGGGGTGCCATTGCCTTCTCCGAAATCTAAGAATATTTCCAAACAAAACTGATGCTTCAGGAAGCTGCACCGTGCTTACGCTAAAGGCTTCAGGTCCCCACAAAACCCCCAAGAGTCTGAGAAGCCACACATCTCTCAGCTGTCATCTTTGCCTAATACCATAGCTGTGACAATGACGCATCATTGAGAAATGGCATGCAGAATCTTAATTATTCAGCTGTCTTTACCCCGCAGACCCTCTCTAAACTCCATTCTGATAAGGAAAGGGATGAAAACAGCACTGAGGCTCTGAGCACGGCGAAGCTCCAGCTTGTTGCTTCTGGTCCCATCACCAAGCACTTTGCTAGTTTCCAACACAGGATGAGTTGCTGACACACCCAGAGGACACATTCTGAGTGTGCATCAATATTAATTCATTTACAGAGAGGGTTTTGCTCCCCTCCTCTCCTTCTAGAAACAGCCTGATTTAATACTTCATGCTACCTCAGAGATAAGCTGTCACTAAACCTTCAACCATCCATGACTGAGAAGATAAAATCTTCCCAATAACCTTGAAGGAAAACATTTAAAAAGTCTCATCATCTAAATATATGCATTTTACTTCATAGTCCATTTCTATAATCTTTGGGTGAGGCTCTTTTGTTTCTTCTTTAAGATGCAATGAGGGACTTGTTTGGTGGTCCAGTGGTTAAGAATCTGCCGGCCCAGGCAAGAGACACGGGTTCAATCCCTGGTCCGGGAAGATTCCACATGCAGAGGAGCAGCTAAGCCCATGTGCCACGACTACTGAGCCTGCACTCTAGAGCCCGAGAGCCGCAACTACAGAGCCTGCGTGCTGCAACTCCTGAAGCAAGCCTGCACACCTAGAGCCCGTGCTCCACAAGAGAAGCCCCCACAATGAGAAGCCAACGCACCACAACAAGGGAAAGCCCTCATGCAGCAGCCAAGGGCCGGCACAGCCCAAGATAAACAAACAAAAAGACAGAGAAGACACACCGCGTGTAAAAATGCCCATGAGTTCACTATTCCTCTTGTGTCCACATCCTTTTTCAACATTATGTGGCTTCCTCCACCAAGCGTGCGGGGGTAGGGAGCATTATTTTCCCTACCCCTAGAAGTTGGGCTGGCCTTGTAACTTGCTTTGACCAATAAAATGTGGCAGAATTGACACATGCTGGTTTTGAAGCTGGGCCCAAGAGGCTTTGTTGCTTTTCTGCCCACTCTCCTGGAACTCCATCAGTCATGAGACCAACCCAGGGCTAGCGGGCTTTAGCATGAGAAAACTCATAGCATGAAGATGAGGTCTCATAGCTAGACCCCAGCCAGCCCATCAGCCGACTCAGATCCATGAGCAATTTCAGCCGAGAACAGAACTGCCCACCTGACTGAGGCCACCTGAGCCCAGCCCAAACTGCTGACCAGCAGAGTCACAAGCTACGTAAATAAAGTCACTAAAATTGGGGATAGTTTATTGCACAGCAAACTTAGCCAATACAATGGAAGTGTGCAACTTCAATGCTATTAATTTTTCTGATCTTAAAAGTATTACATACTTATTGGGAAAAGCTTAGGAAAAACAGAAAAGGAGAAAATTACCCCTAATTTAGCAGTACAAGAAAAACAATCAGTTCAGTCGCTCAGTCGTGTCCGACTCTTTGCGACCCCATGAATCGCAGCACGCCAGGCCTCCGTGTCCATCACCATCTCCCAGAGTTCACTCAGACTCACGTCCATCGAGTCCGTGATGCCATCCAGCCATCTCATCCTCGGTCGTCCCCTTTTCCTCCTGCCCCCAATCCCTCCNGGGGAGGTGGGGGTCGGGATTGGGAGTTCATGTACACTTGTGGCTGATCCATGTTGATGTGTAGCAAAACGAATACATTATTGTAAAGCAAAACAAACTAAAAAAATAAAAATTAATTAAAAAAAAGTATGAATTAAAAATTAAAATACCAGCAATCTGCAGATTTACAAGTACTGTGAAGCCTTTATTATTAGAGACATTAGATACCCAAATTTCAAGTCATAACATTTCAATATAACATAATGTGTGGTTTCTATCAATAAAATATTTTGTATAGAAATAGCAAAATATTTTTATACAAAGCAGTGGGTCTGTCATCACTTCCATCTACAAAAGATGAAGATTGTCAATAATAAGTCCTGTTTGCAAGCACATCTTAGGTTCTAATGGTTAGGGAAGCAATAAAGAGTTCAAGGGAGCCATTATGAAGTAAATGAATAGAATATGTTTTCCCAGATGCTATGTGAGGAGAAACACTTCACAAGATCCAAAGGGAATAGGAAACTTAAATTGAGATTGTCAAGATTAAGAAAGCACTTGTGGGGGCATAAATATAATCATCAAACACAGCTATTAGAAAATCTGAAAGTAGAAATGGGATTCTGTGGGCTCCTGTCTTGAGGAGTGAAACCGCCTGAGTTATTTCACCCCAGGATCCATTACCTAAGTTGTGCCTCTCCCCTAGAACAGTTCTGAGAGCTGTGATATTCTTTTTTACCCACTCCACTTCTTTCAATGACCTAGTTCCACTTTCCAAATATATAGCACTGATTCCCCACCATTCAACTATTTTATCCTTCAGTCAGTGCTCTCTGTATGTGCTTAGTGCTTGAGTAGAGATATAATGTCCCTGATTTCAAGGAACTAATAATCCACTGAGGGAGGCAAGACATATACATAGTATAAAGCAAGTCAAAGCAGTGTTTATAAAAACTAACATTTTCAAAGAGAGAGTATTTTTTTTTTCAGTTTGCAAGATAATTTTTACTGAAATTATGGCATTGCAGCCTTTCAAAAATTTTTGAAGGAAGAACTATTCTAGCGTAGAAACCAGGATACTGAATCACAGAGAAGCTAATGCCTGTGTCTAGGGCAACACTGTGAATTAATACAAGAGACAGTCTTTAATTGGGCCTTAGGGATGGTGGAGTGGACATTCTTGGCTTCATACCAACCTTCATTACTTGCTTTCTCACTATTAAGAGAATTCAGATTTGAGCTTAGATAATAGCTTCTACCATAAACTCTAGTATTTGCGGGGAACCTGATCCCACCTCAAGCTTCAGGAAGATCTATGGTAGTTTAAGCTAATGGTTGGCACATTCCATTTTTCCTGATCATATTATTGTTCTGTTGGGGCTGAATGTGGTGGGGTAAGAAGAGACTATGAACCAATCTGGTTGGATTTTAGGACTCTTATTTGTAATGCTGGGAAGAATTTCTCTCTTCCACAAACAACAGGAATAAAATCTGAATATATCCCAATAATCCTTATGTCATCAATTTTTCTGATTCTATTTCTCCCACTTTTTGTGGCTGCAGTAAAAATTAAGTTGACCTTCATGCCACTATTTTCTTCCTTATGTTTTCTCTAATGTGATTTTTTCCCCAGTGAATCTGAAACCTCATTTGCCCACTTTCAAAGTTTTTTCTTATCAAGAAAAAAATGATGTGGAATGTAAGGATTTTAAAAATAAGTCGATTTAAATGAGAACCAAAAAATAATCTTTTTCTGGTGACATGGTAAACATTGTTTCTTTCTCCAACAATTATTTCTGTCTTCCTCTTTTATATGGCAGCCATGTGGTTTGAGTGGACCAAGCTTCTTGCTACAACGATGAATTCAGATTAGTCAGACCTAAGTCATCAGAGCAGTCGTGGACTGCCCCAGCCACAGGGATGAACGAGAATTGCTCTAATCAGTGCACAATTTAGAACTTCTATTGAAAGGATATGGGAACGGACTAGCTTAGGTATGAAAGTGAAAAAGTGAGAGTGTTAGTCGCTCAGTCATGTCTGACTTTTTGCAACCCCATAGACTGTACCCTCCAGACTCCTCTGTTCATGGAATTCTTCAGGCAAGAATACTGGAGTGGGTTGCTACTCCCTTCTTCAGGGGATCTTCCCACCCAAGGATCGAACCGAGGTGCCCGCATTACAGGCAGGTTCTTTACTGTCTGAGTTACCAGGGAAACCCCAGCTTAGATATAAAAAGGCCCTGGTTATTTTTGTCAGCTATGTCAGTGAAAGTAATTATTGTTAAAATTAAGTCACACCATGGATGGATTCAGAATGAAACTGAGTCCTTGATAAAAAAAATAGCTAGACTGTTAGACCCATCAATTCTGAAATCGCATCCACTTCTGGCTTTTCTGGTTAAATGAGCCAATAAGTTTCTTTATTTATCAGTTTGTGTTGAATTTGTTTGTATACATAACAGAAAGCATCTCTTGAGGTAAAGCATTCTTTCTCTATTGATAAGCTTATAGTTGTTATGGGGAAAAGTCCTGGAACTTTCCCAGCGGCTCATGGGGTAAAGAATCCACCTGCCTTGCAAGAGACACAGGAGACTCGGGTTTGATCCCTGGGTTGGACAGATCCTTTGGAAGAGGAAAACGACAACTCACTCCAATGTTTTTGCCTGGGAAATCCCATGGACAGAGGAGTCTTGTGGTCTACAGTTCAAAGGTTCCAAAGAGTTGGATACAACTAAGTGTATGTTAAGCACAGACTCTATCTTTAAACGTCAATATTCAGCTTTTTATTCTTGACTAAATTAATCATGGCAATTGCATAAGGTTTTGATACTGAGTCTTAAACTTATTTACTGTTTACATATGGGGAATAATGTATTTGTGTCATTCTCACAGACTTACTTACAAATGAGCTCATTTTCTCAAGGGTGCTATGATCTTGAGACATCTTCTGGGAGTTCCAAACCTTGAAGTTGTTTCTCAAAGGGAAAATGATGTTGTTGAGTCTGCCAAGATGTCCTCACCTTCAATATGGTTTTTAAATGTTCCCCTTTCTTAATTCATCGTCACATATAAAAAGTACTGAATAATCTTCAAGAAGGAGAGGATACATTCTAAAAGAAATAAACAAAGAATAGAGATAATGGGATGTTTTTCATAATGTTGACTCCTTATACTACAGATGCCTAGCTGAGCCTCTGTTGCTGCTTCTGCTGCTAAGTCACTTCAGTTGTGTCTGACTCTGTGCAACCCCATAGATGGCAGCCCATCAGGCTCCCCCGTCCCTGGGATTCTCCAGGCAAGAACACTGGAGTGGGTTGCCATGTCCTTCTCCAATGCAGGAAAGTGAAAAGTGAAAGTGAAGTCGCTCAGTCTTGTCCGACTCTTAGCGACCCCATGGACTGCAGCCTACCAGGCTCCTCCATCCATGGGATTTTCCAGGCAAGAGTACTGGAGTGGGGTGCCATTGCCTTCTCCAGAGCCTCTGTTAGTTAGTGCTGTGCAATAGAAATTTCTTCTGAGTTGAAAATGTTCTATATCGATGCTGTGCAAAATGGTAGCCATTAGCTATGTATAGCACTTGAAATGTGTTTAATGTAATTAAAGAAATGAATTTTTAAAAAAGTTTTATTGAAATTTAGATAATTTATAACATGTTAGTTTCAAGTGTACAGCAAAGTCATTCAGTTATATATATATGTGTGTGTGTGTGTGTGTGTGTATGTATATACATATATCCTTTTAAAGATTATTTTCCATTATAGGTTATTACAAGATAAAGACTATAGTTCCCTGTGCTATATAGTAGGTCCTTGTTATTTATCTATTTTATATATAGCAGTGTATATATTTTAATTCCGAATTTCTAATTTATCCCTTCCTGCCTTTCCCCTTAGGTAACCATGTTTGTTTTGTCTGTGAATCTGTTTCTGTTTTACAAATCAGTTCATTTGTATCATTTTTTAGATTCCATATATATAAGCAGATACATTTGCCTTTCTCTGTCTGACTTACTTCACTTAGTATGACAATCTCTAGGTCCATCCATGCTGTTGGAAATGGCTGAGTCACATTCCATTGTGTATATATACCACATCTTCTTTATTCATTCATTGTTGATGGACATGTAGGTTGCTTCCATGTCTTAGCCATTATAAATAGCGGGCTGTGAACACTGGGATGCATGTATATTTCTGAATTACACTTTTCTCCAGATATGCCTAGGAGTGGGATCACTGGATCATATGGAGAATTTAATTTTTTTTTGGCTGTGTAGTGCTACATGTGGGATCTTAGTTCAACCAGAGATCCAGCCTTCACCCCCTGCATTGGGAGCTCAGGGTCTTAACCACTGGACTGTCAGGGAAGTCCCCAAGAACTGAATTTTTAATGTTACTTAATTTTAAGTAATATAACAATAAATTAACAAAAATTTAAATAGCCACCTGTGGGTAGTTACGGCTAGTAACTACCACATTGGACAACATAGCTCTAGATCAACCTTAGACTATTAAAGAGTTAAACAAGAAAATGGCAAAAGATTGTTGTAGCCAAACAAGTATCCTTTTTTTTTGGCAATTCCACATGGCTTGTGGAACCTTAGTTCCCTGACCAGGAATCAAACCCATGCCCCCTACAATGTAGTCCGAGTCTTAACCAATGGACCGCCAGGGGATTCCCCAAACAAGTGTACTTCTACAGTGCTTTCTTATCTTTGAGACGCAGTTCAACATTGATCTAATGAGATTTTATTTATTTAAATAAATTAATTGATGAGAGTTAATGGCTTCCCAATTTTTCTTGTGACTGCCATGCTTGTTTTTCTTCATTTCCTACATTTTTACAGGGTACATCCTGCATGGTTCCCCCCGGGGATCTTCCCGACCCAGGGATCGATCCTGCATCTCCTGCATTGTAGGCAGATTTTTTATCGCTGAGCCACCAGGGAAGACCTTTATAGAGTAACAGTTCTTAAAAACAATCTCACCACATCACATCTCTGCTTTAGAATACTCTTCATGCTCAAAATGGATCAGCAGTATAGGAGGCATTGCTCGGAGCTCATTGGAAATACAGAATCTGTCTCCATCCAAACTAACTGAATTAGAATCTGCATTTTAATGAAATATATAGAGTGATTTATATGCACATTCAACTTTGAGAAACACTGTTGCAGGATGAAGTCCAAACTCTTTAACATATCTTAGAGGTTCTGGTCTAGCTCAGTTTCCGGTATCATCTCCAGCAACTGCCCCTTCCCAATCTCTTAAAACCCATATTCAATCTTGTACAAAATGATTTGCAATTTTGGGTATTCATCTTTGCTCTGCTGCCTAACAAACCTTCTTTCTGGTCTTCAATACCCATTAAAAATTTTTTTTCTATGGTTTCTCATAAGAGTTACGTATATCTGTATTTTGCATAATTTTATAGATACCTTTCTTACAGCATGTATCAAATGGATTATAAATACTTGCATGTCCCTCATGCTACACTGTGAACTTTTTGAGGCAGACATTTTTCATATAGCTATGTTATTCTTGATAGTTCCTGATCCATGCTTGCTGTTTGAATGATGTTCCAGAAGTGAGCATTATATAATTGCAATATTTCATAAAATGACTACATTTGAAAGGGAGAAAAAAATTCCTTGTAGAGAAATTTTATTTTACAAGAGAGAAACTGAGGCCCCAAAGTTGAATGACTTTCTCCAAGTTATTAGTATGGTAACATTTTTCTCTGTAAATATTAACAGGACGTGTGTGTACATGCTAAGTCGCTTCAGTCCTGACTCTTTGTGACCCTATGGACTGTAGCCTGCTAGGCTCCTCTGTCCATGGGATTCTCCAGGCAAGAATACTGGAGTGGGTTTCCATGTTCTCCTCTAGGGGATCTTCCCGACACAGGGATACAACCTGTGTATCTTATGTCTCTTGCATTGACAGGAAGGTTCTTTACCGCTAGTGGCACTTGGGAAACCCATATATTAATAGTAGGCACCTCATAAAATATCCAGCCAATAAACACGATAAACTGATTTTTCTCTCTCTGGGTTTTGGATGAACTAAATTTCCCTTGACTAAGGTAAAGACTCTAACAAACTTGGATTATTCTGTATGTCTTCTGCTAATCTTTTCCTCACCTTTCCCTTGTGGGGATGACAGGACTCTTTTCTATCTCGCTTTCAGTTTAGTGTTATATGACGCTAATCAGAAAGATAGTGAAGTAATTACGGATGCAGTACCATTAGTACACAGCTGATAGTAAGCTTTGCATCTCCTTTCATCAGATCTAAGATGAGGTTTCTTGAATTTCAGTGTCTGGCGGAGTAAAGGACACGGACGAAAGCAGTTGGACCAGGTACCATCTAGATAAGACCAAAGCAATCCTCGTAGGCAGAGGGAGACATTTGAAGTATACAGCAGTCAGTTCATGTTGCAAAAGATAAACCCACCCTTTGTCTCTGAGAGCCACAATATTGTAGGAAGTCTTGGATTACAGGCTATTTCTACCTCATTAGATTTTGGCCAGACTTCTAGATTCCCTTCTTACCTGCTCTCAAATAAAAACGGTTTTCTTTTTTTCTAGTTGGGAAGATTCCTTAAACTTACCTTCTTGTACAGTATTTCAGCCTATGTTGATGAGTTCTGTATCAATTATTTATTACACTTGTCTTACAAATCCTAGGCAGTTTCATTCATTTTGTCATGATTCTTTGTTAAAAGAAGGGCTCCATTTTCCTGGTATTCCTTTTAGCTATTTCTGGATTCCAGCTGTTGCTGTTAAGTCACTTCAGTCGTGTCCGACTCTGTGCGACCCCATAGACGGCAGCCAACCAGGCTCCCCCATCCCTGG
Organism: Aepyceros melampus; assembly: GCA_006408695.1. NCBI lineage: Eukaryota > Metazoa > Chordata > Mammalia > Artiodactyla > Bovidae > Aepyceros > Aepyceros melampus. The sequence goes on from SJXQ01003225.1 coordinate 184,586, forward strand.
GATTCTCCAGGCAAGGACACTGGAGTGGGTTGCCATTTCCTTCTCCAATGAATGAAAGTGAAAAGTGAAAGGGAAGTCGCTCAGCCGTGTCCGACTTAGCGACCCCATGGACTGCAGCCTACCAGGCTCCTCCATCCATGAGATTTTCCAGGCAAGAGTACTGGAGTGGGATGCCATTGCCTTCTCCGTGGATTCCAGCTATGGTTTAAAAAAAAAAAAAGAAAAACTTGCCTGAGGGGAGAACATTAATATTAATACTAACCGGAGTGATTTACTTTTAAAAAAATTTGCTTTTTTGTAATGGAGAACACAGTAAATCTACTTAACCAAATTTATTAAATGTCTAGCATATACTACGGTAATCACAGGATGGTTATGACATAGACCTGGGGAATACTGTTTGAATTTTATTTACATATTGTCCAACTGAGATATTACACTAAATATAGCATGACCATAAAATTTGGGGTGAAAACTGGGATACTTTTAAATGAGTAGCAACAACTAAACAACATGGAAAAGAAATGCAAAAAAGCAAAATGGCTGTCTGAGGAGGCCTTACAAATAGCTGTGAAAAGAAAAGAAGTGAAAAGCAAAGGAGAAAAGGAAAGATATAAGCATCTGAATGCAGAGTTCCAAAGAATAGCAAGGAGAGATAAGAAAGCTTTCCTCAGAGATCAATGCAAAGAAATAGAGGACAACAACAGAATGAGAAACACTAGAGATCTCTTCAAGAAAATTAGAGACACCAAGGGAACATCTCATGCAAAGATGGGCTCGATAAGGGATAGAAATGGTATGGACCTAACAGAAGCAGAAGATATTAAGAAGAGGTGGCAAGAATACAGAGAAGAACTGTACTAAAAAGATCTTCATGATCAAGATAATCATGATGATGTGATCACTCACTTAGAGCCAGACATCCTGGAATGTGAAGTCAAGTGGGCCTTAGAAAGCATCACTATGAACAAAGCTAGTGGAGGTGATGGAATTCCAGTTGAGCTGTTTCAAATCCTGAAAGATGACACCGTTAAAGTGCTGCACTCAATATGCCAGCAAATTTGAAAAGCTCAGCAGTGGCCAGAGGACTGGAAAAAGTCAGTTTTCATTCCAGTCCCAAAGAAAGGCAATGCCAAAGAATGATCAAACTACTGCACAATTGTACTCATCTCACATGCTAGTAAAGTAATGCTCAAAATTCTCCAAGCCAGGCTTCAGCAATACATGAACTGTGAACTTCCAGATGTTCAAGCTGGTTTTAGAAAAGGCAGAGGAACCAGAGATCAAATTGCCAACATCCGCTAGATCATGGAAAAAGCAAGAGAGTTCCGGAAAAACATCTACTTCTGCTTTATTGACTATGCCAAAGCCTTTGACTGTGTGGATCACAATAAACTGTGGAAAATTCTGAAAGAGATGAGAATACCAGACCACCTGACCTTTCCTCTTGAGAAATCTGTATGCAGGTCAGGAAGCAATAGCTAGAACTGGACATGGAACAAGACTGGTTCCAAATAGGAAAAGGAGTCCGTCAAGGCTGTACATTGTCACCCTGCTTATTTAACTTCTATGCAGAGTACATCATGAGAAACGCTGGGCTGGAAGAAGCACGAGCTGGAATCAAGATTGCCGAGAGAAATATCAATAACCTCAGCTATGCAGATGACACCACCCTTATGGCAGAAAGTGAAGAGGAACTAAAAAGCCTCTTGATGAAAGTAAAAGAGGAGAGTGAAAAAGTTGGCTTAAAGCTCAACATTCAGATCATGGCATCCGCTCCCATCACTTCATGGGAAATAGATGGGGAAACAGTGGAAACAGTGGCTGACTTTATTTTTGGGGGCTCCAAAATCACTGCAGATGGTTACTGCAGCCATGAAATTAAATGATGCTTACTCCTTGGAAGGAAAGTTATGACCAACCTAGATAGCATATTCCAAAGCAGAGACATTACTTTGCCAACAAAGGTCCATCTAGTTAAGGCTATGGTTTTTCCATTGGTCATGTATGACAAAATCACTGCAGATGGTTACTGCAGCCATGAAATTAAATGATGCTTACTCCTTGGAAGGAAAGTTATGACCAACCTAGATAGCATATTCCAAAGCAGAGACATTACTTTGCCAACAAAGGTCCATCTAGTTAAGGCTATGGTTTTTCCATTGGTCATGTATGGATGTGAGAGTTGGGCTGTGAAGAAAGCTGAGCACCAAAGAATTGATGCTTTTGAACTGTGGTGTTGGAGAAGACTCTTGAGAGTCCCTTGGACTGCAAGGAGATCCAACCAGTCCATCCTAAAGGAGATCAGTCCTGGGTGTTCATTGGAAGGACTGATGCTGAATCTGAAACTCCAATACTTTGGCCACCTCATGAGCAGAGCTGACTCACTGGGAAAGACCCTGATGCTGCCAGGGATTGGGGGCAGGAGGAGAAGGGGACGACAGAGGATGAGATAGTTAGATGGCATCACTGACTCAATGGACATGAGTTTGGGTAAACTCCGGGAGTTGGAGATGGACCGGTAGGCCTGGCGTGCTTTGATTCATGGGGTCACAAAGAGTCAAACATGACTGAGCGATTGAACTGAACTGAGCAACAACTAATGAGTACATCTGATCAACAGATTAAACAAGGACTATCCTGGGCAAACTGGACCATTAAGAAAACATTCGTTTCTGTTATAATTTTTTTTTGGCATTTTAAATATTACAGTTACTAGGGACTGATGCTGCTGCTAAGTCACTTCAGTCGTGTCTGACTCTGTATGACCCCATAGATGGCAGCCCACCAGGCTCCCCCGTCTCTGGGATTCTTCAGGCAAGAACACTGGAGTGGGTTGCCATTTCCTTCTCCAATGCATGAAAGTGAAAAATGAAAGTGAAGTCGCTCAGTCGTATCTGACTCTCAGCGACCCCATGGACTGTAGTCTACCAGGCCCCTCCATCAATGGGATTTTCCGGGCAGGAGTACTGGAGTGGCTTGCTATTGCCTTTTCCTACTAGGGACTAGTTTGGGTTAAATATAACTATGCCCATTGTATGTCAGACACTATAGTAAAGTGTACTCAGATTTGGGGCTTTCCCTGGTGGTACAGCGGTAAAACAAAACAAAACAAAACACATCTGTCAATGCAGGAGACGAAAGACGCTGGTTCAATCCTTGGGTCAGGAAGATCCCCTCGAAATCTTCCTGGAAATGGCAAGTCACTCCAGTATTCTTGCCTGGAGAATTCCATGGACAGAGGAGCCTGGCAGGCTACAGTCCATTGGGTTGAGCTTGCTATTGCCTTTTCCTACTAGGGACTAGTTTGGGTTAAATATAACTATGCCCATTGTATGTCAGACACTATAGTAAAGTGTACTCAGATTTGGGGCTTTCCCTGGTGGTACAGCGGTAAAACAAAACAAAACAAAACACATCTGTCAATGCAGGAGACGAAAGACGCTGGTTCAATCCTTGGGTCAGGAAGATCCCCTCGAAATCTTCCTGGAAATGGCAAGTCACTCCAGTATTCTTGCCTGGAGAATTCCATGGACAGAGGAGCCTGGCAGGCTACAGTCCATTGGGTTGCAGAGTCAGACACAACTTAGCTTTCACTTGCACATGCACGTATGCACGTGCACACACATACACCCACAGATTTTAGTCAGGGAAACAGAATATATACATACCGCTATATTAAACAATTGTGTATAGAGGCATAAATATTGCACAGAAAGTCAGCATACCTAGACTGAAAATTTGCCTTAAAATTCAATCTCTTCCTTTGATTGAATCCCTAAACCTCTCGGGCTGTTTCCTTACCTATAAAATGTAATGATACTTATTCTTCGTACGTTGGTATAAGAAGGTGGTAAAAAAATGTGAATGCAGCTAACATAGTGTCTATTTATCAAATAACAAATGCTTTATAACAGATTATCTGATTTTATTGATTTTTTAGTTTAATGAAGGCAGCTAGAGTGGAAGACAGATTTCTTTAGAAAGAAAATATTTCTAAAAACGTTTATTGTAAAGAATTTTATTTTTTTTTTACTATATTTCATGGCCAGTTTTGCCCCATTCGCAGCTCCATCCATATTATTTTGAAGCAAATCTCAGATATCACACAATTTCATCTATAGGTATTTTAGTATGTGTCACTAAGGATTCTTTACTTTTCTAACATCATCACATTATCATTATTAACCAAATAAAGCAACAATGATTCTCCACTATACCAGGTACCTCGTTACTGTCCAAATTGCCTGGTCTCTAAAAGTTTTCCACTCATTTTTTAAAAGATGAGGTCCATGAATCCTTGCACTTGTTTGATGTTTTTAAGTTTCATTTAAAGTATAGATTCCCTCTTCACCTCTTTTTAATTTTTTTCCTTGCAATTTAGTTGCTGTAAAAAAAACTTGGTTTGGGGGAATTCCTTGGTGGTCCAGTGGTTTGAACTCCACGTTTCCACTGCTGGGGACTGGGTTTGATTCCTGGTCTAGGAACTAGGATTCTGCAAGTCTCTAGGTGTGGCAAAAACAAAAAACAAAAAAACAAACAACTCAAATCTGGGTTTTGCCCTGTAAAATATTCTGTAGAGTATTCTATAGAGTGCAATCCCATGGTGCAGTTTACTCGCAGAATACGTTTTATTTGATTCTAATACAAGTCTTATTTTAGTGAGTTTTGTCATTAACATGCACATTTGTATGTCTTGAATGATAACTCATACATTGCGTCTACTTGCAATTTTCAAAGACTCCCATGGCATTCCTACAATATGCCTGAGTGGGATAGAAGTACCGTGTTTACGAGAGCACAGATTAGCATTGAGATACTTCATTGTCAATTCTGGTTCCATCACTCACTAGTTGTCTGAAATACACCTCCTTTTGTAGGTTTCTAAAATGGGGTTAATATCTGAGTTGGTCATTGTTAAGATTAGGTAAATGAAGAGCTTAGCATGCTTTCTGACACACGGGATGGCTCTTAAGTGCTATTAATACTGTTTACAATGAGGAAAGTAAAATTTGGCCTTGAATTTAGAATGAAGTTGGGGAGAGACAGATACCAAAACCTAAATGGGTATAAATAAATATAGTCAAAGGGATCATGGAAACTGAGATGTGGAACTTGATGGAGAAATAGCTTTGAGAAGAGATTCACTCACTTTGTATGTCTGCTATTCTGCATAACACTCTCAGTCCACTTGTTCAGTCCTCACAACTACACTGTGAGGAGACACTTCTTACAAGGTATGTGTGAGAAGACTGAGGCTCCAGGAGATCAGTCTTGCTCCAGGTCATCAGTTAGCAGGGGACCTTGGTATAGTTTAATATGTTCCTCTGTTCTATTTCCTATAAATTGGTTGATGTATTTAGAAGGTGTTGTAAATTTAGGTTTGATTGTTTTTTGGTGGGGGGGGCAAACAACTTCTACATATAGTTGTATAATTTTTCTATCAGGAAGCACATAATGCCTGGTTGATTATCTTTTATGACATTAGCAGCTGTTGCTATTTAATTGATATTTAATGCTTAGCTTTCTTTGTTCATTAAGGGTTTTGTGTTTATTTCTGATCTCATAAAATTCACTTGTTTTTTCACTTCTGAAAGTGGTCAGAGTTGTAATTAAGATGAAGATGTAATTAAGAAAATATTTACATTAATTATGTCTATATGGCCCAACCTCCAATACTATCCTATATCACTTTAAAGATGTGCTCATTGATTGCTAGGGGGGAATAAAAATAGAAATAACTTTATAATGCTATAAATGAAAGATGATTAGAATGTGATTTCCCCAGACCTTTTTAATATAAATGGCTCTATGGGTTTTATGACATAATAATTAAGAAATAACTTCCTATATTGCTAGATGCACAAAAAAGTAATTAATAAGCTTATCTACACCAACATCCTCTAAATTTTTCATTACTTCTTGTCTTCAAATCCTAATAATTAAACTGTTCTAATCTCTAGCTTATTTTCTAGGAACAAACAATATATTCTTTCTCTGATGCTCTGCTCTTTTGTTATCACTAATATAATACTGTTATTTTGATTTAAAATGACAGTATGGTCCTACAGTCATAGCTAAGCACTTTGAGTTATTTTTCCAATAATGCTGATTAACTTTTGATGAACCAGTCATATTCTTCCACCTAGTTCCTGGTCAAGAAATAACATGTTGTCATCTGACAACTGGCAAAGATTAACAGTCAGCTGTGGCCACTGCACTGACTGACTCACCCAGGGATTTAAACCACGACCTTGGCCTATTATCATGCTGTTATAATCTACTGAGCAACACAGCCAGAAAAATAAATTCTGAAGACAGGAAGTAAAAAATTCTATTTGTGTCTCCATGCCTAAATCACCGCACATCTGCGTCCTTTCAGTAATTCTATTAGCAGGTGTTTTGGATATGCATGAAGATGGGAAGGCAGGATATTCTGAAAATCCAAGCTGATCATGTCAGTTCTCTGACTAAAGAAACCTCCACTGCCTATCTAATAACTATAGGATAAGTTCAAATTCTTCAGCAGAGCGCATAAGGTTATAGCATAATGTTGCCACTGCCTATTTCCCCAGCTTTATCTCTTGCTGCAACTCCCTGCCTCATTCTCCAGCAACAGTGATTTTTCTCATTATTTTGTGACCGCTCATGTAATTGTACATATATTTATCAAGAGTTTGTAATATATGAGACAGTCTGATAGGCCTTGGGGAACGTGGAGTGAAAGGCATATATATTCCTTGCCCTTAAGAATTCACGGCCTAGTTGAGGAGCCAGACAGGGAGATTAATTGGTCCAGCACTGTGTGACAAGTGCTATCTGTGAGTAAGGTAGTACAGTGCTGAGAGCCTGGGGAAACAGGAGGAAGCACACAAAAGGAAGGGATGAGCACATGGTGGAGAAGACCAGTTACTGACAGAGAAGAAGGTTACAGCAGACGGAGCCGAAAGGGTGGTTCAAGTTGAGGGAATATAAATGAAAGTCCTAAAGGTGAGAAACTTTATATATTCAATAAAGTACAAGTCAGTTGTCACGGCTGAATAGGGGTGTGTGTTAGTAGGCTGAGTTGCAGATAAGGCTACAGAGGTGGGCAGTAGTGGAATCCTAAGGAACCTTGGACAAAGAGTTTAGATCTTATTTCTTTCCACCTATGTTTCCTCCTTTCGAAGCTGCTTTTTCCTTTCCTTGGACTTCCCAGGTGACCCAGGGGTGAAGAATCCACCAGCCGATGGAGGAGACACAAGAGACATGGGCTTGATCCCTGGGTCGGGAAGATTCCTTCGGTAGGAAATGGATAACCCCAAATCAGTATTCTTGTCTGGAGCATTCTGTGGACAGAGAAGGCTGGTGTGCTACAGTTCGTGTGGTCACAAAAAAGTCAGACATAGCTGAGCATGCACTCATTTCCTTTTCACCCACCCAACTTAAACCAATCATGACAAGATTTTCTCCCCAGAAATTAACTCAACGAGTATTTATTTGTTGGAATACCTACTACATGTGATGTACTGTTCTAGGTCCATACGATACATTAGTAAAAATCCTACTTTGTTCATGTGCTTAAATATTCTTGTGCAGGAAGTTAAAGATTAATGATAAACATAAAAAGCTGGGATATTATTCAACTTGGAGTAAAACTTGGAGAGTGGCAAGTGTCATGGAAGAATCAGGGTAAGGTAAAGGAGACTAGAGTGACTAGGGAGCAGGTGAAACAGGCTGGAATATTAAACAGGATGGGTAACTAAGTAGAAACGCACAGAAGGAGAGTAGGCCATGTGTATATCGGGGTGAACAGTATTTTGGGCAGAAGGGACAGCTAGAGGAAAGCTTACAAGAGACTAGTAGATGAGGTCAGAGAGGTTATGTGGGACTTGCAGGCCATTTAAGGGGTTTAATTCTGAGTCAAGTAGGGAGCCACCACAGGATTTTGACCAGTAGAGTGATATGATTTGACTAATATTTTAGGAGGCTTTGTCTTTATGCTGTGTGGAGAAAAGACTGAAAGCCACAAGGACAGAAGCAGGGAGATCTGTTAGGAGAAACTGAGGGCTGCAATGATTCTAAGCATTGTGAGGCAGCCAGATCTGTTAGCAGAGTACTGAGTCTTCAGTAAATTTTACTGATTGTTACAGTTTTGATTTTAGTTTAGATATGCCTCCTATAACTTATTTAGTAGATTGCAAGTAATTAGCCCTTGTCGTTGTTTAGTCACTAAGTTGGGTCCGACTTAGTGAATCATAGTTCGCCAGGCTCCTCTGGCCATGGGATTTTTCAGGCAAGAATACTGGAGTGGGTTGCCATTTCCTCTCCAGGGAATCTTTCTTACCCAGCGATCAAACTCATGTCTCCTGCACTGGCAGGCAGATTCTTAACCAATGGAAGCCCTAATTAGCCCTTACCCTTATGCAAAAATCAAAGTCCACAGGTTTACAGGCATAAGTTTACAAACTTATGTTCCTATAGGAACTGAAGAAAGGATTTGCATTTCTGAGTTAGTTTGTGGCCTGTCAGAGAACTCAATGAAGGATGAAGATGAAGATGGAGAGTTACTCCTAAAGGTAAGTAAGAACAATTCACTTTCAACTCAACTTCAAATGTATTCATATATTTGAGGGACATGCTTAAGTAAAACATAATGCCTTACAAGATATAATGAGATGTGATAAACATTTTAGGTTAAATACTAAACCAGAACAAACAAAACAAAACAGAGATGAAAAGACAGATCTTTGGAAGGTGTTTTAGTTCTCAGCGTACCAATTTTACTTTAAACTGGGTCTACTACTTTGAAAAGTAGCCCATTTCAAATTCTATGGGATTCTGTATGTTATATAAATACTGTGACAAATTTTTATTTTGAAAATGTGTATGAATCAGAGTGGAAGATGATTTTAAGATACCTCCACTGCTAAGCATTCCCTTTAATAGGAAAACAACACATGTAGTTGTTTGTAGTAAAGAAATGTAAAAAGGAAATACACTTCTGCTTTATCCAGTCCTATAAGAAATCAGGTATCCCAGTGATACCAGCTTATGAACATTGAGTTTTATATGCTGGCATTATCTCTAGGCAGGTGAGAGGTAGGAGGGGTTCTGGGAGACACAGCTGCAGGCACTCAGCATCCTTTGTGACTGGTAGAAAACAGTGCTTGGCCCAGGGTGTGACTCTGCTATAAAATAAGCCAAAATTGTTCGGTTTGGACAACCTCTTTTAAGTTCACATTTTATGTACTCAAAATAACTAAGCTCTTTAGCCTCCAGGTAGTCTGTTTCTACTTGGGTTGATAGCTGGCTGGGGAATGGAGGTGGTGGTGCTTCAAATCTGGCCAGAAATAGGTGAATAAGGTAGTGTATTCCACCATCCTTTTTGTTTTTAGCTCTAATCTCCTTTCTTTTAAAGGAGCTTTTAGTGTATTTTAGTGGCAGTGAGGTAAAAGTCATAGATATGTGTATTTACTGTTACCTGTCATTGCATATTAGTGGAAAGGAAAGTGGGATGTTATTTAAAAACTCAATATTCCAATTTTAGGTAAAAAAAAAAAATCAGTCTCACTAGAAGTGTTCTTTTTGTTTTCCACTTCCCAGTTTCTCCTCCATTATCTTTTATTGTAATGCACTTAGTATAGTTTTCAATCTTTGCTATGTTTTAGTCACTTAGCAATTTTCAAAATATACTCTTGACCAGAGTCCTTATGCCAGAGACTGATTCATTGGATCTAGGGTTAGACTCAGGTGATATTTTTAAAAAGTGCAGCTAGGGTTTAAAATTGCCATGGTTTCAAACAGGAGTAAAAGTATCTGGGTTCTAGTTGCAGTGCTGCCATTTACTAGCTGGCTGACCTTAGTCCTCTAGTTCCCATAAAATGATGAGGCTGGATTAGAGATATATAATAATCCCCTAATTCTACAACAAAATCACATTCATTTGGATTCATATGATCTCATTAAACTGACTCCAAAGAGATGAAAACTGAATTACTTGGGGGTGTGAGAGCTTGATTTGAAGTAGGTGAGTAATATAAATAAATGAGTAAATAAATAAATAAAAGCACTTAAGGAAACTTTTCCCTTACAAGGGGTGAGAGAAAAGAAACAGAAGACATTTATGCTTAGAAATCACAAGAGACTTCCAAGGCAACTTTGTGTATCCCCAGGTCTCTCAAATTGGGAGCTAGTCAGATGCTACCCGGGGAACGGGGACTGGGAGGAGGAGAGAGTTTGCTACACACCAAGAAGATAAATATAATACAAGTCCCCATGGCTTTACACTACTCATCAGATGGTAATCTGGCCTGGTACTAAACAGAGCTAGCGTGGAAGGCGGGGTAGGGGTGTGTACGTATACGTAGTACACACACGTACACGCAACCCCACCTCAGTCATTCACTGCGCTTGCCAAGAGCAGGCAGAGAGGGTGATCCCTGGCAACGAGTCCCCCTGGCCTCAACTCTACCCCTCTCCACTAGCTCCCAGTCCCGCCCCACTCCACCCCACACCAGAGGGTTGTCAGGGAGGGGCTCAGCCCTACCCAAAACCCAGGGCAGCGGCGGCCACTGCCATTCTCCAGGAGCTGGTTTTCTGTTCACTCTCAACCTCTTTCATCTTACCCGTCCCTGTGCTTGGAAAACCACTCTCCCACTAACCCCATCCCCTGATGGGGTGGCTTCCCTGCCACTACTCTCCAGATAAGGCCCGCCAAAGAGGGCCAAAGAGAACGAAGCCCTTGGCCCAAGCACCAGCTGATCCTCATTCTCCGACCGATCCTTAGTCCTTTGCCTTCACATTTACAGCCTCCGGTCTCCTCCTCGTCCGCACACCTTTCCCAGACAAACCCTAACTCCCCCAATGTCACCTCCTACTTCTCCAGCCTCTCCTGCGCCCTCAGTCAATATCTCTTCGAGCTTTCTNGGGGATAATCCAGAGAGAAGGTGTGGGGCGGGAGGGGGGAGGTGGGGGTCGGGATTGGGAGTTCATGTACACTCGTGGCTGATCCATGTCAATGTGTAGCAAAAAGAATACAGTATTGTAAAGCAAAACAAACTAAAAAATAAAAATTAATTAAAAAAAAAGAAGAAAAAAAAAAAAAAGAAGGCAGCTGTAGGCAGCTCTGAATGTGAGCAGATACAGTGGCAAATGTGGGAGCACAGGGAGATTTGAATTTGGTGATGACTTTACATACTTTCCATGGGTAAGAGAAGGTGGAGGAGAGAAGATAGGGAGCAAAGGGAGACGCCCTTTCTTTAATAACTGCAAAGTGACAGCCTCATCCCAGTGATGGGATATCTTAGTAGATGCTTTCTCTCCTAACTCAGCACTGTTTAAGTGGGTTAAGAGTCTAGCTATTCCTCCCATTCACTGCTTGGATCTCCCTCCTCAGGATATCACTGCCCCAAAGTAAGAGTGGCCGGTGGCCCATGAGTCTCCATGGTGAAAAACATGGAGAAAACATGGTGAAAAACATGGGGAAATTTTGTAAAGGAATAAAGAGTTTACTCCAGTGTTTCTTTATGAAATTTTCAAACATATAGCAAGCTTGAAAGAAGTAAAAATCAATACCCATAGGCCTACAACCCAGTGCTCACCATTCATATTTTATGTGGTTTGATTTATCACATATTTATCCATCAAGCAACATACATAGCCTTAGTCAGAATTCAATATTTTTAAATAGTTTTCTTTTAATGTAAAATGTACAACAATGAAAAGCAGAGATCTTAGTATATATTCACTGAGTTATGATAACATACCTGTGTAATCTATTGTGTATCAAGTTATAGAACATTGTCATCTCCCTGGAAATTTCCTTCATGTCCCTTCTCAGTGAGTCTTGAAGATCACTGTTCTGGGTTTTTCTCCTATATATTAGCTATATTTCCACTAGAACTTTATTTAAATAGAACCATATAGTATTGGCTTTTTTGACATACTGTTTTGCTTATATAACATAGTGATTTTGAGAGTCATTCATGTTGTGATGTATGTCAGTAGTTTGATCCTTTTTTGTTGCTTAGTCATATTTCATTGTATGATATACCAGTTTGTCTGCTGTTCTCTTGTTGATCCCCATCTGGCTGTTTCCAATTTGAGTCTATTATGAATATAGCTGCTGTGAGCATTCTTGTACAAGTCTTTTGTAAATACATGTTTCATTCTCTTTGAAAAATACATAGGAGTGGGATTGCTCAGTTGCAGGGAAGGTGTATATTAGCTGTATACAAGAAATTGCCATACTTTTCCAAACTATTTATCCTATTTTGTATTTCCACCGATGACACATGAGGTTCCAGCAGGTCTACTGCCTCATCAACGTTGGCTGTTACCAGTCTTTTTAATTTTAGCCATACTGGTGAGCACGTGGTGGTATCTGCTATGGTCTCAATGTTTGTGTCGCCCTAAAATTCATGTGTGGAAATCCTAATGCACAATGTGATGATGGTATTAGGGGTTGAGGTCTTTGGTGGGAGGTGATTAGGTCATGATGAGTGCTTATATAAAAGAGGCCCTGGAGACCTTCCTACTCCCTTCTACCAAGTAAGGACACAAGTAGATGTCTTTGACCAGGAAGAGGGCCCTTCCCTGACCATACGGCCAATCTTGATCTTGGACTTCCAGCTTCCATAATGGAGAGAAATAAATTTCTGTTGTTTACAAGCTATCCAGTCTCTGATACTTTGTTATATTAGCCCACACAGACTAAGATAGTATCTTGCGGCTGCTGCTAAGTTGCTTCAGTCGTGTCTGACTCTGTGCGACCCCATAGACAGCAGCCCACCAGGCTCCCCCATCCCTGGGATTCTTCAGGCAAGAACACTGGAGCAGGTTGCCATTTCCTTCTCCAGTGCATGAGAGTGAAAAGTGAAAGTGAAGTCACTCAGTCATGTCCGACTCTTTGCGACCCCATGGACTGCAGCCTACCAGGCTCCTCCGTCCATGGTATTTTCCAGGCAAGAATCTGGAGTGAGGTGCCATTGCCTTCTCCAATGCATGAAAGTGAAAACGTGAAAGTGAAGTCGCTCAGTTGTGTCTGACTCTTTGCGACCCCATGGACTGCAGCCTCTTATTATGGTTTTAATCTGCATGAAGATGGAGTTTCTAAATGCTTAAAATTTAAGCAGGTGAAAAAATCTTGATCCTAAGGTTACTTAAAGGAGGTATAGCTAAAGAAATGGGGAGCATGCTGGCCAGACTGAAAAGCTGATTTGATAAGTAGTATATTGAAATTTTGCTGTGTCCAGGGTAAGAGAAGAAAGTCAAGAAACACTTATAAACATCAAAATCAGCTAACAATAGAGGAAATATACAAGGAGGAAATCTTAGACAAGACAGTTAAGATTATATATTTTATGTATATGCTATAGAATTCTATGACTTCCCTGGTGACTCAGATGGTAAAGCATCTGCCTACAATCCGGGAGACCTGGGTTCAATCTCTGGGTCAGGAAGATCTCCGGGAGAAGGAAATGGCAACCCACTCCAGTCTTCATGCCTGGAAAATCCCATGGATGGTGGGCTACGGTCCATGGGGTCAAAAAGAGTCTGACATGACTGAGCAACTTCACTTTATAGAACTCTATACATAGCTCTGGGTAAAATGAATAAGAATCTTAGGAAAATAGTTATCATTATAATGCTACCGACTTGAAGATATATATACTTTTTATTTCAGTGCTATTTCTACTAAATTAACTTAAACTTTTGAGTTTTATTTTTCACTTATAATGTTATTAAATTATAAGGTAAATACTCTTGAAGAAATGTACAGTCATGTTAGTCATCAGATATAGAAACTTGGATAGACTTACTAATAACTTGTGTATTCAAATCATTTGTGTCTTCTATATTTAAAAGCTTTCAGAGCTAAAGGAGATTTCAATTCTGTGTGTTTTCTTTGGTCTTCCTGGACTTAGAATAATCTAACATTCTGACCATTGTAAGCTAATTAAAGTCAAATATTACATTGAAGGAACATTATGTAATTTTTTTGCATTCTAACATCTACTTATATAATTCACATTTTATAATATCCTGCAAGATTCATAACTTTCCAAATTTCAGTTTCATAGTTTTGCCATTTTTGGTTAAGAAAGTACATTAATTACATTAAAAAAGGTAAACCATTTGTCTGTTTCTATTTCAGATTCTGTATTAGAGATTCCCAAGCAAGATTTTTTTCAAGAAGCAAAAACTCTCATTGCTCAACATTATAAGAAAATAAATGAGGTTAGTGTTTTGAATTTAACTAACATCATATTTTTCAGGAAACTAATAACAATTTTTGTATACTACAACAACTGTTACAAATGATTGCATGAACCCTAGTAGATTTTGAACAGAAGAGAAAATGAAATCCTTACAAGCTATAAAAAATTGATTTCGGGTTGCATTTAAAAATGAAAGATTTTTCAGCTCTACAGGTTATTTAATTACATATATGTTCAGTTCATACATTTAACTTAATTTTTAATGTTTTCTGTTGTTGAATTACAATGGACGTTTTTGGATTAAATATCTCATGTAAAGATCCCTCTTCAAACACTGTTAGATGAAGCTAAACTAGAAAACACACTGTGAGATGTGTCCCTCGTACGCCGCCAGCATGACATACTCACCTGTATCTTTTTCCACATCACTTTGTATTAGGACTGTGTACCAGTCTGATTGTTCCTTGAGGCCAGTAGCTGTCTTGTGTATTAGGACTGTGTACCAGTCTGATTGTTCCTTGAGGCCAGTAGCCGTCTTGTTTGAATGTTGCATCCCTCGCAGCGAGTCTTGTGCCTGGCTCGATAAGTAATTGCTTAATGGCATAGAATGGTGGGGAGGAATGAAAGGGAAAGGGGTGGCAAAGAGATAGGAGAAAAGGGTACAGGATGAAATTTTGGAGGAGAACACCCGGAGAGGAGATGGGGACTCTGGGGAGCAGTGGCTGCTGCGGCAGATGGCCCTCTGGGGAGACAGGGGACAGGAGGAGATCTAAGGCGGTTTACTGGGTGCCACCCGTTCTCTCTCTTTTGAATATTTTTTTAAAGAAAAAAAAAACTATAGTTTAAAATAAATATTTTAACTTTTTCCATGTTTCCTGTTGAGGGGGAAGAGGATTATGTATTTTTTAAAATTGTTTCTGCTGTATGATAGAGAGAATCAGCTGTATGTCCACATATATCCCCTCCTTCTTGAGCTCCTTCCATCCCATCCCCACCTTTGCTCACCACAGAGCACCCCGCTGAGCGCCCTGTGCTATCGAGCACGTTCCAACTAGCTATCTGTTTTACACATGGCAGTGTCCATACAGCAGTCCTAATCTCCCAACTTATTCCTCCTTGTCTACTCTGTCCACCGATCCGTTCTGTACTTCTGGGTTATTCCTGTCCTGAAAATATGTTCATCTATACTATTTCCCTAGACTGCACACTTTCACAGTAATATATTTGTTTTTCTGTTTCTGACTGACTTTTCTTTGTATGACAGATTCTGGTTCCATCCATGTCTCTATAAATGACCTAATATTGTTCCTTTTATGACTAAGTAATATTCCATTGTATATATGTATTGATGGACATTTAGGTTGCTACCATGTAACTCAGCAACTCCGCTACAGAGTTGTGAGAAAACCATAATTCCAAAAGACACATGCACCCCAGTGTTCAATGCAGCATCATTTAAAATAGCCAGTACATGAAGGGTTATAATTTTTACACGTGCTTGTTTTAAATGGTCCTGTAGGCCGAGACTGACCACAGGTGGTTTTAATCTTGGAATCAACATTGTTAACATTGCTTACTAATTTTTGCCTTTAATCAATTAAAAGTACTTGGAAATAGATGGGGAAACAGTGTCAGACTTTATTTTTTTGGGCTCCAAAATCACTGCAGATGGTGATTGCAGCCATGAAATTAAAAGACGCTTACTCCTTGGAAGAAAAGTTATGAGCAGCCTAGATAGCATATTCAAAACCAGAGACATTACATTGCCGACTAAGGTCCGTCTAATCAAGGCTATGGTTTTTCCAGTAGTCATGTATGATGTGAGTGTTAGACGGTGAAGAAGGCTGAGTGCCGAAGAATTGATGCTTTTGAAGTGTGGTGTTGGAGAAGACTCTTGAGAGTCCCTTGGACTGCAAGGAGATCCAACCAGTCCATTCTGAAGGAGATCAGCCCTGGGATTTCTTTGGAAGGACTGATGCTAAAGCTGAAACTCCAATACTTTGGCCACCTGATGTGAAGAGTTGACTCATTGGAAAAGACTCTGATGCTGGGAGGGATTGGGGGCAGGAGGAGAAGTGGACAACCAAGGATGAGATGGCTGGATGGCATCACTGACTCGATGGACGTGAGTCTGAGTGAACTCCAGGAGTTGGTGATGGACAGGGAGGCCTGGCGTGCTGTGATTCATGGGGTCGCAAAGAGTCAGACACGACTGAGTGACTGAACTGAACTGAACTGAACAAATTGTATGGATTTCAGTAGTAGGCATGTGAGATTAAAAGTTTACACTCTTCAGAGTTAGATAGCTGTGCCTTAGAACCTTCACCTACTTTTAAAATTTTATCTAATAATAAGAGGACAATATCCTACCTTTGGTTGCTTGGTAAAATCTAATACCAGTGTACTGAAACCTTCTTATTGGCATTTTGGGTTGGCATCTGTTTACTTTGTCTGAACCTTTTCTTGTACAGAGAAGAGCCATAGCTCTATCTATGGGCTAGAGAATTACTAGACTAGAACAATTATAATTGTTTGGATAACTGCCTATCAGAGACCTGGGACTATATTATTTTCTATTACTCAAGGTAGTCAAAATTAGTAAGCAATTAAGTGATTGCAAGGATCTAAAATACATATCCAATTAGTAATATGCTTTCCTTAAGAACCTATGTCCATGTGTAAGCAGTTATTTCTGATTCAACAGAGAATTTTGAGGATGTTACCATTTTTTTTTTGACATTTGAAGATTCTCCAAAGATGGCTGAAAGTGAATTCTTATTTGTCTATTTGAAAACTTCTATTTTAAAATTGACTTTAAAGCTGTATTAGAAAATATCACTTTGAGGAAAGCATCATTATTTAAAATTTTATATATATATATTTTAAATGGAATATAACACTTATGCTTGTTAAGGGCTTTTAGAGAACAATGAAAGATAACATCTACTTTATCTGAGTATTGTCATGTGCTTTAAGTAAATGTCTTATACAGTAAAGTACTTTGTAAAATATATTTAGTGGGTATAATTTTATTAATTTATTACCAAATTCATTACCTAGTTTTATACAGTTAAATTTAATTAAATTTATTTTTGTTTATAGAATAAAGTTCCAGGTACTTCTATAAATGTCTTCAGAAATAAACATCAGAAACCAAAATCTACCAAATTCATACCTTTGGAGATCAAAAAAAAGGAAACACTTGATGCGGTCCAAGAACTTCAGGCAGCATACAAAAGGATTTGTTTTCCCAAGGACTGTTCCAAAAGTGGACCTTCTGAGGAGCCTCCACAACGGACTGCTTTCAATGAGCCACACATTTTTAATATAAAAAAGAAACACAAGGAGCCTATAGATCTAATTGTGAAAGGTAAGTATTTTGGTGGAGCAAAGAAGTTCAGCAAGCCACCATGCAGAATTATTTGCTCATGGTGTGCTTGTAATGAAATTTCTACATTTAAACAAAACCCCACATTTTAAATGCTAGCAGTGAAAGGTAGGGAGGCATGATTGGAAGAGTTGCTAACCTCTGGGAGCCACCAGAAGGTGAAAAGAAGACATCCTCGTGGAAAGAGGAATGCAGAGGAACAGAATGGGTTGATCACTTCTTCCAGTAGGCACAGTTCCTAGAGCAGGCAGAGGCTCATGGCTCTGGGGTCTGTTGTTGAGTGGGATAGCTAGGGAAGGTGAGCTATTCATGAGGATGTTACCCCAAGACTGTAAAAGGATTTGGAGGAGGTATAGAGTTTCCTTTAGGACCTATTGTGGTAAAGGTTTCTTCTTCATCAGGATTTCGGTAAAGTGGAACCTGGAGGTCTATTTAAGCAGAGTAATACTGTTTTTTGAGACTAATGTGTTTTCTGGCCAGAATAAATTACCTCTCAAAATACATTTCTAGTTATAAACTTTCATAACTGCATCTACATTTCCCTCTTTTGTTATTGCTTACTATGTTATTCATTCATTTGAATTTTTTTCATTCAATGAGTGCCTGCCCTGTGTCAGGCAGTGTGTTAGGAGTTGGAAACACAAAGTTTAAAAGGCTCAGAGAGTAGTGGTGGGGACAAATATTTGTGTAATTTCTTATTCTGACAACCGCTGATATACAGTTGGTGCAAGTGATTATGGAGACACTGAGGAGTAACCAACCAGATGCCAGAGGGAAAATTTCTCAGACGAGATCTCATTAGAATGAGTTTTAAGGAGAAGTTCATTACAGGTAAGTAAGAACAGGAGAGGCCATTTGGATCAGTGGAAGAGCCAAAGGACGAAAGAAAATGATATGTCTTGGGGAAGGAGAGATTTGGTAAGAAATGAAGTTGTGGAGATGGGTGAGACTAGATTTTGATGCGATTATAATAGCATACCCAGGAGTTGACCCATGTGTATTCAAGAGCCAATGATATTGAAGCTGGGAGAAGGGGAAGGAGTGAAGTATGACTACTTCTTTCTGTCAAGAAAAATAAAACTGCAGTAGAGCCTGTGGAGAGAATGGTGGCAGAAAGAAATGAGAGGAGGCTGCCCAGAAAAGAGATGGTCCATATAAGAGATGGCAGGGTCTAACGTAGGGCAGGAGTGAAGCATGAAGTGTCCAGGAGGGATTTATTGCAGTGTTTCTCTGTGTACTATTCAGAACACTAGTCATGAGTAATTCACCTTGACACAAGGGTTCTTTGGTTAGATAAGTTTGAAAAATGCATTTACTTCTTGGAGATTCATAATGAAGATTAATATATTAAAAGCTCTGAAAAGATTTCTAGATGGGAAAACTCAACAGATATCATTAAGGGAATTCAGAGGGAGAAGCAAATTTAGGGCAGGTGGAGACAGGAATGGGAAAGATAACCAATTTAGTTGTAGACCTGTTCAATAGACATGCATTGGACATAAACAGTTGGAAGTTGGAAAATGGAGCTACTTAGAAAGAACCAGGTAAAGACTGATAATATACCAGGCAAAGACTGATTTTTCACAGTAAACTGTGGAAAATTCTGAAAGAGATGGGAATACCAGACCACCTGACCTGCCTCTTGAGAAGTCTGTATGCAGGTCAGGAAGCAACAGTTAGAACTGGACATGGAACAACAGACTGGTTCCAAATAGGAAAAGGAGTCCGTCAAGGCTGTATATTGTCACCCTGCTTATTTAACTTATATGCAGAGTACATCATGAGGAATGCTGGACTGGAAGAAACACAAGCTGGAATCAAGATTGCTGGGAGAAATATCAATAATCTCAGATATGCAGATGACACCACCCTTATGGCAGAAAGTGAGGAGGAGCTAAAAAGCCTCTTGTTGAAAGTGAAAGAGGAGAGTGGAAAAGTTGGCTTGAAGCTCAACATTCAGAAAACGAAGATCATGGCATCTGGCCCCATCACTTCATGGGAAATAGATGGGGAAACAGTAGAAACAGTGTCAGACTTTGTTTTTTTGGGCTCCAAAATCACTGCAGATGGTGACTGCAGCCATGAAATTAAAAGGCGCTTACTCCTTGGAAGAAAAGTTATGACCAACCTAGATAGTATATTCAAAAGCAGAGACATTACTTTGCCGACTAAGGTCCGTCTAGTCAAGGCTATGGTTTTTCCTGTGGTCATGTATGGATGTGAGAGTTGGACTGTGAAGAAGGCTGAGCGCAGAAGAATTGATGCTTTTGAACTGTGGTGTTGGAGAAGACTCTTGAGAGTCCCTTGGACTGCAAGGAGATCCAACCAGTCCATTCTGAAGGAGATCAACCCTGGGATTTCTTTGGAAGGAATGATGCTAAAACTGAAGCTCCAGTACTTTGGGCACCTTATGCGAAGAGTTGACTCATTGGAAAAGACCCTGATGCTGGGAGGGATTGGGGGCAGGAGGAGAAAGGGACGACCGAGGATGAGATGGCTGGATGGCATCACAGACTCATGGACGTGAGTCTGAGTGAACTCCGGGAGTTGGTGATGGACAGGGAGGCCTGGCGTACTGCGATTCATGGGGTCGCAAAGAGTCGGACACGACTGCGCGACTGAACTGAACTAAAGACTGAAGATTTATGTTGGGGATCACTGGTATAAATGAACCATTGTGTGCCGGGGGCCAGCATGAGGAATGCCGCCCATGGCAAAAGTCATGAGGAAGGAAGCTTGGCATACGCAAAGGCGTGATCAAGCCTCAGGAAACCCCTGTTCCCGAGCATCTACCCCCAAAACCAAAGTCTGTTTTATGCTCTCACCTACACCTCTGACTTTACAGGGGGCTATCCCCCATCACCATTTCTTTCAGAGAAGGAATTAACTTGCAGCTCCAGTTAATAAAAATTCCTGGGCGTGACAAGAGTGTTTCAGCTTAGAACTCCTCTGAAGGTTATCTAACCTGCCTGTATATGTTCCTCTGGCCACATGTGATTGTTTACAGCCTCCCAACAGCAAGAGGCCCGAGATGTTTTAGACTTACTAAAAGCAGATTCTTTTGGGAAGTTAGAATTTATTAGTGTAGTGGGTTAATTAGGAATTATATTGGTGAAGGGTTTTTCATTTGTTGTGCCAATAATTGCTACTAATTCCCTGCTCTTAGGTGTGACAAGGGTGTCTCAGGTCAAACCTCTCTGCTGGCAAACTAGTTTGTGTGATAGGGTTATCCATACTCCTGCCAAGCACATGATTGTTTATTACCTCTCAACCATAAACAGCACAGAGAGTTTGGGGTATTTTGAAGGTCTTAAAAGAAGGTCAGCCTTCTTTTCTCCATCTAAAATTTCCTACTATACTGTTATTTCCTAATCTAATCTTATATTTCTCAATAAGTGTTTTTCTCGCCGACTCCGTCTCCACCTTCGAATCACCCTGGATCCACCGGGGCTGGACCCCAGCAATTGTGGGGTTCATACATTGTTCAACCAACATTTATTTACTGTGGGAGATATATAGAGATAAAAGATGTTTCTTGCCTCAAGAATTTCAAATTTCATATATGTAATTTGTGTGCAGTTGGATGAAGGAAGATAAATAGGTGACTGTAGAAAATAGTATGACCGACTGTAATAAAAACCAGCGCTACTGTTTTGAAGTCAATTGGAAATATACCTGATTCAGATTTAGTAATAGGGATGGAATCCCAGGAGATTTAAAGTCTGATAAATTTTGAAGGATGAGTAAGTGTTAACTCAAGAAGGAAGAAAGGTGCTCTGAAAGTCAAGCATCTCCATCATAATGAGTGTCTGAGAAAGTGATGATAGTGTACTTGAGGCAACTAAAATAATTTAAAATAACTGATATGAGGCTTAGGGACTTAGAGACAAGACCAGCAGAACATTGAAATATAACCTAAAAGTAATCCAGATGTTTTACAGAACAGTTGCAGTGATCACATTTGCATTCAATAATATGTCATGGCAGTAGAGGTCAGGTGGGATGAATTTTGAAGACACAGAGAGCAATGAGGAGACAGTAATTCTCATAAGCAAGGATGACTTGTATTACATTAGTGGCATTGGGGATAGAAGTGAGGGGAGAGATTTCAGACATATTTGAGAAGTAGAGTTATCTAGATTTGGTCAACAATAAGGTGGAACATCAGACATAGAGAAGGGCTGTGGGATTCATGGGCTTAGTGGTACTAAGCGGCATGGAAACAGATTGAATAAGAGTTGGAAATGCATTCTTACGTAATGGTAAAACTGCCACCAGCAGTAAGTTGACATCTAAACTGTGTACATACTGAGCTTTGTAGCTCTAGGTGAAGAGGTTGGGAGGAAATAGCATTACTAAAATGTGTTGGTGGTTTTGGTTGCCTTTGGGAAGTTTTTATTATAAAAGAGAGATACACTAAGAAGACTATTGGCTGGTTTGCAAGCAGAAATGAGAGCGCATAGAGAGGCACAAAGTATTTGGGTCCTTGGTTTTGAGAAAATATCTACTAAGATTTATCAGTGTAGCAAAAATCAGATTAATGATATGTTTTTACCAACCCGGCCATTGTTGCAGGTAATCCAAAGGCACTAGCTATTAAGTTGAGAAACTAAAGCAGGAGGTAGAGAAGTGAAGATACAAGGGAGATTTTAAAACTATGTCTAAAAAAAGAGCATGTGGTTATTGGTGTGCAGAATAGGATGAAAATAGGTTAAAATATCTACCAAATATTTTAGAGAATTTCATTTCTGAGGAAAGCATGAACCTTGATTTAATTGAATATTCAAGAGTAAAATAGCCTCGCTTTATCTGGAAATATATCGCAAAAGCTATACAGTCTCCAAGGAGAATAACAGCAATATGTAGCCCAGGTGCAAAGAAAAACTTCTCAGAGTGGATCCAGGGGGCACTAAGGAAATGAACAAAGGGAGTGCCTCTCAGAACAGAATCCTTGTCTACTCAGGGGACTTCTCAGCGCCTCCCTAGCAGGATTCTATAACTTTGTTTGGCCTAATGATTGCTCCACTGCTGGATGTTGTGTGCTTCTGGGGAAAGGTGGAAATAATTTATGAATTTGGTACACACTGTAACTAGACCAGAAGGAGCCACATCTGGGCCTGATGGAGAAGATTACAAACAGCCGGAGATCTGGGCTCTGAGCTGGACGCAGTGCTTTGGTGGGACTTGGGCTGTCTCCTTTGTGTCCTGTCAGGGCATAAAAATGAATGGATATTTGATGTGCAAAGGGGCAGACTATGTGGATACTGGATAGATGCTTATTATATCCTGTTTTTCCCTGAATACTTGGTTTTAATACACTCCTCATTTCCCTTGTAGTTAGGAGAAGCTATCTGATTGAGATTTGGCTCAGTGGATTATAGCTGGAAGTGCCACACATCCATAAAAAATGTCTCTCTGGTGTTTGGCTCTCAACACGACACCCCCCATTTTCAAGCATAGGGACTCTTTTTCAACATTCTTAAAACAACTGGAGTTTCATTCATGGGAGAGTGATCAAAATGCTTTTAGTATCTGTTGATCAAAAAGCTTTTGTTCAGACATAGAGTAGATATACAAATGTTGTGAGCGAGAAAAAAATGATCATGACTTGTTCCCTCACGGAACTTGTAGTCCAGAAAAACAGATATTAATTAAATTGTCAGCTGTATTTGGATTGAGAGTATACAACACGTGAATTGGACCAGGTCTGGGGATCAACAAAGGCATCCTAGAGGAAATGTCATTTGAACTAAGGTATGAGAAATGGGAAAGAATTTCTCAGACAAGGAGTAATTCTTGCTTGGAGTTCTGGGTCTATATGCAATGGCCCAAGTGAGGGAAGCACAGAAGTGCTTTCAAAAAGTGGAGAAAGAATAGGTGTGGCTGCAGTTCCGATGAGGAGCTGAAGAGAGGTCAGCCGCAGCTGTCAGGAAAGCAGAACCTTGTCAGTGCCGCAGTCGGAAATGTTCAGCAACTGGTGTCGGGGAGGAGGGAGGAAGCTCCATGTGCAACTTTTGCCCATTTCCACGTGTAAGTACTCTCATGTAGCCAATTTCAAGTCACTGATGTCACACTACTGATCATGGGAGTCGGGGCGAGATGCACACCGTTTGCTCTCCGGAGCATTTCTGGCAAACCCTGTTCATACAGTTTGAGCTCCTCTGAGCTCACTTCCTGTGTCTGCCCCTGCTGTGGTGAGGTTCCTTCCCCAGCGCCTTCCTGGCTTGAGACACCTACAAGAATGGGCTAACCTGTCACACAGGAGGAGCTGGGAAGGGAGGGTGAGGGCTGGTGGATAAACACTTCCTCCTTTCTTTGCCAGGCAGGAGGGTCTCAGTTACGTTCTGTAAAGCTTCTCAGAAGGTCCCAAATAATTAAGCACCCAGATTCTTGTTGTGGTTGTCAACTCAGAAAAGGATTCTCACATTAGTTCTCCTTTTTTTTTTTTTCCTTCCCCCTCACCCCCACTTTTCATTCCTGATCCCTGCACTCATGTCCTTAAAATGATCTCTTAAAAATATTTTGGTGGCAAGTTGTCAGTACTTGTCAAAAGATTAGGGGTGGAGTGTGAGAGAAAGAAAAATAAAGGAAAGGTGATTCTCAGGTTTAGGCCTGATGAACTGAAAGATAAGAATCACCATTTTCTGAGATAGGGGAGAGAGAGATGTAGTTTGGAACAGGCAGAAACCCAGAGTTGAGATTTAGGTACATTATGTTGAGGTTCTTAGTGTACACATATATAAATGAAAATGTCCAATAGACTGGACTACTGTACTCTGGACTACTGTCTAATAGTCTGTTATGTAATTGTGGGTGCATAAGAAAGATTCCCTGGTGGCTCAGAGGTTAAAGCATCTGCCTGCAATTCGGGAGACCTGGGTTCCATCCCTGGGTCGGGAAGATCCCCTGGAGAAGGAAATGGCAACCCACTCTGGTATTCTTGTCTGGAGAATCCCATGGACAGAGGAGCCTGGTGGGCTACAGTCCACGAGGTCACAAAGAGTCGGACACAATGGAGAGACTTCACTTTCACTTTCCAAGAAAGATTGGAGTCATTAACGTGGAGATCTATGTCCAATCGAAATGTAATAAGAGCTACAAAAGTTGTAATTGAAAATTTCCTAGTGGCCACATTAAGTAAAAAAGAAGCAGGTAAAACTAATTTCAATTATAGATTTATTTAACCTAATATATAAAAATGTGATCATTTAATAGTTAACATAAAAATTATTAAGGAGATATTTGGCTTTCATTTTTTTTTACCCCAAGTCTCCCAAATCCAGTGTGTGTTATGGAAATTGGATCAACCTCATTTTAGGTACTCAGTAGCTACAGAGGATGAGAGGCTCCTGCACTGGACAGCAGAGGTGCAGATTTTATTTATAATCGTAGACTTAGAGACATCATCTAAGAAGTAAATGTAGGTAGAGAGAAAACGTCCAAGGACTACGTCCTGGCAGTTTCCAGTATTTGGAGATCAGGAAGAGGAGTACCCAGCAAAGAAGTGGAAATGAACAGCTAGGAGGGAGGTCGGGAGAGTGTGAAATATGTTACTTACGGTTCAGTGAGGGAGGAGGAAGGCTTAGACAGGAGGAGCAAAGGAAGAATAGTTCTCAGAAGGAGAGTAGCCTTCCTTATGATGGTCTGTCTCTTTGGGGGATTGGCCTTTTTAGTTATTGTCCACTTGTTCAGTCGTTTCCAGTTCTTTGTGACCCCATGAATGGCAGTATGCCAGGCTTCCCTGTCCTTCACTATCGATCGGAGTTGAGTCGGTGATGCCATCCAACCATCTCAACCTCTGCTGCCCCCTTCTCCTCCTGCCCTCAATCTTTCCCAGCATCAGCATCTTTTCCAATGAGTCAGCTCCTCGTATCAGGTGGCCAGAGTGTTGGAGCTTCAGCTTTAGCATCAGTCCTTCCAATGAATATTCAAGATTGATTTCTTTTAGGATTGACTGGTTGTCATCACAAGGTCAAAGTCTTGGGGGATGGAGAGTGTGAGAAAGAAGTGAAGGAAGACTCTGGTCCTCCTGACTTCCTATTACAGGCTATGGTGAAATCAGAGACATTTTTACTAGGAAAGTCTGTGTGTGTCCCACCATACAGCTGTGAAGTGCTGATCTCAGAGTTTATATTTGAATTAAAATTGCAATCTATT
This sequence comes from Aepyceros melampus, assembly GCA_006408695.1. Taxonomy (NCBI): domain Eukaryota; kingdom Metazoa; phylum Chordata; class Mammalia; order Artiodactyla; family Bovidae; genus Aepyceros; species Aepyceros melampus. The sequence goes on from SJXQ01003225.1 coordinate 210,332, forward strand.
TCTCCAGGTTCTTATCTCAAAAATGTATATTAAGTCTGTAACTTGGATCTATTTTTTAAACACATTCCCAATATTCACTTCGATGTGAATGGATGCATGGTTAAAGATATCAGTCACATTAATTCTAGAACTTGATTAAAGTTTGTGAGATTAGAAAGAAAAGTGAGTCCTGTGTATGACGTCTATGTGCCTTTCACTCATGCTGCACTGAAAACTGGCTGTGTTACCTTCGACAAGTGAACATCTTATGTGAGGACAGGCCACACATTCCTTGAATTTGATCCAAGGATATGAACTTTAAAAATACACTGCAGCAATTATAATATCACATATCTTTAGTAAATATGTTCCCTGTGCTTGCATGTACTTCATGCTTGTATTTTTCTTAATAGAGCAAAATAAAAAATATGAAATGATTTTCTTTCTGCGCACGTAGATACTCTATAGTACTGCTTAACCAGTTTCTGCTGTCATACTGCCAGCAATTTATGGTCTTGATAATTAAAAGTCACGTGTAAAAGTCAGTTTTTGTAATATAAATATGGTTACCATATATTACATTATATTCATCTGCTTATGCATTCCCTTGGGAACAAAAAAATACTGAGGTCTAATTTGAGTCATTTAAACTTGAAAACAGATTTCAGTTAATCTCAATAAGATTTCATGATATTCATGTCAAGCAAGTATATTTAGGGAATATTGGGTTGTTCCTTAGCCAACTTGGAAAGGAATAGATGTGTGTGTGTGTTTGTTCTTTGGTCTTCAGATCACAAATCTATTTCTTTAAATATAAAACGCTGCTGCTGCTAAGTCACTTCAGTCATGTCCGACTCTGTGAGATGAAGGCATAGTAAATTTTAATAGTGCTTTAAAATAACTATGGCTAGAAAGTACTGGAGAAAACCATAAGGGAAAGCGACAGTGTCATGTTTGCCCATAGTGGTGACAAATTACCAAACAGTATTTTGATCAACAATGTTTATAAAATCTTTTATTTTGTATTTTGATGATTTTAAGTATACATAGGATATTAACAAATAAAACTGTTTTTTTTTTTTTTACTTGTTCCCACAAAATTATTTGGAGGAAATGAAGACCAGGTTCCATAACAATTTATAAGAAACATGGAAACTAGAGTTTTTTTAATGGAGTGGAAAATTAAATTGAATTTGGTATTACAAAATAATTTGATTTTGGAAGCTTTGAAACTTGAAATATACTAGTCTTCCTCCCTGTATAAAAACAGACTCAGTAATTTTTAAATGAGGGAATAAATTCAGATAATATCTTTAGAGAGCACCATACAGAGCATTTTGTAAGTATTTCTTTGCTTCTCTTAGTTTCTTCCTGCCTCAGATATCTATGCTTCTTCCATTTCTTGTCAGGAATTTTCTTTTGCTTGTCTATGCTATTGAAGATAGAAGTTCAACAGAATTCTTAAAATTAGCAAATGAATATAATTATATAATTGTGTCTTGATCACAGTCCAATCTAACTTATGCTTTTTCTCTTGGATTGACCTGGTGAGCTCTGAATGGAAAGGTGCAGGCTGGAGACCTAAAGTAAGAAGACTCCATGCCTCTGGAGTAACATGCTTTACCACATTGAAATAGCCAGTTCATAACTTTTAATGAATTAATAGCATCTTACTATGAGAATTATTCAGACATTATAAAGGATTTAGAGACAGTAGAAATGCATTCTTCTAAAAAGCTACCTCCTACTAATTTTCTTACTAGTCCAGAAGACAACTTAGGGAGAACAGAAATCTTAGGCTAGAGTAGTGACTTTCAGAAATTTTCTGATTAAGTACATTTGTTCCATGTTTTGCATTTGACAAGGAACGTAGGCAGAGAAGAGTTCAGAGGCTAGTGACCTATTTTCCAGTGGGCTAAGCTTCCCAGGTGACATTAGTAGTAAAGAATCTGCCTACCCATACAGGAGACATAAGAGACAATCCCTGGGTCAGGGAGATCCCCTGGAGAAGAAAATGGCAACCCACTCCAGTATTCTTGCCTGGAGAATCTCATGGAAAGAGGAGCCTGGTGGGCTATAGTCCACAGGTGCAAAGAGTTGGATACGACTGAAGTGACTTAGCATACCTGGGGTCCTCCCTAGGTCCTTGTACATAAAGTTTTGTGTACAAGTAGATAATTCCAGCTTCTCTGAGGAAGTACAGTGAGAGTGGTTCATGGCGTCCTAGAAATGGTTTCCTATTTGTAGTGAAATCCTCCTTCAGTAGACATTCGTCGTTTTGGGCCTCTTGCCATCCTTTAAACTGACCTCTGGTAGCAGAACTCTGATTTGACTTTGGAGAAATGCCCCTCCCATTACAAGTTTGTGCAGAGTGGGGAAGGCTGTGCCTCCGCCCTCTAACTCCAGAGCTGGCATGTGATTAGGGCACAGCCAATGAGAAGAACTGATTCTCCTGGTCACAGGGAGAGGTGGAGTGATTGGATTTAAATCAGCATGGATGATAAGAGGTTGAGGTACTTGAGAACACAGCAAGGAATTCTAGAATAAAGTCAGTATGAAGAATGAGCTGAATGATGCAGAGAAATCAAATCCTGATGACATTGTTTGAGCCTCTTATCCAAGCTTTGCTGAAAACAAATGTTACCTGGATTTTTCAGTTTGTATAAATTTGTGATTTCTTCACTTTTGACAAAGCAGCATAGTTTAGTGACTCCATGGGACATAGGAGTTCAATGACCTAGATTAAAATCTCAACTTTCAAAAAGTAAAGATGGCGGAAGAGTAGGTAGATGTGGAGTACATCTCTCTTCACAGATACATCAGTAATACACCTTCAGACACAGAAGTGCATGTAGAGTGGACAGGAGTACCTGATCAGTAGAAAAGATTATATACAACCATGCAAAACTTCATAAAACGAAGGACCTAAGGGGGAAAATGGGAGTGTTAATAGGACTGGACCTGCCCTTGGCAGGTAGGGGGACTGAAGGAGGGCTCTGATCCCCACATCAGGGCAATTGTCTGAGTCAGAGGAGAAACATTTAAGGCTGAGAGTGAAACAGCTGATCTGTGGCAGCCTACATGGAATGAGAATCAGACAGTCCTTGCTGCACCCATACATACCCTCGACAGGGATGAGGGTCCCCTGGAAGGCGCAGCAGCTGGGAGCTACAGTTTAGGAACTGTGAGCAATCCCAGGGCGAGGTCTGCTGCTGTGGAGAGACGGATTGAGGGGATGTCAGGGAGGAGATGATGGTGGGAAATGCCAGTGGAGGAAAATCAGGCAGCCATGGAAGCAAGGCGATACTGTTGAGCCACACTAGGGGGTGGAGCCATCACCATAGCCTCTCTCTCCCCACACGCCAGCATGGGCAGCTGAACAATAGAAAGGCTGGTCCATCAAGTGCCTGATGCATTGAAATATAGAGCAGGACTGCACCCAGGATGCTCTTTTCAGTGACTGATGCATTGATCTACAGAGTAAGACCTCAGCCAGGGAGGCCCCTCTATGTGCCTGATGTGCCAAGCAACAGAGAAGGACCCCAGGCAAGGGAGTCCTCCAAGTGCCTGACCAGGCAGGCTACAGAGGAAGACTGGCCAAAGGGACATTCTGATCACCAGGTATAAGAGGCTCGAAAAAAGACTCTGATAGGGCCATAACTCCTGCAGCAGAGGCAGTCCGTGTCCCTGCACACTTGGCGCCGCCAGGGTCCCCACAAGCCAAGCAGCTGTGCCACCTTCACGCTCAACTCTTACTGCGGCAGAGCTGCCACAGGCAAAAAAAAGTCTTGTGTCTATGCGTGCAGGGTCGCTTCAGTCATGTCTGACTCTTTACGACCCTGTAGACTGTGGTCTGACAAGCTTCTCTCTCAGGGAGGGGGGTTTTCCAGACAACTATACTGGAGTGTATTGGCCAATACTGGTTGCCATCCCCTTCTAGAGCTCTGTATTTCCTGCTGCCCTAGCTGGCAAGCTCCCTGAGTACCTGGTGCTGCCAGAACCCCTGTGACCCAAGCAGCTGCACCACCTCCACACCTGGCCCTCACAGGGGCAAACCCAAGTCCTCCAGGGCAGCCTCAGGAGCAAACCCCAGTGGACAACCCACAGGTAGAGGTGGAAATGAAAGCACAGTGGAAACCCAGGGGCAGTGTTGCTAAGGAAGAAGACCCAAAACCTTCCCACCAGCTGTATAACTAAACTGCAGATTAAATCCACATGGTCAGCTAGGCAGACTGTGTCTATGGAAGGCCATTGAGAGCTCCCATAAAAGAAAACACACTGGCTCTGATAGCTGTGGGCATGGGAGGCAAGAACACACAGGAGTAGGCCCAGATTAGGATCTGAGCTGCCCCCATAGCAGGTCCAGAGATCAGCACAGTGTTGGAGGGCATCCTAGGGAGATGAGGTGGACTGTGACTCCCAGCAAGGGAAAGGACTCTGACAGCAGTGACTCAAGAAAAACATTGATTATTCTTATCTTTTGACTTGTTCTGTAGATTCTTTGGATTTTTTTTCCCCTTTTTTGATTTCCCTTTTTTCCTTCCATTGTAGTTGTCAATTTTATTGGCACTAAGAAATCCAATTAAGGTTTTGAGCTTTTTTTTTTTTTCTCTCAGTCACATTTCTTATTATTATAAACCTCTGCCTCTACATTGGGCTTTTGCTTTTTGGTGGAGTTTTCCTTTTTTTTTTTTTTTAATTTTCTCTTTTTTAAGTTTTTAAACCTAATATTATTTTCCTACATTTATTTCTTTTGTTCTGGTAGATATAATTTTAGGTTTCCTTTGTTTTCTGGGTCAATATATTGTACTTTTTTTTTTTTTTTGGACTGTTAGAGGTTAGATTTTGCTTATGGAAATATATGTATATGTGTATATTCAGTCACATTTTTTATTGTTGTTATAAACCTCTGCCTCTAAGTTGAGCTTTTACAGTTCTGTGGAGTTTTCCTTTTTTTTCTTTTTTATTTCTTCTTCCATTTTTTTTGCTTTTCTCTTTTTCATAATTTTAATTTTTTAAACCTATTATATTTTTCTACATTTATTCCTTTGTTTGCCTTTCCTACTGTTCTTTCCCCCTTGCAGTTAATCTTTAATATACATAAATGTTCTTCATCTACCTCTATTTAACTTTACAAATCCATTCTTTCTTTCCTTTTCTCTCAACATATATGTTAGTTTTGTTTTCACTGCTTTATTCCCCACCTGGCAGCTTGCTTTAGTTTTGTTTTCCAGTTTGTGCTTTAGTTAGTTTTGTTCTTAACTGGGAAATATAACTTTTGATTTCCTTTGTTCACCAGGTCAGTCCACTGTACTTTACTGTTGTTGGACTGTTTTGACTTTGCTCATGGGTGTATATGTATGTGTACATTCCATTATTTTAATTATTATTTGCCTGATTTTGTAACTTCATTTGTCTGGCATTCATCTTTGGTTTGTCATTTTTAGATATTTATTTTAATCTCAGTGCCATAACAACCACTTGTGGAATCTTCACTCGTGACCAGAGATTAAGCTCTGAGCCTTTGGAGTCAGAGTACTGACTCCAAGACTCTAGACTACCAGAGTATTAACTCTAGGGAGTATCAGATAGTGAGAATTCACACAAAGGAAACTACCTGAATCAGACCCAGCATCACTCAACCACTAGTAGAAACTTGTGCAGGATGCCTCATCTAAAAAATAAACAAAATAAAAATACAAACCCAGTCATCAGCAGACAGGACTACCACCTCAAACAGCCTTGTCCATCTGAGGAAAAATAAACAAACAAAAACTCAGCAGCTCTCACCCAATAAGAAGCTCACACAAACCACTGGACCAACCTTAGGAGGGCAGAAACCAAAAGGAAGAAAGAATTCAACTTTCTTCAGGGAAAGAATCCAACTTTCCTTAAAGCCTGGGAAAAGGAGACCTCAAACACAATAATTAAAAAAGAAATAATGAAAAGGCAGAGAAATACTACACAAATGAAGGAACAAACTAGAAACACAGAAGTCCAAATAAATGAAGAGGAAATAGGCAAACTACCTGAAAAAATTTCAGAATAATGATAGTAAAGATGATCAAAAACCTTGAAAACAAAATGGATAAAATGCCAGAATCAGTTAACAAAGACCTAGAAGAATTAAAGACTAAACATACAGAGACAAACAACACAATTACTAAGATTAAAATTACTCTAGAAGGAATCAATAGCAGAATATCTGAAGCAGAAGGATGAATCATTGAGCTGGAAGATAAAATGGTGGAAATAATTTCTGAAGAGCAGAATAAAGTAAAAAGAATGAACAGTACTGAGGACAGTCTCAGAGACTTCTGGGACAATATCAAATGCACCAACACTTGAATTATAGGCGTCCCAGAAAGGAAGAGGTAAAGAAAGGGTGTGAGGAAATTTTTGAAGAGCTTATAGCTGAAAATTTCCCCAACATGGAAAAGGAAATATTCAATCAAGTCCAAGAGGCTCAAAGAATCTCATACAGGATAAACCTGAGAAGAAATATGCCAAGACACATGCTAATTTAACTAACAAAGACTAAACACAAAAAGAATATTAAAAGCAGCAAGGGGAAAGCAACACGTAACATACAAGGGAAACCCCATATGTTTAACAGCTGATCTTTCAGCAGAAACTCTGCAGGCCGAAGGGAATGGCAGGATATATTTAAACCACTGTGAAAGGGAAAAATCTACAACCAAGATTACTGTACCTGGCAAGGATCTCTTTCAAAACTGATGGAGAAATAAAAAGCTTTTCAGATAAGCAAAACTTAAGAGAATTCAGTACCACCAAACCAGGTTTATAACAAATGTTAAAGGGATTTATACAGTCAAGAAATACAAGAGAAGTAAAAAGATTCACAAAATTAAGCCGAAACAATTAAGAAAATGGCAATAGGAACATATATATCAATAATTACTTTAAATGTAAGCAGATTAAATGCTCCAATCAAAGGACACAGACTGGCTGAATGGATATAAAAACAAGACCCATATATATACTGTCTACAAGAAACCCACTTCAGACCTAAAGACACATATACACTGAAAGTGAGAACATGGAAAAATATATTCGATGCAAATGGGAAGAAAAAGTGGAATAGCAATCCTCATATCAGAAAAAATTGACCTTAAAATAAAGAATATTATAAGAGTTAAGGAAGGGCACTACATAATGATCAAGGGATCAATAGAGAGGAAGACATAACAATTGTAAATATCTATGCACCCAACACAGGAGTACCTCATTACATAAGACAAATACTAACAGACGTAAAAGGAGAAATTGACAGAAATATAATAATAGCAGAGACTTTAACACCCCACTCACACCAATGGACAGGTCATCAAAACAGGAAATTAATAAGGAAACACAAGTCTTAAATTAGATGAGATGGATCTCATTGATATCTTCAGAACATTCCATCCAAATGCAGAAGGATTCACCTTCTTCTGAAGTGCACATGGAACATTCTCCAGGATAGAGCATATCTTGGATCACAAGTCAAACTTCATTAATTTTAAGAAAATTGAAAGCATATCAAACATCTTCTCTGACCACAATGCTATGAAAATAGATATTAATTACAAGAAAAAAATATAAGAAACACAAACACATGGAGGTTAAATGACATGTTTCTAAATAAGCAACAGGTTACTGAAGAAAGCAAAAGGGAAATTAAAAAAATTTCTAGAAACATGACAATGAAAACATGACAACTCAAAACCTATAGGATGCAGCAAAAGCAATTCTAAGAGGGAAGTTTATAGCCACACAATCCTACCTCAAGAAACAAGAAAAACATTGAATAGACAATGTAACTTTACATCTAAAACAACTTTAAAAAGAAGAAGAAGAACAACAACAAAAAATCAAAATTAGTAGAAGAAAAGAAATCATGAAGATCCGAGGAGAAATAAATGAAAAAGAAATAAAAGAAACAATAATAAAGATTAATAAAACTAAAAGCTGGTTCTTTGAGAAGATAAACAAAATTGACAAACCTTTAGCCAGACTCAACAAGAAAAAAAGAGGAATCAGATCAATAAAATTAGAAATGAAAAAGGAGAGGTTACAGCAGACAATGCAGAAATGCAAAGGATTATAAGAGACTATTATGAACAACGATATGGCAATAAATGGCAACCTTCTCCAGTATCCTTGCCTGGAAAATCTCATGGACACAGGAGCCTGGTGGGCTGCAGTCCATGGTGTCACAAAGAGTCGAGTACGACTGAGCGACTAACACTAACACTTAATGGCAATAAAAGAAATGGACAGATTCTTAGGAAAGTTCAATCTTCCAAGACTGAGCCAGGAAGAAATAGAAATCATGAACAACCCAATTACAAGCACTGAAATGAAGCTGTGATCAAAAATCTCCCAAAAAACAAAAGGCTTGTAACAGATGATTTCACAGGAGAATTCTATCAAGCATTTAGAGAAGAGCTAATAACTATCCTTCTACAACTGTTTCAAAAAATTTCAGAGAAAAGAACACTTCCAAACCCATTCTACAAGGCCACTATCACTCTAATATGAAAACCAGACAAAGACATCACAGAAAAAGAAAACAAAGGCCAGTATCATTGATGAACATAGATTCAAAAATCCTCAACAAAATTTTGGTAAACAGAATTCAGCAACACTTCAAAAAACTCGTACACCATGATCAAGTTGGATTTATTCCAGGGATGCAAGGATTCTTCAATATAGGCAAATCAATCAATGTGATACACCATATTAACAAACTGAAAGATAAAAACCATTTGATAATCTCAATAGATGAAGAAAAAGCCTTTGACAAAATTCAGCACTCATTTATGATTAAAACTTTTCAAAAAATGGGCTTGGAAGGTATCTACCTCAATATAGTAAAGGCCATATATGGTAAGCCTACAGCAAATATTATTTTCAATGGCAAAAAACTGAAAGCATTCCCCCTAAGATCAGGAACAAGACAAGGGCACCCACTTTCCCCACTATTATTCAACATAGTTCTGGGAGTCCTAGCTACAGCAATCAGAAAAGAAAAAGAAATAAAAGGAATCCAGATTAGCCTTTGACAAAATTCAGCACTCATTTATGATTAAAACTTTTCAAAAAATGGGCTTGGAAGGTATCTACCTCAATATAGTAAAGGCCATATATGGTAAGCCTACAGCAAATATTATTTTCAATGGCAAAAAACTGAAAGCATTCCCCCTAAGATCAGGAACAAGACAAGGGCACCCACTTTCCCCACTATTATTCAACATAGTTCTGGGAGTCCTAGCTACAGCAATCAGAGAAGATAAAGAAATAAAAGGAATCCAGATTGGAAAAGAAGAAATAAAGCTCTCACTGTTTGTAGATGACATGATATTGTGCATAGAAAACTCCAAAGATAGTATCAGAAGATTACTAAAGCTAATCAGTGAATTTATAAAAGTTGTAGAATACAAAATCAATACACAGAAATCACTTGTATTTCTATATACTAACAATGAAAAATAAAGAGAAATTAAGGAATCAATCCCATTCACCACTGCAACAAAAATAATTAAATGTCTGGGAATAAACTTACCTAAGGGGACAAAAGAGCCATACACAAAAAATTATACGACACTAATGAAAGAAATCAAAGATGATATAAACAGATGGAGAGATCTTCCATTTTCCTGGGAAGGAAGAATCAATATTGTGAAAATGATACTACCAAATGCAATCTACAGATTCAATGTGATCCCTATCAAATTACCAATGGAATTTTTCACAGAACTAGAACAAAAAATTTCACAATTCATATGGAAACACTAAAGACCCCGAATAGCCTAAGCAGTCTTGAGAAAGAAGAATGGAGCTGGAGGAATCAATCTTGCTGACTTCAGATCATACTACAAAGCCACAGTCATCAAGACAGTATGGCACTGGCACAAAGACAGGAATATAGACCAATGGAACAAGACAGAAAGCCCAGAAATAAACCCATGCACCTATGGGTACTTTATTTTTGACAATGGAGTGAAGAATATACAATGGGGCCAAGACAGCCTCTTTGATAAATGGTGCTGGGAAAACTGGACAGCTACATGTAAAAGAATGAAATTAGAACACTTCCTAACACCATACACAAAGATAAACTCAAAATGGATTAAACACCTAAATGTAAGACCAGAGACTATAAAAATCTTAGAGGAAAACACAGGCAGAACACTCGATGACATAAATCAAAGCATGATCCCCTATGACCCACCTCCTAGAGTAATGGAAGTAAAAACAAAAGTAAACAAGTGAGACCTGACTAAAAAGCTTCTGCACAGCAAAGGAAACCATAAGCAAGGTGAAAAAGCAACACTCAGAATGGGAGAATATAATAGCAAATGAAACAAGTGACAAAGGATTAATTTCCAAAATATACAAGCCGCTCATACAACTCAATACCAGAAAAACAAACACCCTAATCAAAAAGTGGGAAAAAGACCAAAACAGATATTTCTTCAAGGAAGACATACAGATGGCTAGCAAACACATGAAAAGATGCTCAACTTCACTCATTATTAGAGAAATGCAAATAAAAATTACAGTGAGATATCACCTCACACTGGGCAGAATGGCCATCATCAAAAGGTCTACAAAGAATAAATGCTGGAGAGGGTGTGGAGAAAAGGGAACACTCTTGCACTGTTGGTTGGAATGTAAATTGATACAACCACTTGAAAGATGATATGAAGATTTCTTTAAAAACTAGGAATAAAGACACTGTTTGACCTGGCATCCCACTTCTAGGCATATACCCTGAGGAAAACAAAATTGAAAGAGACACATGTATCCCATTGTTNGCTGGAGAGGGTGTGGAGAAAAGGGAACACTCTTGCACTGTTGGTTGGAATGTAAATTGATACAACCACTTGAAAGATGATATGAAGATTTCTTTAAAAACTAGGAATAAAGACACTGTTTGACCTGGCATCCCACTTCTAGGCATATACCCTGAGGAAAACAAAATTGAAAGAGACACATGTATCCCATTGTTCATTGCAGCTCTATTTACAATAGCTAGAACATGGAAGCACCTAGATGCCCATCAATAGATGAATGGATAAAGAAGTTGTGGTACATATACACTATGAACAATTACTCAGCCATAAAAATGAACACATTTGAGTCAGTTCTAATGAGATGGATGAACCTAGAACCTATTATACAGAGTGAAGTGAGTCAGAAAGAGATAAATATTGTATTCTAACATATATATACACAGAATATAGAAAAATGGTACTGAAGAATTTATTTACAGGGTAACAATGGAGAACAGACATGGAGAATAGACTTATGGACATAGAAAGAGGGGAGGAGATGGTGAGATGTACGGAAAGAGTAACATGAAACTTAATAGATAGCCAATGGGAATTTGCTGTATGGCTCAGGAAACTCAAACAGGGACTCTGTATCAACCTAGAGAGTGGGATGGGGAGGGAGACGGGAGGGAGGTTCAGATGGGAGGGGATATATGTATACCTATGGAGAAGGAAATGGCAACCCATTCCAGTACTCTTGCATGGAGAATCCCATGGAGGGAGGAGCCTGGTGGGCTACAATCTATGGGGTCGCAAAGAGTTGGACACGACTGAGCGACTTCACTCACTCACTTACTCATGGTTAATTCATATTGACAGAAAACAGCAAAATTCTATAAAGCAATTATCCTTCAATAAAAAATAAACAAAGTTAAAAAAAACTCAGCTTTCTTACTCATTTGTTTCTTTTATTTCTTTATTGTTTCTTTTATTTCTTTGGTTACCTGTTGGTTTTCAGTGATAATCTCTTAGAAACATCTTCCTTATCTAGTCCTTATAGGAAAAATTACACTTAAAGTGTATGTAGTAGGCTGAAAAATAACCACCCAAAAATATCAGAGCCTAATTCCTAAAGCCTGTATATGTTACCTTATTTGGGAAAAGAATCTTTGCAGATGTGATTAGGTTAAAGATCTTTAGTTAAAGAGACTATCTAGGTTATTCCAGTGGCTCTAAATGCCATCACAAGTATCTTCATAAGAGAAAGCCAAACGAAATTATAGACACAGGAGAGGAGACAGAGTGTAACCACGGAGGCAAGATTAGAATATTAAGTCCAGCAGCCAAGGATTGTGGGCAGGCTCCAGAAGCAGGAAGAGTCATGGATTAGATTCACTGTTGAGCCTCTGAAGGTGTACAGCATGGCTGACATCTTGTTTTTGAACTTCTGGCCTGCACACCTGAGATAGAATACATTTCTGTCATTTCAAGTTGCCAGGTTTTGGGTAACATGTTATGATGGGAATAGATAACTAATATAGTGTACTTCTAAAACTAGGTTTCAGCTGTAGACATTACTTATTTTCCCCCCTTTTTATGAGTACCTAACTGTGATCACTTAGGGAGCTGACTGTAGCTCAGATCATGAACTCCTTATGGCCAAATTCAGACTTCAATTGAATGGCTCAGGAAACTCAAACAGGGACTCTGTATCAACCTAGAGAGTGGGATGGGGAGGGAGACGGGAGGGAGGTTCAGATGCGAGGGGATATATGTATACCTATGGAGAAGGAAATGGCAACTCACTCCAGTACTCTTGCCTGGAGAATCCCATGGAGGGAGGAGCCTGGTGGACTACAGTCCATGGGGTCGCAAAGAGTCAGACACGACTGAGCGACTTCACTCACTCACTCACTCATGGTTAATTCATATTGAAGTTTGACAGAAACAACAAAATTCTATAAAGCAATTATCCTTCAATAAAAAATAAAGTAAAAAAAAATCTCAGCTTTCTTACTCATTTGTTTGTTTTATTTCTTTATTGTTTCTTTTATTTCTTTGGTTACCTGTTGGTTTTCAGTGATAATCTCTTAGAAACACCTTCCTTATCTAGTCCTTATAGGAAAAATCACACTTAAAGTGTATGTAGTAGGCTGAAAAATAACCACCCAAAAATATCAGAGCCTGATTCCTAAAGCCTGTATATGTTACCTTATTTGGGAAAAGGATCTTTGCAGATGTGATTAGGTTAAAGATCTTTAGTTAAAGAGACTATCTAGGTTATTCCAGTGGCTCTAAAAGCCATCACAAGTATCTTCATAAGAGAAAGCCAAACGGAAATTATAGACACAGGAGAGGAGACAGAGTGTAACCACAGAGGCAAGATTAGAATATTAAGTCCAGCAGCCAAGGATTGTGGGCAGGCTCCAGAAGCAGGAAGAGTCATGGAATAGATTCACTGTTGAGCCTCTGAAGGTGTACAGCATGGCTGACATCTTGTTTTTGGACTTCTGGCCTGCAAACCTGAGATATAATACATTTCTGTCATTTCAAGTTGCCAGGTTTTGGGTAACATGTTATGATGGGAATAGATAACTAATATAGTGTACTTCTAAAACTAGGTTTCAGCTGTAGACATTACTTATATTTCCCCCCTTTTTATGAGTACCTAACTGTGATCACTTAGGGAGCTGACTGTAGCTCAATCATGAACTCCTTATTGCCAAATTCAGACTTCAATTGAAGAAAGTTTGTGATCCACACAGTCAAAGGCTTTGGCATAGTCAATAAAGCAGAAATAGATGTTTTTCTGGAACTCTCTTGCTTTTTCCATGATCCAGCAGATGTTGGCAATTTGATCTCTGGTTCCTCTGCCTTTTCTAAATCCAGCTTGAACATCTGGAAGTTCACGGTTCACATATTGCTGAAGCCTGGCTTGGAGAATTTTGAGCATTACTTTACTAGCATGTGAGATGAGTGCAATTGTGCAGTGGTTTGGGCATTTTTTGGCATTGCCTTTCTTTGGAATTGGAATGAAAACGGACCTTTTCCAGTCCTGTGGCCAATGCTGAGTTTTCCAAATTTGTTGGCATATTGAGTGCAGCACTTTCACAGCATCATCTTTCAGGATTTGAAAGAGCTCCACTGGAATTCCATCACCTCCACTAGCTTTGTTCGTAGTGATGCTTCCTAAGGCCCACTTGACTTCACATTCCAGGATGTTTGGCTCTAGGTGAGTGATCACGGTATCGTGATTATCTGGGTCGTGAAGATCTTTTTTGTACAGTTCTTTTGTGTATTCTTGCCACTTCTTTTTAATATCTTCTGCTTCTGTTAGATCCATACCATTTCTGTCCTTTATTGAGCCCATCTTTGCATGAAATGTTCCCTTAGTATCTCTAATTTTCTTGAAGGGATCTCTAGTCTTTCCCATTCTATTGTTTTCCTTTATTTCTTTGCATTGATTGCTGAGGAATGCTTTCTTATCTCTCCTTGCTATTCTTTGGAACTCTGCATTTAAATGGGTATCTAAATATTAAAGGCAAAGTTTAAATTCTTTTTAGGAAAAACACAGGTAAATATCTTTAGTCTGCAGACAGGGAAGGACGCCTTATGAAACAAAAAGCACAAACCACAAAGGAATGAATTGGCAACCTCAAATACATTAAAATTTAAAATATTCTATTAAAAAAGATAAACTGGAAAAATTGCAAATCAGTAAGAAAAAGACAATATAAAAGAGAAATAAGCAAAAGGTATGAACTGATATTTCACAAAAGAGGAAACTTGTATGGCAAATCAATACATAAACATATGTTCAACTATACTTGTAATCAGAGAAACACAAATTAAAACCACAGTGAGAGGATATTTTTACCCTTGTCTAATTTGCAAAAAAAAAAGTTACACTCTTGACAGTACCAAGTATTTGGTAAAAATACAGGCCATCCATAAACTGCCAATCAATCTCTTTAGAGAAGAATACGGCAATATCTAGCAGAATGGACAGTATGATTACCCTGCAGTCCCACTACCCCACCTCTAAATACCCTGGCAAACAAGTAGATACACAGAATAATACAGCAGCACTGCTTTAAAACAACCTAAATGTATGGCAAAAAGAGAAAGGATAACTTAATTACACAGTTATTTCATTTTGTGAACATACTATAAAAATGCATTATCAGCTATTGGTATCAGATGGATAAATACCACATCATGCAAAAAAGCAAATTATAAGAATACATAATACATTAATACACATACATATGGTATATATGTTGTGATACATATGAAGTTTAAAGACAGGCAGAATAACAGTATGTCTTGCTTAAGGATCTATGCATACATAATGAAACATTAAGGTCATGAAGTCTGTCACCCTTAACCCCTGTCCTCCCTGTAGGATAACTTAATTACACAGTTATTTCATTTTGTGAACATACTATAAAAATGCATTATCAGCTATTGGTATCAGATGGATAAATACCACTCATGCAAAAAAGCAAATTATAAGAATATATAATACATTAATACACATACATATAGTATATATGTTGTGATACATATGAAGTTTAAAGACAGGCAGAATAACAGTATGTCTTGCTTAAGGATCTATGCATACATAATGAAACATTAAGGTCATGAAGTCTGTCACCCTTAACCCCTGTCCTCCCTGACCCTCTGCATCCTGATGCTGCTACTTAGTTCCTCAGTCGTATCTGACTGTGCAACCCTATGGCTGCAGGCCGCCAGGTTCCTCTGTTGCTGGGATTCTCCAGGCAAGAATCCTGGAGTGAGTTAGCCATGTCCTCCTCAAGGTCTTCCCAACCCAGGGGTTGAATCAGGATCTCCTGCACTGCAGGCAGATTCTTTACCGCTGAGCCACCAGGGAAGCCCCCACTGCATTTTATCAGTTACTAAGTTCTACTGATTCTACTGCCAAAACACCACTCAAATAGAACAAGCCCTTTCCCTTTCCCCCCTGGTCACCGTCATCAGGATCAATGACTGACAGCCTCCTAACCAGGCTTCCTACCCCAATTTTCCACCTCCAGTCCATACTCCACCTAATGGTCAAAGGAAATTTCTGAAGCAAATGTCTGATTTTCAAAAGTCTGCTTAGAAGCTCTCAGTGGCTTTTGGTTGTTCTTTGGACACTTCTCAACATGACCTCCACAGCCGACGGGGCCTTTCCCCTTCTCTTTCCCTCCTCAACTCTTGTGCACTCCCTTGCGCTCTAGGCATCAGCTACTCTACATGCCTCTCACTTCTTTTGGCATGCTACTCCTCTCCTCATTTTGCACACACCTGGAAGGAAATCCTCCTCCTCTTTCTTGGATGCCCTGCTCACGCTTCAAGTCTCTGTCAACAGTCATTTTGTCTGAAAGCTTTTATGAACCTTCCCTCCACCCCTGCCCTGAGTAAGGAACTTCTAGCTTGCTGACAAAGGTCTGTATAGTCAAAGGTATGGTTTTTCCTGTGGTCATGTATGGATGTGAGAGGTGGACCATAAGGCTGAGTGCCAAAGAATTGATGCTTTTGAACTGTGATGTTGGAGAAGGCTCTTGAGAGTCCCTTGGACTGCAAGGAGATCCAAGCAGTCAACCCGAAAAGAAATCAATCCTGAATATTCATTGGAAGGACTGATGCTGAAACTGAAGCTCCAAAATTTTGGCCACCTGATGCGAAGAGCCAGCTCATTAGAAAAGATTCTGATGCTGGGAAGACTGAAGGCAGGAGAAGAAGGGGATGACAGAGGACAAGATGGATGGATAGCATCACTGATTCAATGGACATGAGTTTGAGTAAACTCCAGGAGTTGGTGAAGGACAGGGAAGCCTGGCGTGCTGCAGTCCATGGAGTCGCAAAAAGTCGGACATGACTGACAACTGAATAACCACCTCCACCTTCTTTGCAACAGCATGCTACCACTCACAGAACTGCTTTACCACCTCCTCAGATAGACTCCAAGCCCTCTGATGAGATCAGTGCCACTCAAAGCTCATTCACTCACCATGGATGCCTAGCACACATTAGGAGGTTCATCTGAGATGTCTGTTCCATGAGCGTTACCACATTACATTCAGTCCATGTAAAAACAATGCTTGCGAAACCACCTCAGTTTGTTTCCTTCAATTTGAAGATATGCAGGGCTCTAAATTCAGAAAGCCATGAATTACCTGTGGTGTTTATGTTTTATCCCCTCTGCTGCTTTGGCAAGCATTGTTTGCCACCAGAGAAGCACTCCATCAAAAGGAGCAAGAGCTGGCAAGACTCAGAACCAGCCAGCTTGATTCTCAACCTTAAAAAAAAAAAAAGCTCCATGCATTTTCAAAGGTCAACACCTCGGTTACAAGAGAGACATAATGCCTGAAATCTGGTTAGGATTACCATGATTGAAGTGGAAAGGTTTTTGGCAAAAGGACTGAAAGTTTATTCATTTATGTTTTTTTCTGCAAAGATTTTTGGTCTAAGGCTCAGGTGGCTACGCTTAACAGCTGCCAAGGATAGAGGCTGCCTGCGAGTTCACCAGCGTTTACCCAGACCTGCTGCTGCTGCTGCTGCTGCTGCTAAGCCACTTAGTCGTGTCCGACTCTGTGCAACCCCATAGACGGCAGCCCACCAGGCTCTCCCGTCTCTGGAATTCTCCAGGCAAGAACACTGGAGTGGGCTGCCATTTCCTTCTCCAATGCATGAAAGGGAAAAGTGAAAGTGAAGTCGCTCAGTCGTGTCTGACTCTTTGCAACCCCATGGACTGCAGCCTACCAGGCTCCTCCACCCATGGGATTTTCCAGGCAAGAGTACTGGAGTGGGTTGCCATTGCCTTCTCCATTACCTAGAGCAGAAGTTCTCAATTTTAAATCCCCAACCTTCCATCCCATTCTTTTTTTTTTTTTTTATTAGCATAAACATTAAGAAGACAGACTCTGGTGCCAGGATGCTTGGTTTAAAATCCCTGCTACATCATTTATTGGCTGTGGTATGCTGGGCAAATTACTTAGCTGCTCAGCGTCTCTAGCTTCCTCACTTGAACATGGGGATAAAATGGCACTTATTTCAGAGCTTTGCTATGAGGATTAAATGAGCTAATTACACATAAGGCACTTAGACTAAAGGCTCTGTATGTGTCAGACAAATCTAGGGGCAGAAGAATAGGTTTGGAGGAGCAGGGATGTGACACAGAACGGAGAACACGGAGGCAAAAGTTATCTGCTACATAATAATAGCAGAGCACTCTGGACAGATTATTACTCAGCCTTCAGAAAAATCCGTTAATGCGAGTGAGCCAATCCAAGTCACATGGCTAATAAATAGCTGAGCTGGATTTGAATTCAGGCCATCTGTTTCCAGAGATCAAATCCTGAACCATTATGAAATTGTGTCTCCTACCTTCACATCTGCCCTTTGCGGAATGAGATTCCTGCCTCGAAAAGGAGAAAGTGAAGCAAAAAAGATGTAGGGAATGGAACAGGAGTAAGAATAAATAAAATAAAGTCAGACTCAACTACTTTCTGAATTTAAAAGTGATAAAGTGACAGGTTTCCCTTTATCATCCTTCGCACAGAGCCTACTATTCCTGTGGTTGACACTTTGCTGTGAATCTGGTGAGCCAGGATGAAATTAAAGTCACTGTGAAAGATTGCAACAGGATCACAGATCCCTCTCGACTTGGTAAGACCCAAATGTGAAGTGGACATCAGGGTCATGAAATGAGAGGGTGGGCAGGAGAGCTGTGCACTGAGTATCAGGGACACAGAAATGGTACCCCTACCCAGAGCATCAGGACAAGCTGCAGGGCTCTAGAGTCAGACACACAAAGGATTCACACTGTTGTCTGGCCCAGAGCATCTGAAAAAAGTGACTTGACACCTCTGAGCATCACTTTTTTCTATATGTGAAATGGGAACAAGAACACCCACCTCTTCAAGGATAAACCACATTGCTAACAGTGTCAGGAAGAAATGGGAAGCTAGCACTCATACACGGCAAATGCAGGTGAAGAGCGAGGGCAGATTGGTAACTGGCGGTGGTGTTCACTCACTGTGTCCGACTCTTTGTGACCCTGTGGACTGCAGCACGCCAGGCTCCCTGTCCTTCACCATCCACCAGAGTTTGTGCAAACCCATGTCCATTGAGTTGGTGATGCCATCCAATCTACGTCACCAATCTTGTCCTCTGTCACCCCTTCTCCTCCTGCCCTCAATCTTTCCCAGCATCAGGCTCTTTCCCAGTGAGTTAGTTCTTTGAATCAGGTGGCCAAAGTACTGGAGTAATAAGCTTCAGCATCAGCCCTTCCAATGAACATTCAGGGTTGATTTCCTCTAGGATTGACTGGTTGGATCTCCTTGCTGTCCAAGGGACTGTCAAGAGTCTTCTCTAGCACCACAATTTGAAAGCATCAATGCTTCAATTTGGTGATAGCTCTTTCTTTTTTTCAATTTAACAAACTTACACAGCACTTACTATATGCCAGGCACTGTACTAGTCAGTCACTTTACAATTCTTAACTTATTCAATTTTTGTGGCAGGCTGTTTGCCAAAATGGGGGCAGTGATTCCCCTTACTGTATCCTTGTCCTGGAGAGTCCCCTCCCACATGGACTCCAAGGCTGGCCGGATACCTGATTTGGTCAATGGGACAACAGCAAATACGACATAGCAGAGATCCAGTGTTCTTGCTTGGAGAATCCCAGAGACAAAGGAACCTAGTGGGCTGCCATCTATGGGGTTGCACAGAGTCGGACATGACTGAAGCGACTTAGCAGCAGCAGCAGAGATCCGAAAAATGCTTGTGCTTTGGGGTTTGCCATCTCTTGCTGCTTTTTTGAACCCTGAGACCTCCACATGAGCATCTGCCACCCTAAATGACGTCCCTGAAAACCAACTCGCTTGCTGACTAGCAGACACGAGTGAGGCCACCCTAGATCCTCCAGCTACAGCCTGACTCACCAGGACCACAAAGCCGAAGAGAACTCAATGGAGCTCAGGCGGGTCGGCCAAGTCAAGAAGAGCCACCCAGCCAGCCTACCAACTCATGAGCTCGGTAAAGCAGTTATTGTCTCAAGTCACTAAGCTTAGGGATGATTTAACAAATCAACACAAACGGATACAACCTTCATAACTATCATGTTAAGTAGGCACTACGCTTATTCCTATTTTACAAGTCAGGCAAGGGAGTTAAAGACAGGTTAAGTGACAAGCACACACTGTTAAATGGCAGTTGAGTCCACCCCAGGCAATCTGGCTTCTAAATATGTGCTATATTTATGTGTCTATATATTTATTTAGATACCTCCCCAACACAATGCTGCTTCATGTAACAAAGGTAAAGACATTTGCATCAGTGGATCCAGAAATTTATCACACAGATAAACTCATTTGAAATCATGTATGTATGAGAGTATTCAGCACTGCTGATAGTAGCAAGGCTAGAAAACCCAATTCCAGCAGATCCATATAAAGGTACCACGTGAGGCCATAAAAAGAACAGGTAGCTCTACAAACACCAATCTGTGTACACAAAAAAAACCAAAGTGCATTTATGTTAGCATTATATGCTAATATTTACATTTGTGTGTAAAAAGGGGGGGGAGTGTGAATTACATCTGCTGTGTCTCTGCATAGACTGTCTCTGAAAGTACAAGAAATGGGTTTAACCTCAATCATTTCTAGGCAAAGGGAAGCAGCTAGTTGAGCAACAGAGTAGGAGGAACAATGTTCACTCTAACCTTCGTATCTTTTAAATTTTATGTAAATGTATCACTTATTAATTGTAACTTTAAAGCTGTTACAAACATGAAGGGAGATGACCCATGCCTGGCACAAAGAAGCCATCAATAACTAGTAACTACCACTGTCTTTATTTTTCTTGATTTTTAACTCTTTTTTTCAAACTTTAAACTTTTTCTTTTTGGCGGGGGGAGAAATAAAACGGTGTTTTTATTCTCAGCTGGCGGAGAGGGGAACACAGTATGCTCCTGCCTCATACTCCCAGTGCTCCCAGTCAGGAGTCTGTGATGGGGAATAAAGGTGACGGGATCTTGATTTCTTCCTCTTGCATTGTTTCAGACAGTCATAAACTGGCGTCAGTAACCCAGTAACTGCATCTGGCAGTTTGGTGGCTCTGAGGCCTTCTTTCTGACATGTAACTACAAGGGGAAAGGTGTTGTAAACACCAGGTAGGGGATGTATTTAGCATAGAGTCAAGTGAAGTGTAGCTCCTGCAGAGTTAGAGGGCAGAAAAACAAACTTAGTTACAGACGTGCAGAATCAGGAGCACTCTTATCCTTTTCCATCAGAGGGCAGACAGACTGAAAACCACAATCAGAAAACTAACCAATCTGACCACATGGACCACAGCCTTGTCTAACTCAATGAAACTAAGCCATGCCGTGTAGGGCCACCCAAGACGGGCGGGTCATGGTGGAGAGGTCCGACAGAATGTGGTCCACTGGAGAAGGGAATGGCAAACTACTTCAGTAGTCTTGCCTTGAGAACCCCATGAACAGTATGAAAAGGCAAAAAGATAGGACACTGAAAGAGGAACTCCCCAGGTTGGTAGGTGTCCAATATGCTACTGGAGATCAGTGGAGAAATAACTCCAGAAAGAATGAAGGAATGGACCAAAGCAAAAACAATACCCAGATGTGGATGTGACTGGTGATGGAAGTAAAGTCTGATGCTGTAAAGAGCAATATTGCATAAGAACCTGGAACGTTAGGTCCATGAATCAGGGTAAATTGGAAGTGGTCAAACAGGAGACGGCAAGAGTGAATGCGGCAAGAGTGAATGTTGACATTTTAGGACTCAGCAAACTAAGATGGACTGAAATGGGTGAATTTAACTCAGATGACCAGTATATCTACTACTGTGGGCAAGAATCCCTCAGAAGAAATGGAGCAGTCATCACAGTCAACAGAAGAGTCTGAAATGCAGTACTTGGATGCAATCTCAAAAACGACAGAATGATCTCTGTTTGTTACCAAGGAAAACCATTCAATATCACAGTTATCCAAGTCTATGCCCCAACCAGTAACGCTAAAGAAGCTGAAGTTGAACAGTTCTGTGAAGATCTACAAGACCTTCTAGAACTAAAACCTAAAAAAAGATGTCCTTTCATTATAGGGGACTGGAATGCAAAAGTAGAAAGTCAAGAAACACCTAGAGTAACAGGCAAATTTGGCCTTGGAGTACAGAATGAAGCAGGGCAAAGCCTCACAGAGTTTTGCCAAGAGAACAAACACACTGGTCATAGCAAATACCTCTTCCAACAACACAAGAGAAGACTCTATACAAGGAGATCACCAGATGGTCCAATACTGAAATCAGATTGATTATATTCTTTGTAGCCAAAGATGGAGAAGCTCTATACAGTCAGCAAAAACAAGACTGGGAGCTGACTGTGGCTCAGATCATGAACTCCTTATTACCAAATTCAGACTTAAATTGAAGAAAGGAGGGAAAACCACTAGACCATTCAGGTATGACCTAAATCAAACCCCTTACAATTATACAGTGGAAGTGAAAAATAGTTTCAAGGGACTAGATCTGATAGACAGAGTCCCTGAAGAACTATGGATGGAGGTTTGTAACATTGTACAGAAGACAGGGATCAAGACCATCCCCCAAAAAAAGAAATGCAAAAAGGAAAATGGCTGTCTGAGGAGACCTTACACATAGCTGTGAAAAGAAGAGAAGCAAAAAGCAAAGGAGAAAAGGGAAGACATACCCATTTGAAAGCAGAGTTCCAAAGAACAGCAGAGAGAGACAGGAAAGCTTTCCTCAGTGATTAATGCAAAGAAATAGAGGAAAACAATACAATGGGAAAGATGAGAGATCCCTTCAAGAAAATTAGAGATACCAAGGGAACATTTCATGCAAAGATGGGCTCAATAAAGGACAGAAATGGTATGGACCTAACAGAAGCAGAAGATAAGAAGAGGTGGCAAGAATACACAGAAGAACTATACAAAAAAGATCTTCACAACCCAGATAATCATGATGATGTGATCACTAATCTAGAGCCAGACATCCTGGAATGTGAAGTCAAGTGGGCCTTAGAAAGCATCACTAGTGGGGGTGATGGAATTCTAGTAGAGCTATTTCAAATCCTGAAAGATGATGCTGTGAAAGTGCTGCACTCAATATGCCAACAAATTTGGAAAACTCAGCAGTGGCCACAGGACTGGAAAAGGTCAGTTTTCACTCCAATCCCAAAGAAAGGAAATGCTAAAGAATGCTCAAACTACCACACCATTGCATTCATCTCACACGCTAGCAAAGTAATGCTCAAATTCTCCAAGTCAGGCTTCAGTGGTACGTGAACCGTGAACTTCCAGATATTCAAGCTGGTTTTAGGAAAGGCAGAGGAACCAAAGATCAAATTGCCAACATCCGCTGGATCATGGAAAAAGCAAGAGAGTTCCAGAAAAACATCTATTTCTGCTTTATTGACTATGCCAAAGCCTTTGACTGTGTGGACCACAACAAACATTGGAAAATTCTGAAAGAGATAGGAATACCAGACCACCTGACCTGCCTCTTGAGAAATCTGTATGCTGGTCAGGAAGCAACAGTTAGAACAGGACATGGAACAACAGACTGGTTCCTAATAGGGAAAGGAGTATGTCAAGGCTGTATTATCAACCTGGTTATTTAACTTCTATGAGAGTACATCATGAGAAATGCTGGGCTGGAAGAAGCACAAGCTGGAATCAAGATTGTCAGGAGAAACATCAAGGACCTCAGATATGCAGATGACACCACCCTTATAGCAGAAAGTGAAGAATAACTAAAGAGCCTCTTGATGAAAGTGAAAGAGACAAGTGAAAAAGTTGGCTTACAAGTCAACATTCAGAAAACTAAGATCATGGCATCTGGTCCCATCATTTCATGGGAAATAATAGATGGGGAAACAGTAGAAACAGTGACAGACTTTATTTTCTTGGGTTCCAAAATCACTGCAGATGGTAACTGCAGCCATGAAATTAAAAGATGCTTATTCCTTGGAAGAAAAGTCATAACTAACCTACACAGCATATTCAAAAGCAGAGACATTACTTTGCCAGCAAAGGTCCATCTAGTCTAAGCTCTGGTTTTTCTAGTAGTCATGTATGGATGTGAGAGTTGGACTATAAAGAAAGCTGAGTGAGTGAGTGAGTGAGTGAAGTCGCTCAGTCATGTCCGACTCTTTGCGACCCCATGGCCTGCAGCCCACCAGGCTCCTCTGTCCATGGGAGCTGAGCACCAAAGAATGGATGCTTTTGAACTGAGGTGTTGGAGAAGACTCTTGAGAGTCCCTTGGACTGCAAGGAGATCCAACCAGTCCATCCTAAAGGAGATCAGCCCTGAATATTCACTGGAAGGACTGATGCTGAAGCTGAAACTCCAATACTTTGGCCACCTGATATGAAGAGCTGACTCACTGGAAAAGATTCTGATGCTGGGAGGGATTGAGGGCAGGACAAGAATGGGACGACAGAGGATGAGATGGCTGGATGGTATCACTGACTCAATGGACATGAGTTTGAGTAAACTCCGGGAGTTGGTGATGGATAGGATGGCTTGGCGTGCTGCAGTCCATGGAGTCCCAAAGAGTCGGACACGACTGAGCGACTGAACTGAACTGAACTCACCACAGGGAGTGGTTGGAGTGGCTGCAGACAAATAAAGGCCAGGTGGCAGGCATTCCCTCTCCCGGGGTGCTGACTCACACTGAAGGGCTGCAATCGCTGATCCACGTCTCA
This sequence comes from Aepyceros melampus, assembly GCA_006408695.1. NCBI lineage: Eukaryota > Metazoa > Chordata > Mammalia > Artiodactyla > Bovidae > Aepyceros > Aepyceros melampus. Next base: position 234,839 of record SJXQ01003225.1, read on the forward strand.
GGTCTTTTCTTCTTGGCCATGGATGCCCATTATCCTCCTGGAATTTAGGCTCCGGGTCCTGCTTTCAAGTTATTTATAAGTGATTCACTGCTGCCTCCTCCTTCTTCCACCACCCCCGACTACTCCAAACTTTAAACTTTCTATTTTTTTATGGTAATAATAACCCTATATGCGAGATAGCAAAAGAGACACAGATGTATAGAACAGTCTTTTGGACTCTGTGGGAGAAGGCGAGAGTGGGATGATCTGAGAGAATAGCATTGAAACGCGTATTTTATCATATGTGAAACAGATCGCCAGTCCAGGTTCGATGCATGAGACACGGTGCTCAGGGCTGGTGCACTGGGATGACCCAGAGGGATGGGATGGGGAGGGACACGGGAGGGGGTTCAGGATGGGGAACACATGTACACCCATGGCTGATTCATGTCAATGTATGGCAAAAACCACCACAATATTGTAAAGTAATTAGCTTCCAATTAAAATAAATACATTTTAAAAAATGAACTTTCTATTTTGTATTGTGGTATAGCCAATTAACAACGTTGTCATAGTTTTAGGTGAACAGCAAAGGGACCCAGCCATATACATAATCTGTTCTCCACCATATACAAATAAGTTTTTAAAGTAACTCTTGAAACCCTTGGCTCTCATAGGAAGGAACTCATTTTGGATGCAAAATAGAGAACGAAATGTTAACTAGCTACATGAAGATGCAAAAGAAGAATCAGGCAGGTGGCTTCTCTAGAGGTCACCTGAGGTTCAAAGCACCAGCAGAGTGGTTTATGCACCATGCCAGCTTCTCCCTGCAGAAACCCAGTTACTGGGCATCTTCTGTGCTGCCCTTCTGAACACCCTCATGCACCTTCCCTTCCAATCAAGAGCACCAGGGAAAACAGTCACTGCTTCCCACAGTAACAGAATGTCTTCCCTCCCCCTGCATTTACTGATCTACATGGCTAAATGTCACCGCATGCATCTTCCTAACAGCAAAATTCTCTCTTCAGGACCAGAGGAAGTCCAGGACAGGAGCAGGCAGTTTGCAGGCAACAGAGTAGACTGGCAAGAGCAGGGTTTTGGGGTCAGGCAAGCCCAGGTCCAATCCCAGCTCCAACACTTAGCTGGGTGGCCTAGAGCAACATACTCAACGTTCCTGAGCTTGTGACTGCATCTGTAGAGTGGTAACAAGAGTTACTATTTCACAGGGCTCTTGCTAATACGTGTCCCACAGGAAATGTTCACTGAATGCTCACTATTTTCATCATCTCTGGGGCATTTTAACCAAGGCCCAACCACCTTTTCTCTCTCTCTCTCTCTCTCACATACACACATTCACACAATTAGCAACCTTAAACATACATGAGGATTCCTATCCCTTCCTTCCTCCCACATCAGCAACTTCAGCTGACTTTACCTCCAAAATACCTCCCCCAGCTCCATCATTCCTGCACTCAAAGGTGGTCTCCCTCTACCACTACCATTCCCATCCCATAATCCATTCTACACACACAGCAAAACTGATCTTCAAACAAGTAAAGCAGACCACATCATTCTACTCCTCTTGTTAAAGTTCTCTAAAGAGCATTCCTCTAACTAACAAGGACCTACTGTGTAGCACAGGGAACTCTGCTCCATGTTACGTGGCAGCCTGGATGGGAGGGCAGTTTGGAGGAAAATGGATACATGGATATGTATGGCTGAGTCCCTTCACTGTTCACCTCAAACTAGCACAACATTGATAATCAATTATATTCCAATACAAAATGAAAAGCTTAATAAAGTGGGGGGAAAAAAAAGAGCATCCCTCTGCACTTAGGCCTAAATCCAAATTTCTTACCAAATTTCTTGATTCCACTCTCCTCACCCCTTATACACCCCACTCTGCTTCAATTCTGGTACCTTCTCTCTGTTTTTCACAGGGGCCATGCCTGCTTCTGCCTCAGGGCCTTTGCGTTTGATGTTCCTCAGGCTATAGCACTTTCCTCAAACTTCGCGTAGCTGACTTCCTTTCCTGTGTAACTCATCGTTCAAATGTCGACTCCTTAGAAACATCTTCCCTGCCCACCCAAATTAAAATGGTTTCACTCCCGGATTCACTTTCCATTCTGTAACAGAACAAACCCAACTCCATAATGACCTCTTCCTTTAGCTCTAACCTTTGAGGTTAAGCCTTAACCTTAAGCCTGAGCTTAAGTCATAGAGGTTCTCCATTGATTTGTAAAAAAAAAAACGGACAGGACACACAGGACAGCCCATTCCCAAGGCTCTGACCTTTAAAAGTATAACACTTTCCCATCCATATAGAGACAAAAAGTTGCAGAACAGACAATAACCTTAGCCTTGTTGAAGATTTATGGGAACACGGTGACCAGACCCTCCTGGACAGCTGCAAGAACAAGCAATTCTGGCAGCAAGGAGTTTGCACCAATCAGCCACACTCCCTCACGTTTTAGTAGCATAAAAGCAGCCCAAATTCTAACTTAGGGAAGATGGTTTCTTGGGGACATTAGTCCACCATCTTCTCAGTCTGCTGGCTTTCCAAGTAAAGTTGCTCTTCCTTGCCTCAACAACTCATCTCTTACTTTATCGGCCTGTGCTTTACTGGCAGTACAAGCTTTGGCTGGCAACAATTCCATTATCCTGCTTTATTTTCTTCATAGCACTCATCACTATGTAAAATTATTTGAATATGTGTTTCCTTCTGTATCATCTCATTTCACAACCAGAATGTAGCCTCCAGGAAAACAAGATTTTTAGCTATCATCTGCCCTCTGTACTCCCAGAGCTCAGAACAGTGCCCACACACAGTAAGTGTTTAAAACATATGCCTTATGGTGGTGGTTCCCTGGTGGCTCAGATGGTAAAGAGTCCCCCTGCAATACAGGAGACCTGGGTTCAACTCCCTGGAGAAGGGAATGGCTACCCACTCCGGTATTCTTGCCTGGAGAATCTCATGGAGAGAAGAGCCTGGAGGGCTACAGTTCATGGGGTCACAAAGTGTCAGACACGCTGAGTGACACTAAAGGACACTAACACTTTTCACTACTTTATAGTGGTGGTGGTGGGTGTTTAAAATGCAAATTGCTGAGCTCCAGTCCTAAAAATTCTCATGTAAAATGACTGAGGTTGAGCCCAGAAATCTGCCATTCTAGCAAACATTCACTCTTCATCCTAAAGAAAGGAAAGTGAAGTCGCTCAGTGATGTCTGACTCTTTGCAACCCCATGGACTTTAGCCTACCAGGCTCCTCTGTCCATGGGATTTTCCAGGCAATAGTACTGGAGTGGATTGCCATTTCCTTCTCCAGTGGGTCTTCCCCACCCAGGGATGGAACCCAGGTCTCCCACATTGTAGACAGACGCTTTACCGTCTGAGTTACCAGGGAAATCATACTACCTAAAGAAGGTAGTATGCAAATCTCATTTTAAATACTTTGGTCAATGCCCTCCATCCTCAAATCTAGATTCTCCATCTAACACACCTTATCTAGTCCTACAGATCTTATCTCAGTTGCTTTCCTTAATAACCCTAGTGGCACTCAAGGTAAAAGGTTACTGAATTTGAAGTTTAAACAAGTAACCCCGCCAGTTTCCATTTCTGCTGCTCTTCTGATGCCAGGCGTATCAAACTAGCTGGCCAGCCCCGCTGGAATCCTGTTCTCCCCAGAAACACCTGAGCAGGTTTGGACTCATTCCAAAGGCAAGTCAGGTAAATTTCCACATCAGCTCACTAATAGACTTTCCAGAGGCAGCTGAGGCCAATTCACACTTGCTCTACATAAACTCACTCTAAATATCACCCACCCCCACCAAACAGAAGACTTAACCTGGCACCACCTGCTAAAGGACAAGCCAGAGTTCCCTTTGAAACACCCTAGCCCTTGAGAGGAAGAAATCTTTGAAAGGGTCACAGGGGACCAAATTAATAAGCACATACATAGGGCTTCCATAGGCGGCTCAAGTGGTAAAGAATCTGCCTCCCAACACAGAAGACACATGCAAGAGAAAGCGGGTTTGATCCCTGGGTCAGGAGTCCTCTGGAAGAGGAAATGGCAACCCACTTCAGTATCCTTGTCTGGAAAATCCCATGGACAGAGGAGCCAGACGCACTCCCAAAGAGTCAGGAAGGACTGACTGAACTGAACACACACACACAAACCTTGTCACAAGGCAACCCCAAACTCCAACCCAGAGAAATTCACAAGCTCTGGTGAATTACTCTGGTTTTCCCATTTCCTCTCTCAACCTTGTCTCCTCAGAAAACACTCTGCTCTGGCACACAAACTGTCCTGAGGGTTGGCCTTTAGGAGGTCTGGGGAAATGGCACGGTATCTACCTGGATCTCCTTGAATTTTCTCTCCTCCCTCTTCTACTCTGCAAGTGCCGAGATCCTGCATTTGGTTAAAGCAGCCTGGTACCCAAGATTAAGATCCAAACGGCATAGGGGGACTGATAACTCAGAAAATCATCAGTACTTCCATGTCAATCACCGACACTTCCATGTCAATCAACAATTCCATGTTAATCAGCTCCCGCAGACAGGCAAGATCAAACTGCACAGGACATGTGAGCGTGCTTCGCAGGGCGGACAACAAGCACCAGACTGTTCCTTGCAGTTCACCCTGTGGATTGGAGTCCACCACCACCACCCCCGCCCCGCCAGGAGCTCTGGTGGAGGGGGAAAGGTGTGAGCAAGACCCTCACACTCGCGGTCTGGGGAAGGAGCCGCTGTCGAAGGCGTCACCAGCCCCGACGCAGATGCTGGGAGCCGGCCTCCGGGACTCCGCGCGGGTTCCCGTCGGTGGGCAGCGCCTGGCTAGCGGGAGAAACTAAAGTTTACACTCCTTCGCGCCTTCCAAACGCCACAAGCGAGCGCATTTCTGGAGAAGACTGGGGACACCACCTCCTCCAAACGCACGCCCCCGCCGCGGCGCTGTCACTTGCGGGACTCGGGCTGGGGCCCGCCGCTCCCTGCGGGTGCGCCAGAGGAGTCCGAACCGCGCCCGCCGGCAAAGTTTACGAGGCTCCCGAGGAGCGAGCGAGGCGCCGAGCTCA
>SJXQ01003225.1:245095-369513 GCA_006408695.1 Aepyceros melampus
CTCCAAAATCATTGCAGATGGTGACTGCAGCCATGAAATTAAAAGATGCTTGCTACTTGGAAGAAAAGTTATGACCAACCTACACAGCATATTAAAAAGCAGAGACATTACTTTGCTGACAAAGGTCCATCTAGTCAAAGCGATGGTTTTTTCAGTAGTTATGTATAGATGTGAGAGTTGGACTATAAAGAAAGCTGAGTGCCAAAGAATTGATGCTTTTGAACTGTGGTGTCGGAGAGGACTTTTGAGAGTCCCTTGGACAGCAGGAGATCCAACCAGTCCATCCTAAAGGAAATCAGTCCTGGGTGTTCACTGGAAGGACTGAGGCTGAGGCTGAAACTCCAATACTTTGGCCACCTGATACGAAGAACTGACTCATTTGAAAGGATCCTGATGCTGGGAAAGATTGAAGGCAGCAGGAGAAGGGGATGACAGAGGATGAGACAGTTGGAGGGCATCACCTACTCAATGGACATGAGTTTGAGTAAACTCCAGGAGCTGGTGATGGACAGGGAGGCCTGGCATGCTGCAGTCCATGGAGTCGCAAAGAGTTGGACACGACTGAGCGACTGAACTGAACTGATAGGTGGCATGGCTAATAAGTGGTGCAGATTTAACCCAAGTGTGTCTGACTCCAGAGCCCATGAGATTAACCAGTGACAAGTGGATGCTGATACATCACAGACTGCTCTCTCCAGAACTTCTTCAAAGCAGTGAGAATGTGAGCCAAGAGTTTTATATCCAGTAAAGCTGACTTTCAAGTATTTCTATTCAAATAGAATGGATTTAACTAAGAAAGGGTTCTTGAAGAAGATGATGTTTGTTATTTCGGTTGCTAAGCCCTGTCCGACTCTTTTGTGACTTCTCTTAGCCTGCAGACTTCTCTGTCCATGGGATTTCCCAGGCAAAAATACTGGAGTGGATTGCCATGCCCTCCTCCAGGGGATCTTCCCGACCCAGGGATCAAACCTGCATCTCTTAGGTCTGCATTGGCAGGCAGGTTCTTCACACTGAGCCACCCAGGAAGCTCTGAAGAAGATGAGTCCTTATCTTTTTTTTTTTAAAGAAAGGACAAGATTTGAATTAAGAGAGCGAAGACTATTCTTGAGAGGGGTCAGCACAATGGCCTAAACATGGAAAAGATGACAATTAAAAACAAACAAACAAAAAAAGCCCTGATCTCCTAAGGAGTCCTGGGGCACATGACTGGGGAGATATGCCTGGTGGCCAGTTAATAAGAGGCTGAGGATACTCATCAGGGTGCAGTCATACACATTCCCTCAGTTTTTATTTGCACTATCACAATCACTCAAAAATATCCATTTATTTTGCTGTAGAAGTTCAGTGTGGTTACTATGCCATTATTTTTCTTCCCGCCCTTGCCAAGACCTCTTTGACTTCTCTTAGCCACAACCAAGGAATCGGGCACTCCATTAATATTATTTTATTTTTTTAGGTGGCCTGAGGATGCATGATTGGAGAGAAAGTAAGGAAGAGCTTACCTGGAGTTGTGTGTAGCCTTTGTCAGAGAAATTTGATTCTGCTCTCGCCTGAGGTTCTTTGCAGGGTTGGCTCCCTATTAGGTATTTGAAAAGATAAAAATTCACCTATACTCCTCACACTGTTTAAATATTTCCACATCCCTTTCTAGTCTCAATCCAAATGCATATCTGCTTGCAATCTACTTACATGGCTTTCTCTTCTGTTAGACTCCTTTATAGAAGGCTCCTTAAAGTGTTATTTACTTAGTCATATTGGTTCTTTGTGATCCCATGGGCTGTAGCCCACCAGGCTCCTCTGTCCATGGAATTCTTTAGGCAAGAATATTGGAATGGGTTGCCATTCCCTTCTCCAGGGGATCTTCCTGACCCAAGGATCAAACCAGGGTCTCTTCACTGCAAGCAGATTCTTTACTTTCTGAGCTACTATCTCCCATTTCCTTAAAGAAGGGACTGTCTTAACAATCCTTACATCTCTATGGCCTATCACAAAATATGTGCTCAGTATATGTTTAATAAATAAATGAATGATGTTAAAATCATATTGTAGTCTTCTCCTTTCCATTGACAAAAGATTTTCTCTATTAATAATTATCTTTATTGCTGCTTATATGGACATCTCATTGGTGCTGCTTCCCAGGTGGCTCAAGGGTTAAAGAATCCACCTGCCAACACAGGAGATGCAGGAGACGTGAGCTCAACCCCAGGGATGGAAAGATCCCCTGGAGGAGGCCATGGCAACCCACTCGAGTATTCTTGCCTGGAGGATCCCATAGACAAAGGAGTCTGATGGGCCGCAATGAGTCAGGACATGACTGAGTGCAGGCATGCATTGCGCACATTGATATATTATCATTTAACCATCCTTTCAAGTCATTTGAGTTCTTTCTACTCTTTAGAAATTATTTGCGAGTTAATAAGTAGAGACATGACTTGATATAAGCAAAAATTTAGAGGCAAACAATATGAATGAGGTTGGTCAAATGGTCCAGATGTAAGGAGGCCGGTTAGGAGACTCACCTCAGTCACATAAAAGGGTGCTGATGAGGTGGCCATGGCCAGGATTAGGATGATGGCTGTGGAAATGGGAAGAGAGAATCCATTTCTATGTCTACTGCTAAAGCTGGAAAGTTGTAATATGGGTTTATGTCTGCTGCTAAGTCACTTCAGTTGTGTCCAACTCTGTGCGACCCCATAGACGGCAGTCCACCAGGCTCCTCCGTCCATGAGATTTTCCAGGCAAGAGTACTGGAGTGCGGTGCCATTGCCTTCTTAGGGTTTATGTTTGCAGCTATTGCTGCTGCTAAGTTGCTTCAGTCGTGTCTGACTCTGTGCAACCTTGTAGATGGCAGCTCACCAGGCTCCTCCCTCCCTGGGATTCTCCAGGCAAGAACACTGGAGTGTGTTGCCATTCCTTCTTCAATGGAGGAAAGTGAAAAATGAAAGTGAAGTCGCTCAGTCGGTCCGACTCTTAGCGACCCCATGGACTGCAGCCTTCCAGGCTCCTCTGTCCATGGGATTTTCCAGGCAAGCGAGGGCTAAATATATGAAAGACAATAGCAACATTGTTCTGTGTTGAAGGGCATTGTTTTAGCACCACGGACAGCTCCTGGCTTGTAAGGCAGGGGCTGTGGGTGAAATGGGGCCATTATCGCTCTCTGATGGCTCCTCTCAATAAAAAACAATAAATAGCATTTGTTGAGCATGTACTCAGTGAAAGCTTTCCATGCATTAACTTATTTAATTCTCACAAGGAAGCAGGCAGAGAAAGGACCCCCAAAGTCAGACGACAACAAATGAGGCAGAGCTAATTTCTGAACCCAGGCATTCTGGCTCCAATGTCTATTACACCATATTGTAAAAGACAATTACAGTTAAGTATGATAAATTATATGACAGAAAAACCACAAAAGAGAGGTATCTGAACTATACAATGGAGGGAAAGAAAAGGAGGAGTATTCTGGGAAATTTTCCCACAGAAAACACTGTAACAAAGTTTTGAAGAATGAATGGGATTTAACTAGAGAAGAAGAAGACTAACAGTCTACTTGAAGCCCTGTGTTGAGAAGGGTTCCAGGGCCAGATCCAGGTTCAGCAAAAAGCCTCCTATGATCAATTAACAAATGAGGCAGAGAACAATAGGAGACCTGAGCTAGCGAGGTATGTTGGCCAAATAACAAAGGATCTTGCATGTAAGTTAAGAAGTTTAGGGTTTCCCTGGTGGTCCAGTAGTTAAGAATCTGCCTCACAATGCAAGGGACACCCCTGGCATTCAGTCCCTGATTTGGAAAGAGCCCATGTGTGTGTGTGTTAGTCACTTAGTTGTGTCCAACTCTTTGTGACCCCATAGGCTGTAGCCCACCATGCCTCATGGGCCCACCATGCCTCATGGCAACTAGGCCCTTGAGCCCTAGAGTGTGTGCTGAACAAGAAAACCACTGCAGTGAGAAGCCTTCACAACAGAGAATAGAGAATAGCCCCCACAATCACAATAGAGAATAGCCCCCACTTGCCACAACTAGAGAAAGCCTGCACACAGCAGTGAAGACCTCACACAGCCAAAAATAATTAACTAATAAAAAAAAAAGTTTAGACTTTTTTCTAAAAGCTATGAGAAATCACCAAGGAGTTTTAGGCAAGACATGGCAGGATAAAATTTGCATTCTACAAAAAGCATCCTAAGACGTCCTAATACCTAATGTAATGAAAAAAAATTAGCTTAGAGAGAGGGCAATACATTCATCCTAGATAAGGCGGGGACAGAGGCAAACAGACTACATCCACTCAACAATAGTTACAAGAAGCTCTGATTGGAGATGTCCTTATTAAATAAGAGTGAGATGAAAAGAAAGTCAGAGAAGGCAATGGCACCCTACTCCAGTACTCTTGCCTGGAAAATCCCATGGACGGAGGAGCCTGGTAGGCTGCAGTCCATGGGGTCACAAAGAGTCAGATAACAACTGAGCGAATTCACTTTCACTTTTCACTTTCCACTTTCATGCATTGGAGAAGGAAATGGCAACCAACTCCAGTGTTCTTGCCTGGAGAATCCCAGGGATGGGGGAGCCTGGTGGGCTGCCATCTATGGGGTCACACAGAGTCGGGCACGACTGAAGCGACTTAGCAGCAGCAGCAGAGAAAAGAAATTACATGGCGACCATGTAAATACAGTACAATCAAACACGGGAGAGACAGGGAGGAAGGAAGGTAGTGGGTGAACTATGAAGAAACTAGTCTGGAAGAAAACATAATGCCAAGATACAGGAGATCCTCAGGGATTACACTGCACAAAAGGGCCTTAATAAGAAAATGAATCTGAGAAAAATAAGACCTCAAAATTCAGATGATAAAATGAAAGAGGGAGAGTAAAGAGATTTCAGAGCTAAAGAAATGAATCAAGAACAGAAGCAACACCATTATATATCTAATACATAAATTGGAAATGTCAAAGTAACCGAAAGACATGATTGAAAATTGAATTAATGGCATGGATAAAAGACTTGAGATAATTATGGGAAATACAAAGGAAAAACACAGAGGGAGTAAAGCAATTAGGGAAAAGATTATAAGAGAACCAAGAGACCATCAAACATAAGGATAATTGGTGTCCCTAATAGAGAATCCAATAAATGCAACAAAATATGCATTCAGAAACACAATACAGGGACATTTTTCCTAAAATGAAGGAAGAACTGAATCTGCGGAGGAGATTTTCCATTGTGTACCAGGGGGAAAAACTGCTTTGAACAAACAAGATATAGCCTGGTGTTACTAATTTTCAAGGGGAAATAACTTAGACATTGGGCAGAAAAGGCAAATCATCCATGGAGGCAGAGGTGGGTAGGGAGGGAATCAAGCTGGACACAAACATTTCCAAACAGCCTCAATGTAAGAAGACAATAAAACAATGTCTAGAGAGTTTGGAGAGAAAAAAGTGTGACCTTGGAATATTATGACCAGCCACAAATAGATGTCTCAAACATGAAAGAACAGAGTGAAACACCCATGAATCTTTCTTGAGAAAAAAAAATCCAACCAGGGCTTCCCTGGTGACTCAGTGTAAAGAATCCACCTGCCAATGCAGGAGACATGGGTTTCCAGCCCTGGTCCGGGAATATCCCACGTGCCGCAGAGCAATTAAGGCCATGTACCACAACTATTGAGCCTGTGCTCTAGAGCCCGAGAGCCGCAGCTGCTGAAACCTGCGAGCCCTAGAGCCCGTCCTCCATAAGAAGAGAAGCCGCCACAGGGAGAAGCCAGCCTGCACACCGCAACTGCGGAGTAGCCCCGGCTCACCGCAGCTAGAGAAAAGCCTGCGCAGCGAGGAAGACTCCGCACAGCCAAAGAAATAGATAAAATTTCCCTAAAACGCCAACCAATCAGGACCAAGAAATGAACTTTTTAAAAAAGAATTCAGGAACAGAGGACACCAAGGTTAAGAGTCAAAAGAATATGATGGCAGGATGGGCAGGTAAACTATCATAGACAGAATCAAGACAAAGGACTGATGGGATTCTAGGTATGGAACAAAATGTAGATGTTACAAATCCTGACAAAGTAAAAATAATAGACTTTACAAATCAGAAGGTGGGAGAAGGAAGAAGTAAAATGCTAATTACCTCATCTTTCACCTGCAGGGATCCGATTGCTATCACCTACAACTGAAGCACAAACCAAGGGAAGAGTGTAACTTCCTAACAATTTCCTAACTTTTTTTTTAAGCCCAGGAATGTCTTATAAAAACACTTCTCCCAAGGTGAGGTGAAAAAGTTATCTGAAACTCAAATACCTCACTTTAATTTTAGTTTTTCCTTTTCTAAAGTGAAAGTGAAAGTCGCTTAGTCGTGTCCAGCTCTTTGCAACCCCATGGACTATACAGTCCATGGAATTCTCCAGGCCAGAATACTGGAGTGGGTAGCCGTTTCCTTCTCCAGGGGGTCTTCCCAAGTCAGGGGTCGAACCCAGGTCTCCCACATTGCAGGCAAATTCTTTACCAGCTGAGCCACCAGGGAAGCTTAAAATTCAGTACTTCAATTAAAATAACTTTGGTAATTAATCATAAAATTCTTTCCATCTGTCTCTCATCTTCTACCTTTCAGTTCAGTTCAGTTCAGTCGCGCAGTCGTGTCCGACTCTTTGCGACCCCATGAATCGCAGCACGCCAGGCCTCCCTGTCCATCACCAACTCCCGGAGTTCACTCAGACTCACGTCCATTGAGTCCATGATGCCATCCAGCCATCTCATCCTCGGTCGTCCCTTTCTCCTCCTGCCCCCAATCCCTCCCAGCATCAGGGTCTTTTCCAATGAGTCAACTCTTCGCATGTTACTATTTCTGGTTGGTGAGATGTTTTCCCAGTTTTAATGAAATATAATTGACATATAACATTGTATTAGTTTAATCATTATGTACAACATACTTATTTGATGTATATACTGCATGGGGTCGCAAAGAGTCAGACACGACTGAGCGACTGAACTGAACTGAACTGATTGTAAAGTGCTACCACAGGAAGTTTAGATAACATCCATCACCTCACATAGGTATAATGGCAGGATTTCCTTCTTTTTTGCATGGTAAGATTTTGAGGACTGTGCTGCTTTTATGTTTACTTTGTACTTTTCTGTATTGCTTAAAACTTTTGGTAAGGAACAGGTATTTTTATTTTAAAATAATTACCTTTTTATTATAAATGAATATGGCTGCTCTGAGTGATTTGACATGGAAAGATGTCCATGATACATTGCTGAGTGAAAATATTGCTGGTTTCAAAATTGCATCTGTAATATATCATTATTTGAGGTAAAACCTACATAACATACATGCTAATATATAAATTAGTAAGTCTGAAAAGGCAAACACCAAAATGTTAGCAGTATCTCTGAAGCTGGGATAAGGAATTTAAGAGAAGGGTTTATAATTTCAGTATCATTTAAAAAAAAATTGAAAATGAAACACAGGTACAAACACAAACAAAAAGTAAATGTGTAGTCTTTTAAGTTCCTAAGGTGAACATCCTGTAAATACAACCCAGGTCAACAAATATCACACTGTCAGTAGCCCTAAAACCTGTCTGGTGCCCCATCCTCTTTCCTCCCCACCAAATATTAGTATTATTTATCATGGCTTTTGAAGTACTGATATCCTTACATTTCTTTATGGTTTTATCACTCAAGTACACATGCACTTAAAAAATACTTTGATATGTTGTCTCTTTAAATCTCTTTCTCCCTCCATCCTTTCTTCTCCTATATTGGTTGAAAAACCCTGAGGGATCTGTCTTGAGCTTTCCACAGATGCAAGCTGGACTTGGTTGCTCGCAGAGTTTCGGCACACTTTAAAGTGTCCCTTTGTCTGTGCTCTGTATTTCCTACCGAAGGACAGCTGGGTCCAGCCTCCCTTTGGCAAGGCCACGGGTGACGTTATGCTTTTACCAAGTGCGAGAGCATGTCTGCTTGGCTCTTTTTGGGTGATGTTAGTAGCTATTGATCAATATCTCAATCCATTGACTTTTTAGGATTGCAACTATTTCTGCTGCTACTGCTAAGTAGCTTCAGTCGTGTCCGACTCTGTGTGACCCCATAGACAGCAGCCCACCAGGCTCCCCCGTCCCTGGGATTCTCCAGGCAAGAACACTGGAGTGGGTTGCCATTTCCTTCTCCAATACATGAAAGTGAAAAGTGAAAGTGAAGTCGCTCAGTCGTGTCTGACTCTGTATGACCCCATAGACGGCAGCCCACCAGGCTCCTCCATCCATGGGATTTTCTAGGCAAGAGTACTGCAGTAGGGTGCCATTGCCTTCTCTACATGCCTCAATAAAAATAATAAGTATTAACGAAAAGATTTCTAGAGAATTCCCTGGCAGTCCAGTGATCAGGGCTCCACACCTCCACTGTAGGGGGCACCAGTTTCAATCCCTGGTCAGGCAACTGAGATCCCACATAAATGTTTTGAGTTCTACATTTCTTTCTCATTCATTAATTGAAATGCTTTTATCCGGAGATAATTTCCCTCATTGGTTACCCAGTGTTGCAATTTATACAGAAAAGGCAAGATCATTGTTTGACTCTGTTTTATTTACCAGTTTTGAAGATAATGAATTGGTTCCCTATCATATTCTGAAAGTAATCAATTATTTTTTAATGTTTATATGAATTCATGGGTTAAGCATATTTGGTGGATTTTAATCAATTGCTATTATCACCCTTCCTGAAGGCTCTGTCTCGTCTTTGGCCATGCCTTCCAGTGAACACCTCTTGGCTGGGGATTCTCCTGCTGTCCATCCAGCAGCTGCCCCGCTGCTCCCTCTGCTTTGTTAGCACAGATGTTGATAACACACAAGTCTTCCTGTACTGGGGGATTCGGCGGTAATCTTGTCGCCCAGTTTTGTTAGAAACATGTCCACGGGTTTTGAATTTAGCCCTCTAGTTTCTCTGTCTGTATTGCCTCATCTTTGGCCAGTTAAAGCCTCTTCAATTCAGCTTGTGAGTTTTTTGTTTGTTTTCTGTTTGGCCGTGTCCCTAAAATGCTCCATACCTTCCCCACTTCAGATTTCCAAGTTCAACTGGTAGCCTCTGTCGCAGATAGGAATCAACTATTTCTCTGAGACTTAATCATTTCTCCAAGAAGCCTTAATTTGAGAGGTAAATTAAGAGAGGCGAATATTTCAGGACCACAATATTGGTAACTAGGCATGCTCCAAGTTTCTGCCTTGCTCACAAATTTTAGGCCTCTGCATATATATGATTTATGTACAGTCTTATAGTCTTAGCTCTGTACCCAAAGACACCAAAACCTGTATATAAACTATAGACCACAGGCTACATATATACATAGACGAAAGACTGTCTCTCTTTCTCTCCACTTAACTCTGAACTTGGCTTCCTTTCTCTGCTGTCTACTTCCACTCTTTCTTTCAAGGCAATATCCTACCCTGAAAGGATCCTTGGCTGGTCGGCTAGAAGAATCTGTAAAGGTTACACTGCTCCAGCTCCTCCGGCTTTTACGAACCCACTCCACTCTCCAGCTACTGGAGCCGACGGATCTCTTCCCATGACAACCGCTGTTCTCAGGCTACCTACCATGCCTTCCAGCGAATGCCCCTTGACGGGGGATTCTCCTGCTCTCCATCCAGCAGGTGGCCCACTGTTGCGCTCTGCTTTGTCAGCACAGATGTTGATACCATGCAGGTCTTCCCATATTGGGGGATTCAGCGATATCTTGTCGCCCAGTTTTGTTGGAATTGTGTCCCTGGGTTTTGGATTTAGCCATCTAGTTTCTCCATCTGTATTTGTCAATTCAGAGAAATTTCAGAAAATATGCTGCAGCTACGATCTTCCCAGCTCGTCTTATTTTACTATATTTTTACAACGGTTATGTTTAGGCTGTTATGTTTTCGGGAAGGAGGAGAAAGCAACAATATTTTCATTTGGGGGAAGGAAAAAAAGATAAGTCTGGCTGCGGAGAGAGTTAAACAGATAGAATCAGCTGGTATGCTCTAGTGCAGCTGTACCACTAGTAAATATTTAAACACCTCCATTTCAGCCAGCACCAGGCTCAACTACTCCCGGTGGCGCTAGTAGTAAAGAACCCGCCTGCCAGTGCAGGAGATGCAAGAGACCAGGGATTGATCCCTTGGTCGGGAAGATCCCCTGGAGGAGGGCATGGCAGTCCACTCCAGCATTCTTGCCTGGAGAATCTCATGGTCAGAGGAGCCTGGCAGGCTACAGTCTATAGGATCGTACAGAGTCAGATGTGACTGAAGCAACTTAGCAGCAGCAGCATTTCAACTAGTAAATACCACTATTTCAACCCCAAGTTCTCCTACCTTGATGTTCCTTTCCTGAGCCCCCAGTACTCTGCTTCAGAAAAGTTAATGTCTACCCCAGGAGGGGTCCTTCAGGATTCCAGCTCACTGGCTGCTTGGTTAGTGCCCAGACTATACTGTTGGTTCAATATCCTGACCATGGTGACTTCCCTAGTGGTCCAGTGGCTGAGACTGCACTCCCAAAGCAGGGGGCCCTTAGTCAGTTCCTGCTCAGGGACTAGAGCCCACATGCTGCAACTAAGATTTTGCAGTTCACGTGCCACAGGGAAAATCGGAGATCCAGAGTGCCACAGCTAAAACCCGTCATGACCAAATGAATGAATAAATAAATAATAAAAAAACATATCCTGACTATGACCTCTGGGAAGACTACACAGGGTTTTGAGACTGGCAGTACATGGAGATAAGAGACAGGATGAAACGGGTATGTGGCTTCTGAATGGGCCTCAGCTGAATAATTCAGCCAGTGTTTCTGAAGCATTCCCTGTGTGTTAGGCGCTGTGCTAAGCTACACCACTGAGGAGCCCACAAAGTTCTGTGCCCTGGGGCCACGGGGAAGATGACGGTTTTGCCACAGAGAGGTACAAACCTCAGTCCCTGAGCGGAAATGGGAGGAGCGATAAAAGTGCAGACCCAGTGTCGAAGCTCTTACTTTGACATCACCTAACAAGCTCACTTCTCTCCACCTTTGGAACATTGACTGCCATGAGAGTCCCGGCAGCTAATTGAACACACAGTAAATAAGCCAGGCAAAGAACAGCCTTCCTTGTACACAATGAATCCCGCAGTCTCCTTAGACACAAAAGCTGGCATCTTTATCTACAGAGTGAATCAGTTATTTAACAATTCATGTTCCGTGTCCTAATTGGACCAGCAATGGTTTCTTTGAATACTGAGGGAAAGAGACCTAGAGTAAAAGCAGGTCGGAAGCATAGTAGTTGTCTAAATAAAAACAACATTTTTTCTTAAGAAAGACTTTTACAGTCAGGAATGTAACATACTTGAGAAGATGCTCTAATTGTGTTTGCCCAGTTACTGGAAGCATGAATCTCTTGGAGGAAAAAAATAAATAAATAGGACTAGCTATCTACTGTCAGAGCCCAAAAAGCACCATGAAGAAAAATAAATAACCATGACACCTTCACTCCCCCAGAGTCAACAAATTCCAATTGATCACATGTATTAAGCAAACACATATTGTTGTTCAGTCACTCAGTCATGTCTGACTCTTTGCAACCCCATGAACTGCAGCACACCAGGATTCCCTGTTCATCACCAACTCCCAGAGCTTGCTCAAATCCGTGTCCATCGAATCGGTGATGCCATCCAACCATCTCATCCTCTGTTGTCCCCTTCTCTTCCTGCCTTCAATCTTTCCCAGCATCAGGGTCTTTTCAAATGAGTCAGTTCTTTGGATCAGGTAACCAAAATATTGGAGTTTCAGCTTCAGCATCAGTCCTTCCAATGAATATTCAGGACTGATTTCCTTTAGAATTGACTGGTTTGATCTCCTTGCAGTCCAAGGGACTCTCAAGGGTCTTCTCCAACACCACAGTTCAAAAGCAAAGCATCAATTCTTCAGCATTCAGCTTTCTTTGTAATCCAACTCTCACATCCATACATAACTACTGGAAAACCATCACTTTGACTAGATGGATCTTTGTCAGCAAAGTAATGTCTCTGCTTTTTAATATGCTATCTAGGTTTGTCAAAGCCTTTCTTCCAGAGAGCAAGTGTCTTTTAATTTCATGACTGTAGTCACCATCTACAGTGGTTTTGGAGCCCCAAAAGAAAATCTCTTACTGTTTCCATTGCTTCCCCATCTATTTGCCATGAAGTGCTAGGACCAGATGCCATGATCTTATTTTTTTGAATATTGAGTTTTAAGCCAACTTTTTTACTTTCATCAAGAAGTTCTTTAGTTCTTCTTCACTTTCTGCCATAAGAGTGGTGTCATCTGCATATCTGAACTTACTGATATTCTCCTGGCAACCTTGATTCCAGCTTGTATTTGTATTCCAACTAAAGTACTGGAGCTTCAGCTTCAGCATCAGTTTTTCTAATGAACATTCAGGGTTGATTTTCTTTAGGATTGACTGGTTTGGTCTCTTTGCAGTTCCAAGGGACTCTCAAGAGTCTTCTCCAACCCTACAGTTTGAAATACATACTAAGCGTCTACTATGTATCAAGTGTATCAATACTTTGGCCACCTGATGTGAAGAGCTGACTCTTTGGAAAAGACCCTGATGCTAGGAAAGATTGAGGGCAGGAGGAGAAGAGGGGGACAGAGGACGAGATGGCTGGATGGCATCATCATCAACTCAATGGACATGAGTTTGAGCAAGCTCTGGGAGATGGGAAAGGACAGGGAAGCCTGGTATGCTACCGTTCCTGGGGTTGCAAAGAGTCAGACATGATTTAGTGACTGAACAATAACAACAGTGTATGAAGTGCAGTCTCTACTATTACCAACTTCCACCTTAATCATCAGGGAAATCAATATGCAGACATCACTGCTGTAGAGTTCAGCCTTGCTTCTGTAGAAGAAGTATAGAAATTCAATGTTTCCCACAGTGGAGGTAATACTTAAATAGGAACCAGACATATATTGTGAGTAAGACATTATTGTTTAAACCTTCAGTTGGGACTTCTGAGAAAATGAACAGTTACAACAGTTTGATTAGTCTGTAGGAGTTTATAATGCATTTGGGAACCCCCTGTCTCAGATCCTATTTCTGAAGCAGAAGAATCAGACCCTGTAAAATATCAGCTGACAAAGTCAGAATGTTACACGGACAACTGCTACCTTAACTTCTAATAATACAGTGGTTTGCAAGTTGGGAAGGAGATGTATCAAAAATCTTGGTGGGGTGACAGAGGGAACTAAAAGGAATGTTTCTCAAATTACACGTCCCCTTAATAAGAGATTTTATACAGAAATGATTATGAGCACAGGCTTTGGATTCAGACTGCCTAAATCAAATCCTGGCTTTAGTATGTATTAGTTGTGTGACTTTAGATAAATTATGAAGCCACCATACGATTCAGTTTTTGAAGTTGTAAAAGGGGAACAATGACGTTAGAAGTATCTGTTCATTCAGCTGTTTTGAGAACTGAGCGAATTAACAGAGCTAAAGCCCTCAGAAACCTCCCTCCCTCCCAGGTGCCTTTCCACTGCTGCCTCTTGCTGACCTATGCTGACCTTCCTGGGGGAGGCCTCAAGCCTCAGACCATGACAGAATCAAGAGTAGGGAGGAATCTTGGAGGTCATCTTCTCTCATCCATTCTGGAATCCTCTCTCTGAAATCTTGGCCAAGTCATCTGGCCCCTGCTTGAACACACTGAAAAAAATCCATTCCATCTCTGGACATTTGAAAGAACACACTGAAAACAGCTGTTCCATCTCCAGACACTTGAAAGGCCTGCCTTGTGTTGAGCTGAGTCTGTTTCTGTCTTCTCTGACGTTTGCTCTCTCTTTTGGAATTGGAGACAATAAGGTTATTAATATCCCTTTAAATAATGGAGGGCAGCTAATGGTGTACAGTTAAGCCCGGGCTCTATGGGGAGATTGCATGGATGGACTGACTCTCAGCTTCCCCATTTGTTGATTGTGTGATCTTGGACAATTTAATCTTCCTATGCCAGATTCCTCATCTGCAAAAAAGGCATACTGATACTGCCAATTTCATAGGGTTGTTGTGGGGACTGAATGAAATAACATACTTAAGGAACCTGTTGCATGAGATTCAATCAGTGTCAGCAATGTCATCATACATATATGGTTCCTAAAACTCCATAAATGAGGACTTCCCTGGTGGTCCAGTGGTTAGAATCTACCTGCCAATGCAGGGGACACAGGTTCGATCCCTGGTCCGGGAAGATCCCACATGCCACAAAGCAAGCAAGCCCATGCACCACAGCCACTGAGGCCACACACCCTAGAGCCTGTGCTCCACAACAAGAAGTCTGGGTTCTGCAACCAGACGTAGCCCACCTTGCCGCAACCAGAGAAAGCTCTCATGCAGCAGTGAAGACCCAGCACAGCCAAAAATAAATAAATGAATTTTTTAAATGAATGTCATCAACACCGACGCTGTGGATAACCCTCTTGGGCATTTGTTTCTTTGGGATAAACATCTGTATTTCCTCCACTTATTCCCGATGCAATTCCAGTACCCCCTCAGCCATGCCCTCTGAGTGAGCTCCAGTTGCCAGTCTTCCTCTCCAGGGTTCCAGCTCCTTTTTCCACTTTCACTGTACGCCCTGTGTGGAGTTCAGGACTCTGGGGGCCTCTGGTCCACACAGACCAGGACGAGGCACCATCTTGCTTGTTTGGTGGTGGTTTCATCTACTGATTCGTTCACAAATGATTTTAAGCATTTACATTTTTATACATGGATCCTAAGGGAGAACTGGCTTTTTTAGCAAATGCATCACAGTCTTTTTTCACAATGAACACATAGTGACCTGACTCCTCTTTAGTTAGAAATTTTATGAGGAATTTCCTTTGCACTCACAGCTGAATGTTGAAGGTTAAGACTTCGATTTGTTTCTTTTACATAGCTCACTCAGCTCCTTAAAATATACTCTTTTTTTTTTTTTTTTTGAGGGAAAACTAAGACTTTATATAAAATCTGCAGACTTGAAGAAAATTATACTCACCTTTGAGTCAGAGTAAGGGTTGCAAACTGGTGGCTCCAGGGCCAAATCCAGCTAGCAGAAACGTTCAGTGTCATCTTCACCCCTGCCTCCCTGCCTCCCTTCCTTCCTTCCTTCCCGGTATAAAATATCTGACTTTCTTTTAGCAAAGCACGGATTCCCCAACTTAGCCAGGGTTTCCTCCATTCTCTGTGCCCCATAAGGGTATATACACATTTAAATGACCTTCCTGGCCCTGAAGGCATTGAAGGTTTAGATCCCAACATTTGGGACAGTGAGCAATTTGCAAAAGGGAGGGGTCGTTATAGCAGTTTTTAATTTAGAAAATTTACTGTGGACAGGCACTGGGCTATATATACATTCCATACAACCTACAACTTTAAGAGACTGAGAAAGATAAGCCAGCCCAGAGCCACAGAGCTGGGGGCAGCCCTGGGACCCAGGCAGGCCTGGGTAGGCCAGAACACCCTCCTGTGCTCCATGGAAATGGGTGTTCTTCTGAAGCAGTCACACCTGCTTATTCTTAAACATCTAAGGAAATACAGAGGCTTTAATTCAGCAAAAAAACCGAAGGGGAGCAGACTATGCTACCCTCAAACATTATACCGTGGCATACTGATTATTCTGAACTACAGTTACTTGAGAAACAGCCAGTTTAAGAAGGACACTCTGACCCTTTTCTGTCCCCCTGAAGGCAGGAAACAAATCTCTCATCCGAAAGCTACCTTCCCTGTCCCAGGAAGGTAGAAGATATTTTTTATCACCAGAAATAGGGAATTTAGGACAGGAAAGGCTGTATATACAAATTTTGTTACGTCTTCACTAATTTGCTACTCTAAGTCCAAAATCCTTTGTGAATTCTTTATAAATTTACTGTTTTTTGTGTGTAAAAGCTATAAAAGGTGCCAGTTTTGGTCTCATACTTTTATGGGATTCCCGTTCATACAGCATTAAATGTTTTCTTCCTGTTTATCTGCGTTAAGTCAACTTACATATTAGGCCAGCCAAAGAACCTATTGTAGAAGGGACGAGGGGGACCCCTATGAAATTATGACTAGGTGTGAAAACCAAAACCCAGAAAAGAAAATAAACAGATAAGCCCCAGAACAACATGATAAAAACTGTCCTAGCTTTTAAGAAGGAGAAGGCAATGGCACCCCACTCCAGTACTCTTGCCTGGAAAATCCCATGGATGGAGGAGCCTGGTGGGCTGCGTCGATGGGGTCTCTAAGAGTCGGACACGACTGAGCGACTTCACTTTCACTCTTCACTTTCATGCATTGGAGAAAGAAATGGCAACCCACTCCAGTGTTCTTGCCTGAAGAGTCCCAGGGACGTGGGAGCCTGGTGGGCTGCTGTTTATGGGGTCGCATAGAGTCAGACATGACTGAAGTGACTTAGCAGCAGCAGCAGCAGCAGCTTTTAAGAGGAAATTCTGAAAAGCCTGAGAATGAGTTTTTCTGAGGCTATTATTATTAAACTAATTGGTCACATGTGCCTGTGTATCTATACTATATTTTATTTTGTTGAATATGCTTTTATCACACCATAGCCCATGTGTAAAACTTGATTTCTCTAAGGACAGTGCAGACAGACCACCAGAGCTGATCATTAGTAGCTGTGTCTTCAGAAGCAGAACCAGACAGGGGAAGGAGCAGCAGAAAATTAACTGACTGCCTCATAAAAATTCCAGACTAGTCAGCCCTTAATGACAACAGGGGCCTCCCTCCCTCCCTTATATTCTCAACAGGGATCAAATGAAGGCCCACAAACTACTGATATTATTACGTCTTTAGGAAAGACCACCTTTCGTCAGATCACATGTTTTCTGAGAGCCAACTGCTGTGTCCCATGCTGAAATACTGAAGCACGGTGCCTGCCTGCCCTCCTGGAGCTTAGAATCTAGACCATGCAAGTTCTTTCCTTTTGAGTTTCACTTATTCAGAATTTCAAATATTTCTCGTAATCATTTTCCAACATAAGATGTCTCTGAAACAGAGATGGATTATAGTTTCTGGAAGTATCTAGTTCCCAGGATGCAATGGACTGAATTATGTCCCTGCCAAATTCATATCTTAAAGCCCTAACCCCCATGGGACTGTACTGGACACAGGGCCATTCAGGAGGATTAAGGTTAAGTGGGGTCATTAAGTGTAGAGTCCTGATCTAATAGGCCTGGAGTCCTTATAAGAAGAGGAAGAGAAACTGGTGCTCTCTTTGTGTGCACACACTGGGGAAGGCCACGCGGGCACACAGCAAGAAGGCAGAGCTCAGCAAGCCAGGGAGAGGCTTCTCGCCAGAATCCAACCTTGCTGGTGCCCACATCTGAGACTTCCGGCCTCCCCAATTATAAGAAGATAAATGCCTGCTTAGGTGACTCAGCCTGCAGTACTTTGTTACAGCAGCTCTCGCACACTAGCACATGTGGTGTGATATTATGGTGTGTAGAGTCACTGAGCGTACAAAAGCATTAGTATGGAAACAGCGTCACTCAGATGCTCCTCATCAGTTCAGGGGCTTGCTGGGCATCTACTACTCTGCCTGCTCTGCTTCTCTGACCTGTTTGGGGAACGCCTCATCCCCAGTCCATAGAGTTCACGTGGAGTTGTCACTCACTGTTTACTGCTCTATGCCGACCACAGGCTTGCTTGTCATGGTACCCAATCACCCTGACGACGGTGATGGTAACTGGTACAGCAGCTGGCATGCCACACAGAAAGGGCTTATCAGAACCTTTCTCTGCATTTATATGCAGTACTTACCTTGAACATTTGATATGCATTGAGAGAACTTGCTTTTTCTGCTAGGCTTGCAGAAAAGTGAAAGTGTTAGTCACTCAGCCAGGTCCAACTCTTTGGGACCCCATGGACTGTAGCCCACGAGGCTCCTCTGTCCACAGGATTTTCCATGCAAGAGTGGGTTGCCGTTTCCTTCTCCAGGGGATCTTCCCAACCCAGGGATCAAACCTGGGTCTCCTGCATTGCAGGCAGACTCTTTACCGTCTGAGCCATCAGGGAAACTTGCAGAGCTGGGTCTTAAAGGGCTGGCTGCATGTAGGAAGCCTGACTGTAATGGTAGAGAGCAAGGCTGACACATGGAGGAGGAGAAAAGAGAAGACAGAGAGTGCGTGTTATGTCTCAAACCTACTCCTGGCTCCCCACTCCCCAAACCAGTGTATTGCTTCTCTTTTAAGCTTAAGCTAGCTTGAGTTTGACTTTTGTCACTTGCATCTAAGAATCTCAACTTATCCAGTAGGTTACTAGTCCCTTTGAGTCCTTTGTTGGCCAGATTTGGCCGGAACCCAGGCTCAGAGTGGCTTTCATCCTCCGGTTGTGCTGATCTTTTTCTTTTCAGAGAAGGGCAAGTTTTATCATCAGATTTCCCATGACTAGACACATACTTTCCCTGCACTCCCCTCTAGGTTCTTCCAGCTAAACACCTCAGTTCTCCTGTCTTACAGGGCAACAGCTACCTGTAAAAACACTGAATCACTATGCTGTACACTCAAAACTAATATAATATTATAAACCAGCTATACTTCAGTTTTGTAAAAATTGGGAAGAGTTGCTGTGAAATAATTTCAGCAGGTATCTAGCATATTACTGGGCAGTAGTCGGTGCTGGGGAATGTTAGCTCCAGTCACGGAAAATTCTCTGTATGGTGCCTGAGGCCCTCTCTTAGGTTTCCATAAAACAATCTCTTATTTTTCCTCATGAAAAGCAAAAGCAATGAACAGATCACAGTCAATATCTGTTGTTTTGACAGTAAGATCTTAGTCCCCTCCCAGAGGAAGGTTGTCTATCTGTAACAAGGGAGGAGAACATATGTACATAAATGCTCTGCTTAAAATTGGGCTTTGTTTAGAAATCATTCTTGCCTACTTTTCCTCTTCAATTCAAGAATGAGAAGACACCATTTCTTCAGCATCCAGAAGCATAATGTAACATGACATGCTCAGTCCTGTCTGGATCTTTGTGACCCTATGGACTGTAGCCTGCCAGGCTCCTCTGTCCGTGGGATTTCCCAGGCAAGAACACTGGAGTGGGTGCCATTTCCTCCTCCAGGGGATCTTCCCGACCCAGGGATGGAACCTGCATGTCCTGCATGTTCTTCACTGGTACTTGGGTTCTTCACCACTGAGCCAAATGGAAAGCCCCAGCATCCAGGAAGGAGAACTGAAATGAAAGATTACCAGGGGCACTCAACTACTGCTCTGAGGAAATTAACAAAGAGGGCTGGCAAGCCTGCCCTCCCTGGCACGGTCACTGGATGGGCTTGCAAGACTTGGTTGGGTCCTGGGGAAACTCCTCTGCTGTCTGCCGTCACCACCAAATGGGAGGTACCACCCCCCACCCCAGGGGAGGATAGTTTGGAAAACGGAAGAAGCCCAGGTTAAGGCTGAAGAAGGAGCCGTAAGGCTGCTACCTGGATGGTACATCTGGTATAATAGGGATAAAGGAAGTGCAAAACCTTTTGACTGGTCTCTGCCTCCTGGGATCCTGAAATTTCCATTACTTGGGATAAAAAAGAATTACAGTACAAACTGCCCCACCGAGGAGAAGCTTCCGGTCAACCGTTAGGGCTTGCTAAACAACCAACCAGAGCAGGGTAGTGCTGACACAGGCTTAGCAAACCATTAAATCATCACACTTAGCGGGTCAGCCTCGGTCAGGGCCACCAGCCTTCCCTGTCGTGGACCGAGCTCTGAGTCACGCTGCATGCACTCACCCAGTTTAGTCTCGCCCTGTGAGGTGGGTACCTATCCCCCTTTACAGAGGAAGAACCAGGCTTGGAGATACGAGGTAACCAGGTGGTAAGCAGAACTTCCTAGTCTGTATAAACACAACACCCACATTCTTCCCCACTGCAAAAAAGTATCCACATAGTTAAGACTCTTGTTTCTAAGGCATGCAATGCAGGCAATTAGGCCAGCACACCCCTAATTAACTAGATGGGCTTCATCTTCCTAATAATCTTCATCTTTTTTGCTCTAAAACAGAAAGCCGTCCTATCAGCACCATTCAAAATGCTTGGTGAAGGAAATGGCAACCCACTCCAGTGTTCTTGCCTGGAGGATCCCAGGGACAGAGGAGCCTGTTGGGCTGCCATCTAAGGGGTCGCACAGAGTCGGACATGACTGACATGACTTAGCAGCAGCAGCAGCAAAATCCTTCCTTTCCCAGAGAAGAGGCTGTTCTCCAATATTTTCTCAATCAACCTTGGGAGAGCCTGGCACATTTTTTCTCAGTAACTGTAAGCAGCGTTCATCTGCATGTCTTCATTCGCTGAACGCTGAATGGGTAGGCCTCTTTGCTCCATGTCCTGGGTCCTCAGAGGGGCCTGCAGCCCTTTTACAGCTGGCCCAGCCAGAGACCAAAGCAGATGGTCCAGCTCTGGGGGTAGAGACCTCCTCTGGTTACCCCACTTGAAGACCAGTTAATCACCTGTGGTAGTTCATGCTTCCTCCTTTTCCATACAAATAAGACCCAGGGCGCTTCTTGAGAATCCTCTGGCTTGCAATGTTTTGAAAACTTCAAACAACCATCACTTGAGCATCCACTCAGCAGCTGAAGCATCAGTGTTGGTGGGGTGGAAAGTCAGGGTGACATTGCTGTCCTGCAGGCACTGCATTTACTTCACTCATTTCATATATTGGCAGGAGGATGGGCATAAAGAGTTAGGTGTTTACTTCTTGATTGGTTGAGGGCCCTCTCTCACCCTGTGCCCAGTCTCATTCAGCAGTAACTGGAGACAGCTGTCTACAAGGAATTTTTTTATGGTGTTTTAATGTTATTTTATTTTCCTAAAATGTCAGTTGGAGAGCCAAGAAAATTTCCCCTTAGAGTCCTTGGAGGTTGTTCTGAGCTGAAATCACCACCCCCATAGTTGGCTGAGCACTAAATGAAAAACAGTGTTATAAGTCAAATTAATATTTTAGGGAAGAAAATGTGTGAAACCACACAGGCAGTTCTGCCGGCATAATCTCAAGCTTTAGCCACAAAACTGCAGAGAACGACTGAGGGCCAGAGTCATCCCTGGCCATCAGTTCAGTTCAGTTCAGTTCAGTCGCTCAGTCATGTCCGACTCTTTGCGACTCCATGAATCGCAGCACGCCAGGCCTCCCTGTCCATCACCATCTCCCGGAGTTCACTCAGACTCATGCCCATCGAGTCGGTGATGCCATCCAGCCATCTCATCCTCTGTCGTCCCCTTCTCCTCCTGCCCCCAATCCCTCCCAGCATCAGAGTCTTTTCCAGTGAGTCAACTCTTCGCATGAGGTGGCCAAAGTACGGGAGTTTCAGCTTTAGCATCATTCTTTCCAAGCATCAGTTAGGGAGCCGAAATCCAAGAGAGGGAGAGAATGAATAATGATGATGAGGTCTCCGTTCATCCACTGTGGCAGATTAGAAGGCCATCAGAAGGCAGGAGTGATGACATTTTTAAATGGATTCATTCTGTGAGAAGACAGCTGGGTGAAAAGCAGTGGCTCAGGGCTTATTAGAAACCACAGCTGAAGCCGTAAGGAAAAAACATAAGATACTGTAGAAAAATAATGATGAGAGACAAAGCAGCTTGACAAAAGCAGTTTACAAAACTGAATGTACAATATTGTCCAATTTTTGAAAACTACAAGATACAGACAGGCAAGCAACAGGCATGAGTTGAGTGCCAGGGTTTTTAAAACTGGCTTTGAGATAGAATGTTCTGGATTTTTTTTTTTTTTAAACACAGACCCATCATCCCTACCCCTGCTGCTGCTGCTGCTAAATCGCTTCAGTCATGTCCAACTCTGTGCCACCCAAGAGACGGCAACCCACCAGGCTCCCCCGTCCCTGGGATTCTCCAGACAAGAACACTGGAGTGGGTTGCCATTTCCTTCTTCAATGCATGAAAGTGAGAAGTGAAAGTGAAGTCTCTTAGTCGTGTCCAACCCTCAGCGACCCCATGGACTGCAGCCTACCAGGCTCCTCCGTCCATGGGATTTTCCAGGCAACAGTACAGGAGTGGGGTGCCATTGCCTTCTCCTCCCTACCCCTAGAGGTTCTGATTTATTAGCTCTGGTTTGGCATCTTTATTTTAAAAAGCTTCCCAGGTTGTTCTGAAGCACTGTCAGCACTGAGGACCACTAGCACATACAGAGAAATGGCTTTATGCGGTATTTCTGATTTAATTTTAATGTAGTTTTTCTGTGTTCCTACATATTGTTCTGTGAACATGCATTACGTCTATTATCAGAAAAGGTTATTAATAAAAATTATAACTGAACTTATTAGGAAAAATTACCCCAGGCAACAAGAAATAATAATAATGCCTAACATTTTGCTGAGAGCCAGATATGCTCTTTGCTTGTTTTTGTTTTGTTTTGTTTTTCGGCGATTGGGAATGTCGGATCTTTGTTCCCTGATCAGAGATTGAGCTGAACCCACGCCCCCTGCAGTGGAAGCCAGAGTCTTGCCCACTGAACACGAGGGAGCTCCCAGACACTGGCTTTATTAATGTTGTCACTTGGTCCTGACAACAACTCTGTGACCGAGGCACTAGTATTTCAGCCATTCTATGATAAGGAAGGTAGAGGTCCAAGAGGTTCCAGCTCAGACACCAAGGGAGTGACAGACACAGCACAAACTCGGGACCAATCACTAGAGAACCTGAGGCCGACCCTAAAAGAGGTCCTGTGTGGTCCCTCCCCTCCATCCCACCACCACGGGCCCTCTGGATCCAGGGCCTCACCTGTGCCTGCTCCCGGCTTCCCAGGGTTCACGGGACGTTTCCCCTCGGAATTCCCTTCAATGTTCTACTTCTTCCAAAGACTTCCCACAGTCTGCTACCCCCCTCAAAGGAGAACTCTGTCTCCATGCAAGCTAGAGAGAGGGGAAAAAGAAAGAAGAAACTGAACACCACAGGATGAAAGTGAAAGAAAGTGAAAGTGAAGTCGCTCAGTCGTGTCCGACTGTTTGTGACCTGTGGACTGTAGCCCACCAAGCCTCTCCATCCATGGGATTCTCCAGGCAAGAATACTGGAGTGGGTTGCCATTTCCTTCTCCAGGGGATCTTCCCGACCCAGGGATCGAACCCAGGTCTCCCACATTGCAGGCAGACGCTTTAACCTCTGCACCACCAGGGAAGCCCTTAAATACGAGAATACAGTCTCTCAGGGAACCTCCTACAGAGACACAGAACTTCAGATCCAAGTACTAACATCAAAGATTTCAAGGGAGGAAAGGAAGCCAGGTTGAAAGAAGAAGGGGGAGGAGGAGGGAGACGGGGGGCGAAAGGGGTGGCCTTACAGATGTCTCCTGCCACCTACAGATGCCAGGCATTACGGGACTTTTCCCTGGGCCTCCAGAGAAGGGAGGACTGGAACTCGCCCTACCAGAAATCAGACCAGACCAGAACCAGAATTCGAGTTCTCTGCCAAGAGGAGGTGATCAGTCTCCAATCCTCGGCTCAGGCTGAGGGCCCTTCGACCAGATTCCTGCGTCCAGGACCGGGGGACTAGAACAACAGGGAAGGATAGGAAGGGTTAAGGAGAGGAAAGAGAGAGGGAAGGGTACTGACTATCTATTAAGACCTATTATAAGAATCCTTTTTTAAAAGTATTAATTGATTTTTTTACTGGAGTGGAGAATGAAGAGGAGGGGCCTCAGGTAATTATATATGGGAATACAGATGTGAAATTCTACAGGGTTTTCCCCTGGGGAGATGATAGAGTGCTTATCAGATTATTTCCCCATTTCACAGATGGTGGTGCCAAATTCTTAAGAAACTACATGAAAGAGCAAAAAAAAAAAAAAAGAGTTGATGCCCCAGCCAGAACCAAAAATCCTTTCTAGTCCACAAAAGGTTTGTGGATTTTAAAAGATTTTTAAAAAAATCAACAGCTATTTACCTTCATTCTCTTTCAGGGTTAGGTTTCCAGATAAAACACAGCATGTCCTGTAAGATGTTAATTTTAGATAAGTAATTTTTTTGGTAAAAGATGTCCCAAATATGGGACATATGTATACTAAAAAATTATTGGTTAATTTTATTGATAGGTCCATTTTAACTGGGAGTCCTGTACTTCTATGTGCTAAATATGATAGACCTATTTCATGAGAAACATGATTTTCTTTCTTCCATGGACACTGTTTTTCCTTCTCAGTGTCATCAGCTCAATGATTTGAAGAAGCATAAACCAGAAAATTGAGCTCATCAATTGAGCTCATCCTTTTGTGTCAAACAACCCACTGAGCCAACTCCTCTGGTAGACAATAAGTGTTATATCTTCCAAAGGCGCACACACACACACACACACACACACCCCCCTTATACACATGCATTCACAGACACTCACACACTTTCAGACATGCCCAGGCATACACTTCCACATATATGTATACATATGCAACACACAGAGTACAAACAGATTTTAATTTCTCCTAACACTCTAAAATGCAGATCTCTCATTCTCCTTTCAGATTTTCACGGCTTTCCAAACACATTTTCTTATTTGTTCAAGGAGAAAAAGTCATGTCTCCAATTTCCTTTATATGCCCAGCTACACTGACTGGGCTTCCCACAGGGTTGGCAATAAGACCTCATCTTTTGTATTTCAGAAATGTTGAATTTTCTTTTCTTGCCACTGCGTTAAACTGCTATTTTAGTATAAAGGGGATGACAGTTGTCTTAGGGTCAGATACTAAACACAACTTAATAACAAGGAAAAACACAAAATTGCAAATTGAAAACTTGAACCATGTAATAAAAGTACTTGAAAATGAGAGAGAATAAAAATTTTAAAGTACTTTCAAGAAGCATAGTAGTTAAATGAATAATTCCTAGATCCAGCCTACTTGAGTAAACTAGCTGGCCAAGTTACTTAACTTTATATAACAACAGTTTCCATCTCATGGATTGCTGTGATATTTAAGTAAATATATAATTAAAGATGTACAAAACAGTGGCCAACACACAGTTTTTACTATTACAATTACCTCTTATTTGCCACACACAGGGGTAGCCTCTCTACATACACAATGCCATTTGATTATCAAATGAATGTGAGCTATGTAGTCTTGAGGAAACTGAAGCTCACAGAGGTTACCAGACTTCCCTGCGGTCACACAGCTAGCATGCAATAAAGCCAAGATTTAAGTACCAATCTCAGCACAAAAACCCTGTTCTCTTGATTACCCAGTTTTAAGGTAACAAGCAGAAAGTAAACGGGTGGCAAAGTGGTAGCTTTTCAAGGAGGAGACCTCTATGGTCATTGCTTCTATGGAGTGGGGTGGGGGTGGGGTATTCGGAAAGGTTTGGACTGGTGCATCAGGTAAAGAGTACAGGACGCTCTGCCTAGTTACAAACCTCACCCAAACATTTGCCAACCAGATTAGGGCCCTACTCTTTTGTGACCTCTCCAGGTAAATCCCGGGAGGTGGAAAGCCCTGAGCCTGACTCTGCCTGACTCTCTGTTTTAAGGCAACATAAGGTAGGGCTGATCACCAGCACTGGCTGTGTTCTAGCAGCAGCCCCAAGGACTCCATCCTTTACTCACATTTGTCTACTCAGCTTCTCCACCTGCGTATCTAAGACTCTCATCTCAGACTTAAGTCCAAAACTCGCTTTACCTCCGGGGGCCCCAGTTCAACAGATAACGACTCCTTTCTTCTGCTTGAGCAGACCTAAAGGCGTGGAGTTGTCCTTCATGTCTCTCTTTCTTGTGCCCTTGATATCTAATTCATTGACTCATCCCTCATCCAGTCCTGATGGTTCTGCCTTCAGAATACATCCAGAACCTGACGGCCTCCCTCCATCTCCGCGCCCACCCTCCCAGTCTGCGCATCGCGCCTTCATCGGGACCGCTTCCATCCTTGTCATCTGCCATCACGCCATCTTCACACAGTGGCCAGAATACTCTTGTTACGTTTGCCTTAGATCACCAGGCTCCTCTGCTCAAACTCCTCCAAAGTCTCCCACCTCAGAGGGCCTAAGAAGCCCGTCATTATCCACAACTCTGCCTCAGCTCTCTCGGACCTCCCCTCGCACCACGATCCACAACCCCAGCTGGTGCACAACCTCCTCCACACCAGTCCCTGCACGGGCTGAGCCAGCTCCTGCCTTAGGCCCTTCGCTCTCTGTCTGCTGGACGTACCCCACCACATTGCCTACACGACTCACTCCCCAGCATCCTCCAAATCACTGTGCTCCTCCATCTACCCTACCAGAGACGACCACCCTGTCCACCTACATAAAACAGCGATGCACCGCCCTCCCCCGGGTACTCCCTCCCCCTTAACCTGCCTTATTTTTTTCACAGCATTTATCACTTCCTGATGTGCTCTATTCACCTATTTGCTTATTGTCTCCATCCTCTAGAAGGGAAGATCCAGGTGGATAGAGATTTTATCTGTGTTTCTGACCGCTATTTATGTACCTTCAAGGCCTAGAAGCCATGTACACGCAGTAGGTACACAATAAATATTTGACAAATGAGTGAATGGAAAGAGCCTCATGTCATCTGAACAGGACGCCTCTGCTGATTGCTTCAGCTTTCCTGCTCTAAAGTCAGCCTTTAGAAAGACTCCTGAGACCTCCCTGGTGGTCCAGCGGTTAGGACTCCACACTTCCATTGCAGGGGATGTGGGTCGGGGAACTAAGATCCTGTAGGCTGTGAGGTGTAGCCAAAAAATGGAAAAAAGAAAAAAAGACTCTCCACTCTGCATTCTTTTCCATCTTAGGAGTCAGAACTCCAGGGTGATCCTGAACAAATCTCTTCTGGCTGGCATGCTGCTGTGTTGTGTAGTTCTGCTCGGTTGGCTTGAACAGAACAGGCTCACAGACAAAGCCACGTGCAAGGCTCCCTGCGTGTCTCTGGCTTCCCATGTGTTCTCGATGGAAACGTGTCTGGGGCCACTGTTCTAAAGGCTCCAAACCCACCAGCGCATGACGAAAACCTCATCACTCAAGTAGAGAAGAAAACAAATCCATCCACCTCAATGCCCACTTCCATGGAAACTTGGCATTAGTTCAAAAGGCCAGTGCTGGCAACACTTTTGACTTTTATTATCCTCTTTTGTCATTCCAGGGATTGTGTTTACAGGCACATGCTGAGAGGAGGCGGCCTTTCAAATTGAATGCACCAAGCAGGAAACCTTCCAAAGCCCAAATTAATTATCTTCAGCAGCATCTAAATAATTATTATTTTGTGAGGAGTCTGCCAGCCAGAGACTTTGGCACATCCATTAGGGACCCTGAAACCACACCAAGGACTTAGCCTTTCACTGCAGAAATCCCTTTACCCCCCAAATAAGCAAGGCTGTTAGAGAAAGGCTTTGCTGATCCAGGTGGGAAGCCTCACCCAATCCTCTGGCTTCTGCTGCATCTCCTAACAGCTGAAGTGTTGCCTACAGGAGCCTCACACAGACACTCAACACTGTGAAGGCGGAATGCTAGAGTATACAGTTGCTAAATGTCAAGGATTTGTTCCTAAAAGGATTCAGGTATAGCCAATCACCACTGTGTTGGTTAATCATTTCTCCAGGATTACATTGGCCAAACTATCAATAAGTCTAGAGTTCCTGTTAATGGGTCCCAGGTTCATGTACACACATGCTATTCACATGAAGAGGATAATGCCCGGTGGAAGTACTTGAACTCTGTGGTTTTTCTGGCACTTGCATCAGCCATATTCCCTCTAAGATTCCTGAACATTCAACCAGCACAAATTTCTAGATCGTTTTTAAAGTATATTTACAGACACTGGAGGCTCAGATGGTAAAGAGTTTGCCTGCAATGCAGGAGACCCAGGTTTGATCCATGGGTCAGGAAGATCCCCTGGAGAAGGGAATGCAACCCATTCCAGTATTCTTGCCTGGGGAATTCCATGGACAGAGGAGCCTGGCAGTCTACAGTCCACGGGTCACAAAGAATCAGACACGACTAAGCAACCATCGCTTTCACTTTTGCACCATACTTTAATTTGTCATCCATTTTAAGATGCATCATTATTTTATGTTGGAGAAGGAAATAGCAACTCACTTCAGTATTCTTGCCTGAAGAATCCCATGGACAGAGGAAGCATGATAAGCTACAGTCCACGGGGTCACAAAGAGCTGGACACGACTGAGTAACTAACTCATACATACATACATTATTTTATGTAAAGCTAAGAAAGACAACAATGCTGTCAATTAAATTAGAACAAGCCATTGATTGTAGATTGAGTCCTGATGAGAAATAAGTTGTCAAAAAGTGTGCATCTTATCAATGCAATCATGTGTGTGTATGTGTGTGTCGGGAGAAACAGAAAGATGTAGTGAAGAATTTCATATTCTCACCAGTTCTAAAATTAAAGAAAATTACTATATTACTTTAAAAATCCATTTGGGGATTTTAATAGAATTTTTTATATTATCAACTGTACGAATTTATTTCTGTCTTAAACTCTACTGAGCAGGCACCAAGTTCTCTAACATGAAAATGAATTATGTAATTGCCTTTCTGCTTGCTCTTCTGGCAAAAGGCCAAACCAGGTTCAGTGTTGCTGCCTCAGCAAAGCACATATGATTAAGTAAAGCAGCAAATGGCCATCGTTCTAAGATCTGGAATTCACTCACTCTTTCATGACTGCCTTCCAACCTCCGGTCAGTGGTAATTTTCTGAGTTTATCACTCGTTTCTCATTTACAGAATGAGAAGCTAGAACTAAATTGATTTCTAAGCACCTTTTCTGCTTTAACATTCAGCTTTATACTAACTCCAGTTTGACTTTTAAAATATAGGAATCATCTGGAAAACATTGAATGAGCATATGTTCAAGGCACTCTAGTTATTGCTTTTCATATAGTGTTTCATTTAACCCTTGAGGCAGCTCTGTGAGGTATAACAGATGTAACTATGACTATTTCACAGATGCAAAAGCTGCAAATAAATCCCGAGCAGGGTCTTTTGTTTTCTGTTACAGATTGAGTGACATGTAATTCACATCCCATGCAACTCACCTTTTAAAGTGTACAGTTCAATGATTTTTAGTATATTTGGGGCTTCCCTGGTGGCTAGAGGATAAAGCGTCTGCCTGCAATGCAGGAGACCTGGGTTCAATCCTTGGGTTGGGAAGATCCCCTGCAGAAGGAAATGGCAGCCCACTCCAGTATTCTTCCTGGAGACGCCCATGGACAGAGGAGCCTGGCGGGCTTCAGTCCGCAGGGTTGCAAAGAGCGATTTCACTTTCTTTCTTTCTTTAGTATATTCAGAGTTGTGCAAACAGCTGTTGTTATTCTTTAGTTGCTCAGTTGTGTCCCACTCTTTCGCAACCCCATGGGCTGTAGCCTGCCAGGCTCCTCTGTCCACGGGATTTCCCAGGCAAGAATACTGGAGTGGGCTGCCACTTCCTTCTCCAGGAGATCTTCCTGACCCAGGGATTGAGCCCGTGTCTAATGCATTGGCAGGCGGATTCTTTACCACTGAGCCACTAGGGAAGCCTGTGCAAACCATGTACCAAAGTCAATAAAAGCCATGTACATAATCAATATTAGAACCTTTAAGTCACCTTAAAAAGAACCTCCACCCCTTTTAGCAGGTATTCCCCTTATTGCCTACTCCCTCAGCCTCTGGCTACCATTAGTCCACTTTGTGTCTCTAGAGTTGTCTGGTCAGGATATGTCCTACAAATGAGATCACACAATACAGTCGTTCCCTTTGTATCCATGAGGAATTGGTCCCAAGAATCCCCACAGATGCCAACCCTGCTGCTGCTGCTAAGTCACTTCAGTCGTGTCCGACTCTGTGCGACCCCATAGATGGCAGCCCACCAGGCGCCCCCGTCCTTGGGATTCTCCAGGCAAGAACACTGGAGTGGGTTGCCTTTTCCTTCTCCAATGCATGAAGTGAAAAGTGAAATTGAAGTCACTCAGTCGTATCCAACTCTCAGCGACCCCATGGACTGCAGCCTACCAGGCTCCACCATCTCTGGGATTTTCCAGACAAAAGTACAACCCTAAAGGTATGCAAATCCCGTAGATAAAATGGTGAAGTATAGTGAATACAGTTGGCCCTCCATGTGCATAGTTTCGTATGTGTAGATTCAACTAATCATGGGTATGGAGGGCACGTTGTATGTGGTCCTTCCTAGTAAGGTCTTGAACCCAAGTCTTTCAGATTACAGGATTATATACCATACTGCCTTGGTGCTGGGTATTTTGAAGGACATAGATAAAGTAGGATGCTAATCCCTGCTCAAGTTTGAGTGAGAAAAGTGTTAGTTGCTCAGCAGTGCCCAACCCTTTGCAACTCCATGTATTGAAGCCCACCAGCTCCTCTGTCTACAGAATTCTCCAGGCAAGAATACTGGATTGGGTAGCCATTCCCTTCTCCAGGGGATCTTCCTGACCTAGGGATTGACATGCATTCAAAACAAGAGCAGACATCCCTATCAAATTACTGATGGGATTTTTTGCAGATCTAGAATTTTAAAAAATCGTTAAATTTGTATGGAAATACAGAAGATGCCTAATAGCTAAAGCAATTTTGGGAAAGAAAATGAGATGGAGGAATCGGGCTTGCTGGCTTCAGACTACACTATTAAGCTATAGTAATCAAAACAGCACAAAGTCAGACTTATAGATCAATGGAACAGGATAAAAGCCCAGAAATAAACCCCCATACCCATGGCCAGTTAATTTATGACAAAGGAAACAAGAATATACAGTGGAAAAGACAGTCTCTTCGGTAAGTGGTGCTCAGAAAACTAGACAGCCACATGTAAAAGAACGAATGAAATCAGAACATTTTCTAATACCACACACAAAAATAAAATGGATTAAAGA
The DNA here is from genome assembly GCA_006408695.1 of Aepyceros melampus. Classification (NCBI taxonomy): domain Eukaryota; kingdom Metazoa; phylum Chordata; class Mammalia; order Artiodactyla; family Bovidae; genus Aepyceros; species Aepyceros melampus. The sequence continues at coordinate 275,885 of SJXQ01003225.1, forward strand.
CCTAAATGTTAGACCAGATACTATAAAACTCTTAGAGGAAAATATAGGCAGCACACTCTTTAACATAAATCGCAGCAAGATCTTTTTGGATCCACCTCCTAGAGTAATGAAAATTAAAAAATAAAAATAAACAAACAGGGCCTAATTAAATTTAAAAGCTTTTGCACAGCAAAGGAAGTCATAAACTAAATAAAAACAGAATCCACAAAATAGGAGAAAATATTTGCAAATGATGAAACCGACAAGGAATTAATCTCCAAAAGATAAAAACAGCTCATGCAGCTCAATATTAAAAATAACAAATAATCAAAAACAGGAAGATTTAGATAGACATTTCTCTAAAAAAAGTGAAAGTCAAATAAAAAAAGGAATAAAAGCGAAAGTCATTCAGTCTTATCCGACTCTTTGGGACCCCATGGACTATACAGTCCATGGAATTCTCCAGGCCAGAATACTGGAGTGGGTAGCCTTTCCGTCCTCTAGGGGATCTTCCCAACCCAGGGATCCAACCCAGGTCTCCCACAGTGCAGGCGGATTCTTTACCAGGTGAGCCACAAGGGCCAAAAAGCACATGAAAAATGCTCAATATAGCTAGTTATTAGACATATGCAAATCAAAATACAATGGGAAAAAAACACAATGAGATATTACCTCACACTGGTAAGAATGGCAATTGTCAAAATGTCTACAAGCAATAAATGCTAGAGAAGGTATGGAGAAAGGAGAAGCCTCCTATACTTTGGTGGGAATGTAAATTGGTACAGCCACTATGGAGAACAATAAGGAGGTTCCTTAAAAAACTAAAAATAGAGCTACCGTATGATCCAGCAATCCCACTCTGGGGTATATATCTGGAGAAACCATAATTTGAAAAGATATATGCACCCCAGTGTTCAGAGTAGTGTTTAAAATAGCCAAGACATGGAAGCAACATAAATGTCCATCAACAGATGAATAGATAAAGGCAATATATTACATGTATACAATGGAATATTATTCGGTCATAAAAAGACTGAAATAATGCCATTTGCAGCAACATGGGGGCTTCCTACGTGGCGCTAGTGGTAAAGAATCCACTTGCCAATGCAGGAGACGTAAGAGATGGGGGTTTGAACTCTGGGTCAGGAAGAGCCCCTGGAGGAGGGCACAGCAACCCACTCCAGCATACTTGCCTGGAGAATCCCACGGACAGAGGAGCTAGCAGGTTCATAAGGTAGCAAAGAGTCAGACACCACTGAAGTGACTTAGCACGCACACACGCAGCAACAAGGATGGACCTAGAGATTGTCACCCTGAGTCAGTCAGACAGAGAAAGACAATACGATACCATGGATACGTGGAATCCAAAAGGATAATGCAAATGAGCTTATTTACAAAACATAAATAGACGTACGGACTTAGAAAACAAACTTAGGGTTACCAAAGAGGAAAGGCAAGGGGAGGGATAAATTAGGAGGCTGGGATTAACACATACACACACACACACACATATATATATATACACATATATATAATAGATAATCAACAAGGACGTGCTGTATAGCACAGGGAACTCTCGTCAATGCTCTGTTAGTAACCTATATGGGAAAAGAACCTGAAAATGAATAGGCGTATGTATATATGTAACCGAATGACATTGCTGTGGACCTGAAACTAACACAATGATGTAAATGCACTGTACTCCAATATGAAGTTAAACACTTTAAAATAATTAAGAAAATAAACAAAACAATAGCACAGTATAAGATAACAAGTGAGACAGTGTGATCGGATAGATCTCCCTGACTTCCCATTTCTGCTCTTGTCGGCCTACGTATGAAGGTTTAGCATGTCCTCAGAGGCACTTGGATTCTGAGCAGGAACCCACGCCCACTCACTCTGAGGTTCACTCAGAGCTATAATACTGTAAAGAGAAAAAGCAGGTAACTTTCCTGGCCCTTTATGGCCAAAGAGGGGAGAGACTGTGGTCTTGTTTCTGTACTGAGTCTTGAGCTGACAAAGCATTCCTCAAACACCTCCAAGCCACAGCTTGGGATTCTCCCTTCCCGTACCTTGGCTGGAAGTTTCAGTCTTTGTACTCAAACTGCTGCAGATCTTCTCACCATATCAGCCAGCCCCTTTCCCTCGTGTGTGGAAGGACACAGGCTGGCACCTTGCAGAGGTGACTATGCTGGATATTCTCTGTTTGTCCCACACCATCTCTGCCCTCCTCTCCCTGCTCTGAACTCTGAAGGCTGGTCTCTGGGCTCACCAGGCTCCCTTGCTCTCAGGTTAGATCCAGGCAGCTGCTTGCAAAAGACAGAAGGACAAGAAGATGGACAGCCTGGAGTCTTTGGTCTCTGGCCCCTCTCTCTTGGGTCCCGGGCTAATAGCAGCTGCTTTCTCTTGCTAGCTTCCAGATATCTCACAATCCTTTGATGGTTCCCTTCAGTCCAGTTCAGTTCAATTCAGTCACTCAGTCGTGTCTGACTCTTTGCGACCCCATGGACTGCAGCACACCAGGCCTTCCTGTCTACCACCAACTCCACTAGCTTGCTCAAACTCATGTCCATCGAGTCAGTGATGCCATCCAAGCATCTCATCCTCTGTCAGCCCCTTCTCCTCCTCCCTTCAATCTTTCCTTAATCTTTCCCAAACCTTTGAAAATCATCTCTCCATTACTTTTTCAGTTAAATTCTTCTGATTGTGTCATCTGTCTCTGCTAGGACAGCTAGCAGCCTTCAGAGATAGCTACTGACAGCTACATGCATGCATGTTCAGTTGCTCAGTCACGTCTGATTCTGGACCCTCTGCACTGTAGCCCTCCAGGCTCCTCTTTTCATGAAATTCTCCAGGCCAGGATACTGGAGTGGGTTGCCATTTCCTCCTCCATGGGATCTTCCTGACCCAGGGATTGAACCCGCCTCTTTTGAGTTTCCTGCATTGGCAGGTGGATTCTTTACCACTGAGCCACCTAGGAAGCCCCACTGACAGCTACAGCAGCCTTCAAATAATCACTCCAAAAGGGGTAGGCAGAACCAGCTGTCTATTTGTCAGTTTTCCTTCTGCCTTAATGGGCTTCCTTGGTAGCTCAGTTGGTAAAGAATCAGCCTGCAATGCAGGAGACCCCGGTTGGATTCCTGGGTTGGGAAGATCCTCTGGAGAAGGGATAGTCCACTCCCTCCAGTATTCTTGGGCTTCCCTTGTGGCTCAGTTGGTAAAGAATCTGCCTTCAATGAGGGAGACCTGGGTTGGATCCTTGGGTTGGGAAGATCCCATGGAGAAGGGAAAGGCTACCTACTCTAGTATTCTGGCTTGGAGAATTCCATGGACATGACTGAGCTTCATTTCACTTCTGCCTTAATAATAATAATAATAATAAACCCACTTTATTTGTAGCTGGACATGTAGCTACTCCTAATTTTCTCAGCCTCCTTTGCAATTAGCTATTACGGCCTTATGGCTCAGTTCTGCCTGTTACGACATAAGCAGAAGTCAAATGTAGCAGTTTCTGTGAAAGCTTAAAAGAAAGCTAGATAATGTCATTTGGCCTTTTCTTCTGTGTTCTTTCCTCTACTGCTTGAAACATGGTAATGATGGCTAGAGTTCCAGTAGCTGTCTTAGAACATGAGAATGAAGGCTATACCTAAGTGATGGTGGGATGGGACACCTGAAGGAGCTTGGGTCTTTGCATGTGTAGAGTTCCTATACCAGCCTGGACTGCCTACTTCTGATCTCTTATACAACCCATGCTTGCTTATGCCGCTGCTGTTTTTGGCTGTCTGCATGACGCAGCTGAGTTCAGACTAAAGTTGGGGAGTGAGATGGAAAAGAAGTGTGGTTTAGGAGAAAGAACTTTAGGCCAAAAGGCAGAAGATGCTGGTTCAGCCTGTAGTTCTTCTACTAAGAGCTCTAGAATATTGAGAAAATCACCTGGTCTTCCTGAGACTCAATTCCCTATCCATTAAGTTGGAAAAATAGTATCCACTTGACATGATCATTGAGAAGATTACCTAAGATAACATATGTTTCAGTGTGCAGCAAACAGCAAGCGCCTGGTTTTAAGTGTATAGCTCTATAGCTAGACTGGGAGTTGTAATCCTGCCCCGACTCCTTACTAACTGTGTGCCTTTGAGAAAAGCTGTGTGCCTTTGGGAACTGACTCGACCTCAGTTCTCTCATCTTTAAAAGTGCGTTATAATAATACATGCCTTACAGGGCTTCCCTGGTGGCTCAGATGGGAAAGAATCTGCCTGCAATGTGGGAGAACTGGATTCAATCCCTGGGTCAGGAAGATCCACTAGAGAAGGGAATGGCAACCCCCTCCAGTCTTCATGCTTAGAGAATTCCATGGACAGAGGTGCCTGGCAGGCTACAGTCCACAGTGTCACAAAGAATGAGACATGAATGAGCAACTAACACTTTCATCTTCATAGGACCTTGAGGATGAAATTTGGGAATTTGTGTAATTACCTTATTTTATTACCTAGCACATAGTAAACATTCATTAAATGAGTAAACTACTGCTATTACTTTCTGGTCATCATCCTCTAATCATTTTTATATATTCTTTTAATGATTATTTTCATTTTAAGTCTTGGATTGCATATTCCTATGACAAAGGAATGTCTGTATACTATTACAGCCTTTACTGCTCCAAGCTCAATGCCAGACCCAGAAGTACTTGATTAAACAGCTCACAAATCATCTTGCATGATTCAGTTGAGGAAGTCCAGTTTTGCAGTGAGGTTGAGATTCCTGTTCTCAGAAAAACAGCTAGATTTACCAAAGAGGAATGAGATGGGGAGGGGCTGGGAGAAGAGGCTGAGAAGCTGTTGAGATTTCAGATTAGTAGGGCATTATATAAATCAAGAGTCCTTGTTGCAGAGAACAGAATTCACACTGGCTGGCTTAAGTAGAAATAAGAACATGAAAAAGCTAAAAAGGTCACAAAATCTCTGGGAAGAACCAAGCTTGAATGCAATGCAGCCAGAAAAAAAAAAAAAAAAAAAAGCCCTGCCACAACATGGAGCTGTTTTAACGCAAGCCTACAAAGAACCAAGTGCTTCTACTTTGGAGGTTTACAGAGAATGTTCTCTCCTTTTCTCCTTCCCTCCCTCTTTCTGGACTTAGCTGCCATCATGCATCTAGGCCTCATAAGTTGGGCAGAAACTATCACACGTCTCAGTCTATCTGCAAGGGAGTCTAAGAATGTAGATTTCAGCTTTCTTGACAGAAAGGGGTTGGAATATAAGTTTATTGAGTCAACTTATAGTATCTGCCACATAAATTGTAGGACTTTCTGTTTGCCCATGGCTTCATCAGTGTGATGTGTCAGAAAGATCATGAGGTATAGTGAGAAGATCACAGGCCATGATAACAGATAAATGTGCTTCTTCTTTCCTCTGGACAGACCAAATCTGTTCCTATCTTAGAGTCATTGCGTATGTCCATCTTTTACCTGGAACTCTCTGCCCCTGTACCTTCTTATGGTTCATCCATACTTGTCCTCAAGTTCCAGCATGAATGTAACCTCCGCAGACAGGCCTTCCCTGACCACCCATCTACATGATTTCATCTCACCCAGCCTCCCATCATGTCATCCTTTTACTTTCTTTTTAGAATCTTTGCTATTTTCTTGTTCCTTGTTGTTGTTTTTGCAGCCTGTACTCCTCTTACCTCTGAATAGAATGGAAATTCCATAGGAGCAGAGACTTAGTCTGTCTTAATCACAGCTGTACCCCTGGAGTCCTGAAGAGTGGGACACGACTGAACGACTTCACTTTCACTTTTCACTTTCATGCATTGGAGAAGGAAATGGCAACCCACTCCAGTGTTCTTGCCAAGAGAATCCCAGGGATGGGGGAGCCAGGCGGGCTGCTGTCTATGGGGTCGCACAGAGTCGGACACAGCGACTTAGCAGCAGCAACCAGGCTTGCCAGTAATCTCTCTCTCATTTGGTAACACGTGGGGCTGTGGGCCTTTAAAAGTCTTTGGACATACCGTGTGAATGAAACGCAAATCAGCCAGGTGAATTTTCAAGATGAAATCTATGTAACAAACCTAGCCAACATTTTAGGGACAAAATTATTCTTAGGGTAAAAAGTAAAACAATACATGTGACTCCAAACTTTGAAGACATCCTTTAAAAACCACATTCTAAATAAATGCATCTAAATTTGCACAGGAGAGAGGCAGTGGGAAGTATGAATTGACGGAAGTCACAGTTTGAACTTATTATTATCAAGGTAAGACACTTTCCAAAATGAAGCTGCCTTGTGGTTAACTAGAACATTTAAAGACACACAAGCTTTTTTCATGTGTTCAGTTTCTATTCAGCAGACTGTTAATAAATTGAAAAATACCCCCCACTTCTAGGGGAAAAAAAAAAAGGGCAGCTGTAATCCTAAGGAATTCAGAGTTCTCACCCTGGTCTCTCTGAAGAGTCCCTGGCCACCTTTGCTTTGGTGGTGGCTCTCTTTCTGGAATTTTGACCCAAGCACCTGTTACTTGCCATTTAATCAACTCCAACTAAGATCCCCTTTCCTAAATCTCCCTGGAGAAGGGAATGGCTACCCACTCCAGTATTCTGGTCTGGAGAATCTCATGGACAGAGGAGACTGGCGGGCTGCAGTCCATGGGGTGCAAAGAGTTGGACACGACTGAGCAACTTTCACTATGTATACTTATATACATACGTATGTAAGTCTGGCTCTAGAGCCTGAGCATGCTAAATACAGTAGGTTAATTCTTGGATACATGTGTGCATGGACACCTTTAAGTCATCTCATTGGCCCTCTCTGTTATATTTAACACTGCTAATTATCTCTTTCTCTGTCTCCTCACGGGCTTCTCATCTTCAACCCCCTTGTCCCCTCCCTTTACCTGCTGGTGTTCTATAGACTTCCATCCTGTGTCAACTGCTCTTTTTACCACATGCTCTCCTTGGGTTTTATTCAGCATCATGATTGAATGCCCATATTTTGTGCTGACAAGTCCCAGATCTACCATCAATTTCTAGTGCTGATTCTCCAAGGGGGACGGAACTAAATGTTCTTGGCTTCCTGGATGTCACTATTTGAGCATCCTTTATGCATCTCAAACTCAACAAACACAAAGTTGACTTCATCTGCTATGTGTAATCAAGTTAGTATCAGCCAGTCTCTGGAGAGGGTCCCATTTCATCTTCCCCCCAAATAAAATATGCTCCTTCTCCACATCCCCCATCTCAGTCAACATCACCACCATTTAGCCAGTCTTCAGGACCAACAGCTTGAAATTCACTTTAGAATTCCCCCCCCCCCATAACCAATCTATGACCAACTCCTGTGGAGTCTACTTAAATAGTTCTCTAGTCCTTTCTTTCTATTTATTCCTGCTCCCAACATGATTTCTGCATTTCCTTCCAAGAATATATATTGCAATAGTGGGATTTCTTTGGAAGGAATGATGCTGAAGCTGAAGCTCCAGTACTTTGGCCACCTCATGCGAAGAGTTGACTCATTGGAAAAGACTCTGATGCTGGGAGGGATTGGGGGCAGGAGGAGAAGGGGATGACAGAGGATGAGATGGCTGGATGGCATCACGGACTCCATGGGCGTGGGTCTGGGTGAACTCCGGGAGTTGGTGATGGACAGGGAGGCCTGGCGTGCTGCGATTCATGGGGCGCAAAGAGTCGGACACGACTGAGCGACTGAACTGAACTGTCCTAACTACTCCACTTGTCTCTGGTCTTGCTCCCTCAAGTCTGTTTCTGAATATCACTGGTGTGATTGAACTACAGTAAAATTTTGTTTGCTCTAAGCTACACTGTGCAATGGCTCTGCCGCTCATTGCCCTCAGGATAAAGTTCCCACTTGTTAAAAATCAACCTTGACCTGGTCCTCGCCCACATCCCAAATCTGCATCAAGCCCCTTCCCTACTCCCAACCTTCACCATCATCTCTGCTGCAGAAATGACCAGCTGGGGACTTCCCTGGTGGCTCAATGGTTAAGAATCCACCTCCAGTGCGGGCAACACTGGTTTGATCCCTGGTCTGGGAAGCTCCCACATGCCATGGGGCAACCAAGCCTGTGTGCCACAAACACAGTCCACATGCTCTGACTACTGAAGGCCCTGGGCCTAGAGCCTGTAGTCCACAACAAGAGAAGCCGCTGCAGTGAGAGGCCATTGCAGTGAGAAGCCTGTGCACCACAGCAAAGAGCAGCCCAGCTCACCCCAACTAGAGAAAGCTGCACCCAGCAACAAAGACCCAGCGCTGCAAAAGTGAAAAGAAATACATCAATTTAAAACAAATGGCCAACTGGCCAGTTCACCGCTGTTCCCCACCAAAGCCCACATATAGAGGCCTGTTTTGTTCCTTGTGGAGTAGGGATCAGGGAAAGTCAGTCAACTGGAAAGGAAAGGAAATGTTATGGTAGCTTTTCAGTCCCCTAGTTTCTTCTTGAAGCCCAGCTGCAGTCCTGCCATTTCGCTTCTCCAGACCCTCCAAGAGCTTTATAATTCAGTTTCTTTATTCACTTCTGGCTCAAGTTGTGTCTGCTATTCGAAACCAAAAGAGTTTCAACAAATGCACTGATGAAAGTGAAAGAAAAGGCATCTGTTTACATAAGATGATTTGCATGAGAGGAAGGAAAGAGCCCCGTCACAGGAAGGGGGAGAGGACTGGGGAGGCTGGCCCAGCTAGCCAGGGGATGCGTGTCTGAGCAGTGAGTGCAGCAGGAGAAGCTGCAAACAGATGATGAAGACTCTATTTCACGGAGCCTCCCTCCTGCAGAAGCACAGTTCCCGGGTCCAAGTGGCCAAGCACCACACAGGGCAGAGCCTTCCCCATCTTCTGCAGGGGACGCAGCTGGGGCACATTTAGGGCTCCCGGGAACATGCTCTGGCATCTCCAGGATGGCTGTCTGGGGATCACAGAAGAGAGGGCGTTCCTGGCACAGTCCTCAGCGTTATCACCTTGGACACCAGCAGCATGGGCACGGAAACGCACCCTCCCCAAATGGCTCAGTGGGCAACAGACACCTTTGAGGGGAGGTGATCAGGGCACAGGAAGAAGACGTCATGAATGTCCCTTGGTAACGGCAGTGGACAGACTGGTTTGCAATACAACCACTGGGGAATCACAAAAATAACTGAACGAGACTTGAATGGGGACACTCAGGGCTCTGAAACTTGAAGATGTGAGATGAATTCAGCAAAATGTGGGTTATCACCATTAGTGGGCCCACTGCGACCCCCAGGCCAGGGAAATCTGAGGAAATTGAAGGTCATGGAATTAGATCTACTTAAAATGGTTTTAAGTGGAGGAATAAAATAACCCTAGGAAAACTAAGTTGGAATCATGTATGGGATTTTCCTTCAAAGCCTTGTCTAGAACTCACAAGATGTTTATGAAATGTCATCCACTAAAAGAAATAGTTTATAATTTAGTATGCTGAGATTTTCCTACTAACTCAACAAAGTAGAAGAAGACAAAAGAAAGCTTGTATTCCAGGGTTACAAGTCTGAATGTCCCCTTTATAAAATTAGGATCTCTGGGTAGTTAGCCATAGAGATCTTGTCAATTATTCTCGATCTCATCTGGGAAAGAAGTAGACAGACATTTTTATAATCTTACTTTTAGTTCTGCATTTCACATTGAGTCCTTGACCCAATTGTGAAATGACACGTTTTCCACAGCCTGGTTGGGATAAACCTGACTGAACATTAGCAAATCAATTTACCCATGGAATGGATGGATGTCAACCTAGCCTTAAGAGAAACTTTCTCTCTAAAGAAGCTTTGAACTAAATCGATACTTAATATATCTTTCCGATCTTTGGTTCTCTTTCATTCTTATAAGTGATAATACTGAGTTTCAAATTGAAGTTGATGAGTTATAAAAACCTTCATTTATAACATCCTAACTATGTTTACAGACATTTTTAAAACACTCAGGAGACATAAAATGCAGGATCATTAGTTCATTGGAAGATGAAGACTTGGGGAATTAAAATGTTTCTCAAACATAAATTTTCTAGTAAATGAAATCCCGAAATCAAACTTCCTATGTGACAGGAATCGCTGAAAGCAATTAACAAAACCTGCTGAGACAGCTGTCATTTTTCCTATTTCACAGATGAGGAAACAGAAGCTTGGGGCTTCTTTGGTGGTCCAGTGGCTAACGTTCCAGGCCCCCAAGGCCCCCAGTGCAAGCGGGCTGCATTTGACCCCTGGTCAGGCATCTAGAACCCATATGCCACAGCTGAAAGTTCACGTGCCGCAGCAGAAGATTCCATGGGCTGAGCTAAAAGATCCTGCATGCCTCAACTAACACCTGTGCAAGCAGAAAGCAAATAGAAATAATTTTTAAAAATGAGAAGGAAAGAAACAGAAGTTTGGAGAACGTAAGTAACTTGCCTAAGAACCCACAGCTATTAAGAGCCAGGCAGGGATTTAAGACAAACTGACTAGAGAGACCAGATGTGACATCGGAATAAGCACAGTGTCCCACCTTCTGCTAGGTCTTTCTTTAGCCAGTATGTGTACCTTTGGACTGTTTTGGTGCCAACTCTGATCCCATATGTATGCGATCTTACCCTTCAAGCATGTAACCGCTTCTCTAGGAAGTCTAACTGACCTAGGATGAATTAGTGTCTTCACTATGGGTTTTTCATTTTGACATGACCAAGGAATTCCTTAATTTTCAGCAGACACTGGCTGGGTCCTGAGTGTCCTACGTTAACTCATTCTGGCACTATCTACCTGGAGATAGCGTGAGATTCTACAGGTCAAGGGTTGTCAAAAACACTCCCTCTCCCTACCCTCCAGCTTCAGATGCCAATCACAAGTTCAGATTGTCACCTGAGCTTCTGATTTACTAGCTAGAGACCACAGGTTCCTGTGACCGAATTCTTGGGTTTGATTAACTTCCCAGAGCAACTCACGTAAGCATTTTACCTGCTAGATTACTGGCTTTTTAGGAAAGGATATAACCCAGGAAAAGCCAGATGGAAAAGATTCACAGGGCAAGAGATGTGGGAAGGGGCTCAGTCTCCTCGCCCCTCCTCGTGATCACCAATCTGGAAACTCCAAATCCCATCCTTCTGGTTTTTCTATGTGTTTGTTTGCCACACTGCATGGCCTGTGGGATCTTGGTTCTTCAAACAGCGATTAAACCCAGGCTGCAGCAGTGAACGCACCCTGTCCTTTTGGTTTCTATGGAGGCTTCATTACATAGGCATGCTTGATGAAATCTTTGACCACTGGAAAACAATTCAACCTCCAGTTCCTCTCTCCTGCCCAGAGGCAGGGGGAGAGAGAGGGACTGAAAGTCCTTTTCTTCAGAGAAGGAGTTAGATGCTTGAAAGATAAGAGCACAAATAGATGGGTTCAGAGTTGATACCAAAATAGGCCAAACAGCTGTGGTCCCTGGCAACCACCGTCCATCCTTAGGTGCTTTCCAAAAGTCACTTCATTAATATAAACTCATGTGTGGCTCAAAAGAGTTTGTTGTGAATACTGAGACACCTTTATCACTTAGAGAAGTCCAAAGGTTTTAGGAGCTCAGTGCCAGAAAGGAGGACAAAGATCAAATATATATTTCTTATTATAAATCACAGCTTCATGTTTAAGTTGTGGGGACATTCACTGGAAAAACTCCTCAAATGCACCTACTACATCTCAGTGAGTTCTTTATCATTGAAACTTGAAAAATAACCAAAAATATTAGGGAATCACAAGGTGGAGGATTACCAGTATCGATGACCTACATGTGCCAAGAAGTGAAAGTGAAAGTCACTCAGTCATGTCCGACTCTTTGCGACTCCATGGACTATACAGTCCATGGAATTCTCCAGGCCAGAATATTGGAGTGCGTAGCCTTTCCTGTCTCCAGGGGATCTTCCCAACACAGGGATCAAGCCCAGGTCTCCCATATTGCAGGCAGATTCTTTACCAGGGAAGCCCATTATGTGCCAAGCACTGTACTAAGAGTTCTAAATGCATTACCTCATTCACGTTTGTAACAACACAAGAACAAAGACTATCAAAGGGTCAGTTAGAAGAGTCAACAATGTTAAAGAACAATGACAGTGCAAGATATTAGAAGACTTCAACAGCCTAAGAGGAGACAGAAAAGGAAGATGGTCCTTGGGAAGAGCCTCAAACAAATGGATTTAAATTCTTCTTAATTTATATTTTGAATGGGTATTATATGCAAAATTCAAAAGGTACAAAGAAAATCTTTTGACTATTTTATCTAATCAAATAGTTTATTGATTGGGACCATAAACTTTTTTGTCCCAAGAGTTTTATAATGGACATTTGATATATGTGTCTGCTCCACATCTTTTCTTTGTAGTTCTCTTATATTGTGAATTCTCCTTTCCATAGATTAAAAAAAAAAAAAGATAACACATATCCTGAAACCCTTTGCTGCTAGTATATAGACATGTGACTATATTCCAATAAACCCCAAACCTAAGCAAGACTGGAAATACAAGCAAAAAAATCACACGTTATTCTCCTGGTAAGTATGGCCCTGGGGAATTTGCCTTTCTGCAGGAACTGCAGTGGGTCCAGGTTTTGTAGATGCTGAGCATCCCCTGCCTGGCAGCCACAGCAGGACTTCTGCTAGAACACTCCGATGGTGTGTTCAGACCTTTGGGATGTCGTTGGACATTTCTCCTGGATGCTTTGCTTCTGACTGTTTGACATGCAGGCTTTGTTGTTGGCCTTCCCAGAAATTCTAGTTAAAACCGTGTAATGAAGTTCTACCGAAATTAGATAGAATGATTCTTTCTTTGAAAGAGATCACAAGGTACTGGGAATCTAGGATAGATTAGATGACCTGGTTGGCTAAGAAAGCAGTAAGGGGACTTCCCTGGTGGCTCAGTGGTAAAGAATCCGCTTGCCAATGCAGGAGACACAGGTTCAACCCCCTGGTCCAGGAAGATCCCACATACTGCAGAGCAACTAAGCCCGTGCACCACAACTATTGAGCCTGTGCTCCAGAGCCTGAGAGCCACAACTGCTGAGCCTACGCACTGCAGCTCCTGAAGCCTGCACACCCTAGAGCCAGCGCTCCACAATAGGAGACGCCACTGCAACGAGAAGCCTGCACACCACTGGAGGCAAGCCCCTGCTTGCCACAGTTAGAGAAAAGCCTGCACAGTAACAAAGACCCAGCACAGTCAAAAGTAAATAAACAAAATAATTTTTAAAAATAAAGCAGTAAGGATGGGATGCAGGTAAAACAGTGGCACCCAGTGGCAAAAGAGTCAGGAAAACTATTGCAATACAAATTAGGATGATGCTGTTTCTTACTCAGTTTAGACAGACACATCACTAGATTATATCTCAGGATGCCACAGTTAGAGTGAGGCCAGCCCCTGTTCCCCAATCTCCCCACTATTAGGCAGGATTTGGAGGGCTGAAAAAACTGCCCCACATCTGAGCTTCTCAGAGAAATCAAGACTGTAAACAGGGCTCAGATTATTTGGAGAAAATGGCTGAGAAGATCTTTTTTGAAGAGGTTTCAGCTCTAAGTCTTTTCTCCTTTGGACAAGGATAGTGGGTGCTTGGTGCTATCTCCCAATCTCAAGCCCGGTGAAAGAAATTTCCAGTAGACCACTGAGTAAGTTGCAGCAGCCTCCTGCAGCTGCAAGACACGGAAGACCAGGGTCTGACTAACGACCAAGAAAGTGTGATCCAATCATGGAATGAAGTCCAGTTTCTTCAGCAAAATGTTGAATGTTAAGAAGGGCTGGTTAAGTGCTCTGGAGAGAACAGACCCAGGAGGTGCTCCGCTGGAATATCGGGCACTCTCAGAGCTTGCTGGGGCCAAGGGAGGAGATTTCCCATGACTACTTGCGGGTTGCACAGGAGAAAGCCTCGGATCCTAACAATAGGTCTTTTTAGACAGATCTTGACAATCAAAGCTGAGCATGTACTGTTGGATATCCAGGGGCTAAGGAACGAGTTGAAAGGAACCACCCAGAACAGAGATTTGTCCTATTAAGGGAATTGCAGGAGAGGAGGACTGCAGGGAATGTCCAAAATCCCTAGGCCAGTACGCTGAGGGAAGAATCCTCCTGAGCCAAACTATGACCCCCTGGGGGTCACCAGCTTTAATCATCTCCAAGGCCCAGAGAACATGAAGCCACAGATCAAGTCATAACTCACTGGCCTCTTTCCCTCTCATCTTACCCTATCTTCAGTCTGAGAGAAAAAGAAAACGGTAGCTAGCAGGTGGAGGTGAAGCTCATCAGGGAGAGCAAGAGAAGCTATCAGAAGTTTCATCTGGGGGAAGAGGAAGATCGCCTCTCCTCCTCCACTCCTGAATGAAATTGAAAGAGTTGGTGGTAAACATAAAAGTGCATTTTGATTACACCGTGAGTTATGTTCATACTGGGGCTTCCCAGGGGGCTTAGTGGTAAAGAGCCAGCATGTCAGTGCAGGAGACACAGGTTTGATCCCTGGGTTGGGAAGATCCCCTGGAGTAGGTAATGGCCCCCCACTCCAGTACTCTTGCCTGGGAAATCCCACGGGTAGAGGAGCCTGGTGGGCTACAGTCCATGGGGCCACAAAGAGTCAGACGGGACTGAGTGACTAAGCGCGCACACACACACACACACACACACAGTGGCAAAACTTCTGTTGCTCAGAATGAAGTGTTGGTGAAAGCAGGGCTCTGGCGGGTGGAGAAGGAAGGCATATAAAGGCTCTCAGGTGAGAAGTTCCATCTAATCACAGAAAAAAAAATTAAAGAAAAAAAAAACAACCATGGGCTTAGGAGTTTAATTCTCACTTCAGAGCATGGTCAGTGAATGAGAAAGTTCTATGACCTCCCTAAAATACTCTTTCATCTCATGAAGGCACAGAGCTAATGAAGCTGAAAAGTCAGAGGCAGAGACAGAGCCTGAAGATCGATGGATTATAAAACAGACTGAATTCACAGTCTCACCAGGTCTTTCAGGGCCTTTATTGGGAAAAAGTGACTCTTGCCCTGGGTATTGAAATAGACATATTTTGGAGGTGTCAAATAGCCCCCAAAACCTAAAGTCCCAGAACAGAACTCCCTGGATCAACAAAAACAGTCCCTCCTCCCATTCTGGTCCTGTCCTGTTCAAAGACACCAACTTCACTTGGTGGTGACCTTGCAAGGGGATGTCCTCATGGTCCACCCCTACCTCTGCTCACTGACTCCAGACCCACAGTTAAAGTCCAATTCTAGCATGGCCTGTAATCAAAATCAGACCTGGGAAGAGCAGGCTGGCACACCAAAAGCATTTCAGGACTATGGGAAAGTATTCTGACATTGTTAGGAAGAGAAAGCCATCATTTTAGATTGGATCGATTTCATCTTATAGGTGCCCTCACCAAAAAGTTCTGGATTCAATGTGCTAGATTAAACAATCAGAAGAGGTGTCAATTTCTTGCCTGGTTGTCTGAGACTGAGTCTCAGTGGCAGCCTGCGCATGTGAAGTTCAGATGCCACACATTCTTTGATGGAATATACACCCTAAGTTATCTCATTAGTAAAGATACAGGTGTGCTCAGAAGGGTTTGCTTACGAATAACGAAAGACTATCATATCACTCAGGAAATTCCAAGGGTTTTAGCAGCCCCTGTGCCAGGAGCCAGGAATGAAAACCAAATATATATATTCCTTAACATAAGTCATAATATCACATATATGTACCCCAATGTTTATAGCAGCATTATTTACAATTGCCAAGATGTGGAAGCAACCTAAGCATTCATCAAGATATGAATGGATAACAAGATGCAGTATACATACAACAGAAAACTACTTACCCATAAAAAAAAAGAATGAAATTTTGCCATCTGCAGCAACGGGATGGACCTGGAGAGTATTGTGCTAAGTGAAGTAAGTCTGACAAAGAAAGTCAAACACCGTGTGGTATCACTTATATGTGGGATCTAAAAATGAAAGTAGTGACAAAAAGGAAACAGACTCATAGATACAGAGAACGAGCTAGTGGTTACCAGCGGGGAGTGGTGGGGGTGGGCAACACAAGAATAGGAGATCAAGAGGTACAAACTGTGATGTATTAAAAAATTAGCTACTAGTATGTATTGTACAATACAGGTTAGGTAGCCAATATTTTATAATAAAAATGCATGGAGTATAATCTTTACAATTGTAAATCACCATGCTACATACTGGAGAAGGCAATGGCACCCGACTTCAGTACTCTTGCCTGGAAAATCCCATGGACGGAGGAGCCTGCTGGGCTGCAGTCCATGGGGTCGCTAAGAGTCGGACACGGCTGAGCGACTTCCCTTTCACTTTTCACTTTCATGCATTGGAGAAGGAAATGGCACCCACTCCAGTGTTCTTGCCTGGAGAATCCCAGGGACAGGGGAGCCTGGTGGGCTGCCGTCCATGGGGTCACTAAGAGTCAGACATGCCTGAGTGACTTAGCAGCAGCAGCAGCAGTTGCGTGCCTGTAACTTACACAATATTGTACATCAAGTGTGCTGTTGTTGTTCAGGCACTCAGTTGTGTCCAGCTCTTTGACACCATGGATTACAGCATGCCAGGCCTCCCTGTCCCTTGCCATCTCCCAAAGTTTGCCCAAGTTCATCTCCATTGCACCAGTGATGCCATCCAGTCATCTCATCCTCTGACACTCTCTTCTCCTTCTGCCCTCAATCTTTCCCAGCATCAGGGACTTTTCCCATCAGTTGGCTGTTCACACCAGATGACCAAAAATAGGTCAACTATACCTCAATTTTAAAAAATCATAATATCAGAGTTACCCATTTCATTAGGTTGGAAGGTCCATGAACATCCATTTTTTTCTTCTTCACCACAGTATTCCCAGAACTGGTGCAGGGTTCTCTGTACATGGGTTTTCTCAAGAAATGTTGGAGTAAATGGCTCACTGATTTTTAATATGATAACTGTATTGTCAATTGTCTATTGCTAGATAACAAATTGCTTCAAAGTTAGACACTTAGACCAGCACACGGTTATCATCTCATGGCTCTTGTGAGTCTAGAGTCCAGGCAAGACTGTTGGGTCTCTACTCCAGGGTCTCATCTGAAAGCTGCAATCACCGTCTTGGCCAGGGCTGCAATATTAGCTCAAGATTTGACCGGCGAATGATCCACATATAAACTCCCATGATTGTTGGAAGAATTCAGCTTTTCGAGGATTGTGAGGTGGAGGGCTGCATTTCCTTCCCGACTGTCAGTGGGAAGTTACCCTCGGTTTCTGCCTTGTGGGCCTCTCCACAGGGAGGTTCATACCACGGTCACTTGTTTCCTCAGAGCCAGCAAGGAAGAGAGTCTATTAGTATGAAGGACATTAAAACCTTATGTAATAAACTGATATACATGTAATCACACACATTCCATTACCTATTGATCAGAAACAAATTTCAGGACCCACTCACACTCAAAGGGAGAGAATTACACAGTATCATGGATATCAGGAGGCAAAAGTCTTTGGGGCCACCTTACAGCCTGTCTGCCTCAGTGATGCGTCAAATACCCTTATTGAATCAGCTAAGCTGTAGCCATTCTCTAAAGAAGGTTGGACAGTTACTGTCTGTGAAATGCCAGAGGGTCCTCATTAGCTCAGCCTTCATTACTCAAGTCCCAGCTATCATCAGGTTACATAGGGAAGCAAAGGTCATCTTAAGATAAAAATATTCACTAATATCAAATTAGTTCCCATTCAAAAAACATTTCTTCTCTTAATGCTAGTGTATGTCCTCTTAGATCACATTTTGCCAGAGTACCTCTTGCTAATTGTGCGAGTCTGCAATGCAAATACAATCAAAACCAATTGCATGGGCACTTCAAAAGAAAATTATTTGAATATCAGAGGCTTAGGAGAGGCCCTTGGGAAAACCAATGGATCCTAAAATACTTTGTAAGAATATTCTTATTTGGACCATGGTGGGAAATTTGATCATGAAATATCACGTGTCCTGCTGCCATACCAGTTTTGGAGAACTATTATGAAAAACTATCAGCAAAATATTCCTTTTTCTTATGCTAAGAAAATTGCCTAGATGCAAAATAATTAAGTACACTAACCTTAAATATAAGAGAAAATAACATAGTCCCATAATTTTATTTTTTTACTTACTATAACCTTGAGTCTTTCGTGGCCTGGGTTCAAATCCTAGTTATATTAATTACTAGCTGTGAGATAGGCAAGTTAATATTTCTGTGCCTCAGACCACGTGTCTATAACATGGAGATGCTAGTAATAATACCTGAATCACCTTATTCTTCATTTGACCCTAATGACAACACAGGGAGCCAATGTTAAGGCAGGTGCTCTTGACAGGATTAATGACTATGATTGGGGTAAGATGACCAGATGTCCCTTTTTTTGCCTTCAAAATGCTGGGCCTTCACAGCATAAATCATAGAGGCCAACTAATTAAGGTCAGGGGAATCTGCAAGTTCAGGATAACTTCCTCATCGAATAGGTTTTTTTAAAAAGTCCATACAACATGAATCCACCAAAAACAAAGACCACATGATATACTGCACCTCATAAGATATAAAAGCATTTAAGTAACTTTCCAAAGGTCAATAGATCAAAAGTGATGGATTCAAAGCCCTGTGTAACTAACTGCAAAGCCCAGTTTGATGCTTTTTTCCCATAACTTTCTCTGTGCACAGCCCTGTGGATAGGAGGATGAGTAGCAGGGAGGAGTGGGCCAGCCTGGGAGAAACATCCAGATCCATAGCCAGCCCCAGAAAATCACCAGCCTTGCTTCCCCACTCCCTCTTCTTCCTCAACGAACCCTTCATTCCTTCGCTCTCCCCTCCCTCTCCCACAGCTCTTCTGTTCCTCCAGGCTGCTGCTTAAGAAGGTTTTTGAACAGTGCCCTTGAGATCTCAGGAAAAGAGAAACAATCTAAATTCAAAAAGCAATAAACATTGAACCATCTTCCAGCTGTTCTGTTTGAACAGAGAGAGGAACCCGAAGCAAGGTCCAGGAGTGTTAAGAGTTCATTTTCAAAGCACAGCTCAGAGAGTGCTCCTGCTTAATAAACCAAAGGAGTGAGATGGAATGTGAAGAATGGGGAAAGGGTCATTGCTTGACAGATCCATGCCACAAACATAAACAGCGGAGTCCACACACATGCAAATACAGATTGAGGTGCTGCCTGGGGCTAGGAAGCATCAACTGTATCGTTGGAACTTGTGGTTCCAAGCACGAAGCCTGGCTTTCCCCCTTGCAAGTCACAGCATCTCCACTACTTCACATGTGAGGAAGAGAATAATCAAAACCCTTAGAGATCAAGTTGGGAATGGCAAAGAAAATGAAATGCTGGGACCCAAGTGGTATTGCCTTGGAAAATAATCACTGTGAGGGAAGCAAAGTATTATTCCATAGCTGGTGCCGGATACCGTCTGAAGAGTGAGATGAATTCATTCCACTGTGGAAATATTTAACTGAAACAAAAAGGACTGTAGATAACGTGCTACATGGTATTTAATGATAAGGTCTGAGAGGCAAATCTCATGAACAAAAGTACACAGAGAATTCCAAACCCTGAGGTTATATTATCATCTCAGTGCAACAATGAAAGAGGATTAGCGAATATTCACACCCCAGAAACCTCAAAAAACAAGGAACAATAAATATCATCCAGGTGGGTCAAATACCTTAAATTTAAAATTTCTTATCCCCAATAGTCCTGCTTAATACAATTTATATATACACGTATATACATATGCTGCTGCTGCTAAGTCGCTTCAGTCATGTCCGACTCTGTGTGACCCCACAGATGGCAGCCCACCAGGCTCCACCGTCCCTCGGATTCTCCAGGCAAGAACACTGGAGTGGGTTGCCATTTCCTTCTCTAATGCATGAAAGTGAAAAGTGAAAGTGAAGTCGCTCAGTCGTGTCCGACTCTTAGCGACCCCATGGACTGCAGCCTACCAGGCCCTCCGTCCATGGGATTTTCCAGGCAAGAGTACTGGAGTGGGGTGCCATATGTATATATATATTCACACACATATATAGTGGTTTTTTCAGATGTTAATTGAAATCTCAAAAACGTATTTAACCAATCAAGAAAAACAAATCTTGTCTTGTTGTTGCTTTAGTCACTCAGTTGTGTCTGACTCTTTTGTGACAGCATGGACTGTAGCCTGCTCTACAGGCAGGCTCCTCTGTCCATGGGATTTCCCAGACAAGTATACTGCAGTGGGTGGCCCTTTTCTTCTCCAGAGGATCTTTCTAACCCAGGGATTGAACCTGTGTCTCTTGTACTGCAGGTTGGTTCTTTACCAGTGAGCATATATACCATAAAAAGATATATCTCAAAGAAGGTTATGATTGATTCATTGATTGATTGGCTGATGAAGGAGTTTAGGTACATTATCTCCAATCATCATAAAAGCTCCCAATGCACTTTACAGAAGGGAAGACTGAGGCTCAAAATATCTAAAATTATCCAATTGATAGAGACGTGCTTAGTTTCAAAGCTTCTATTCTTAGACCACAGCTTCCTGGCTGGAAGAAGGAAGGGAATGAGCAGAGATTCTGATGGAAAACTAGAGGCTGGCCAGGGAGGAGGCCACCAGGCCCTGGATCTGGTGGGATAGGTTTATGTGGTCAAGCGCATCAGGAAGCAAAAGCTTGGCCACTCTGTGTTGTTAGTGGGTCATAATATGAATAACTGGCTGAATATTCCAAGTGTGGACTGTTGTCAGTACAATGGCTAGCCTACAAGAAGGTGTTTCGTTTAACCACCCCAGTTTACCCCAACCCCCAGTGAGAACAGATTGAAGGCTCATGTCAGGACCTGCTGAATGAGACAGAACATTGTCTGAGTGAGTCTTACTGACATCAGGAACTACTAAACACCACCCATAGTTCCAAGTGTTACACATTTCTGCCACTAATACTTGTGCATGAATTAGCTTGTTAAGGAAATAAGCAAACTAATGACTTCCCAAGACCAAAGAAAGGAGGTTCAGATGAATAAGTTTTATAAGGGAAAGGAACTGTGGTTGGGAAGAAGCAGAGGGTAGAACCAAAGTGGGTAGAACCAGAGCGAGAGCTGGATGGAGGTCACGGGGACAGAAGGCCCTGAAATGACAAAAGGGATTCAAGGAAGAACGCTTGGAGGACACAGAAGATGAGATCTCAGTTCTTTCCAAATCTTACTGTTGTCCGTGAAATTGAGCCATCGATGGGCAGCTGTCCCTTCCTACCTAAACCAGGGGCCCCTGGGATGGGTCTGCAGTCATAGGCTCATATCTATTTTGTTTTTCTGTCTCAGATGAATATTGATAGCACAGTATAATGGATAGAGGAAAGGCTTAGCACTTTGGAGCTGGTGTTGGAGATGAATGCTGCCTCTTTCACCTACTGGCTTAGAAATTACTTACCTTCCATGAGAGTCAAGTTCCTCATCTATACAAAAGTTCATAGCAATTTATTAAGGTAACACCATATGCCTTGCAATACTTGTTAGGTAAGCAGGTAATACCTACTAAGGTAACACCTCAGCACACAGTCTCATGTTCCACAGATGAGTGCTTCCTTCCCTCATCTATAACTCTAGTCCTGCACTCTGCCCACCCCAAGCAAGCAGAAGTCACTGAGTTCATCCATTCCGCTGCTTGGGTCTGAGCCATCCGAGGTTAGCACCTCTCTTCCCCTGGCTAGCACCCTGACAGTTTGCTCTCTTTATTTTCCTACTGCCCCTGCTCTGAGGACCTCTGAGGACTTGGCAGACTCCAGAGGGGAAACATAAACCATTTCTATGTTATCAAGAGGGAAGTTAGGACACAATGAAAAATAAGTGGTTTTTCCAGAAAACATTTGAGAGAAATTCCAAATTGTCAGCCTTTCCCACCATCCACCCCACTGTTTGAACTGCTGCCCTGGACACCGGAAGAAAGCAGCTGGCTATCAGGGACTGAGGTTCACAGGGAATGCTTATCAAGGGCTGGTTGGGATAAAATTTTCAGGCTTCTCTCTTCTGAAGCCCTCAGAAACTGCCTCTCCTGAATGACGGCAGCTGCAGCACCAGAGTCATTTTATCCTGAAACAATTGCCAAGCACCAGGCATACCCAGCCTGTGGCGCTGGAGAGGCGTGAGTGGCATGCTTCCTCGGATTATGTCCATCCCTTTGAGGAAAAGCATATTGCTAGGTGATAGTAACCTCTGGTATCAGCCTCTGTTTTTAGTCTCCAAGTGAGTGATGAATCAGGTTCTAATCTGACAGTGTGCTTAAAGACATATTAAAGTCAAATTAAATTACAGCGCCTCAGACATCACACACATGTCTAAAGAACAGAGCCAGAGGCATTATACCTGCCCAGTTTCCACACGCACCCATTATAACCTAAATTATTCTTATTACATATCCCATTATACATCAGAAGGTTAAATGTGACTCTAAGATGAAGTAAGTTTCCTCCAATTTTAATCAAGCCTCCTATATTCTGGTAGTTTATTCCAAAAGCTGGAGATAGAAATGATTTCTCTTGAATATTATCATTGTGCTGTGAGCTCAGACACTGCTGATAGAATCACTACTCTCAGTCGCTGAGATCTATCTGGAACATTTGTGACACTGGCAGACACTGCCTTGGGCACTGGGGAGACAAGGGTGAACAAGAGCAAGAATTATTCTTGCCCTTGTGGAGCTAGTTTAGGGAGAAGAGAGACAATAACCAAATAATCAAATAAGTAAATGGTTAGAATTGAGTGCTGAAATTATGTTACCAAGTCTCTGATGTTATCTCCTCCATCCATCTCTTAGCTCTGCTGTCTTCTATTTCAGCACCTCTCTCTATGTGACTAAGATGGCCACTTGCAGCTCCTGACTCCCGTGGTGCTCATGAATGATGATCCTAAAGGAACAATTGTCCCTAGAGCTCCAGCATGTCCTGGAGAGGACGCTGATAGGCCTGGATCAGATCACACGCTCCTTCTCACAATGATGGGGACCTGGGAAAGGAGTATTCTGATTGGCCAGCATAGGTCACATGGGAGGATTCCTAGAGCATGGGAGACAGTAGCTTCCCAAGTTGAAGGACGATGGGCCAATGAACATTTGTCCATGAAAGTGTCAGAAGGTTGATGTGTAAAGTTAGTCAAGTGAAAGAAGGAAAGAATAGCAACCTAAGTTATGCTTTCTCTACATTCCTTCCTGCTCCTCTAAGGGCCAGGGACTGAGGCATGCAACAGGGTAGAGAGAGGGCTTCAGGACCAGACAGACGTGGGCTCAAATCCTGTCACCATCACTTCTTAGAGGCTGTGTGGCCTTCAGCAAATCATCTAACCCTCTAAAAGAGTTTCTTCACTGGTAGCAAGGGGATAATAGTCCCATAGGATCAATAGGGAAATGCAATTGTACAGTGTAAACAAGGAGGTACAGCAATGGGACTGTTGGAGCTACTTGATGGATGGTGGGTATTTAGAAATCTCCCTGAGGTACCATATTGTGTAACAAATATTGTAGACAGACAAGGTCCTAATATGGAATGGAGGGAGGGAATGGTGTTTAGAGACAAGAGGAAGAAACAAAATATAAATAAATTAAGCTTACATTCATATTTTGAAAGTGCTCTGATGGAAATAAACAAGGTAGAAAAAAACAAGAGAAAAACAAATGCAATCGAGTAATAAGAGTGAAGGGCTCCTTTAGACGGTATCGGCCAGGAAGACCTCCTTGAGAAGGTGATATGTGAACCAAGACCTGAAGGCTGAGAAAGAGACTGGCACACAAGGAATCCAGGGAGTGGGTTCTGGACAGAGGGAACAGCAAGTGCAGAGGCTCAGCAGCAGGAAAGGGGTGGGCTTATTCAAGGAACAGAAGGAAGGACAGAGGTGGGAGTGGGGAGATTAAAGAGAAGCAGGAAACAGATCCTAGTAGGCCTTTCAGTCCATAGTAAGGTAGTTCAAGATCCACACTGAATAATATATCTGGCTAAAAATTCTAATAAGATAATTAGGGTTGTTGGGTGGAAAACAGAACGGATAAGGGCATGCGTGGGGCAACCAGTTGGGAGAAATTGCAGTCATCTAGGTAATAAGACCAGAGAAGGTAATGGCACCCCACTCCAGTGTTCTTGCCTGGAAAGTCTCAGGCAAGAATGGACGGAGGAGCCTGGTGGGCTGCAGTCCATGGGGTCGCTAAGAGTCAGACACGACTGAGCGACTTCACTTTCACTTCTCACTTTCATGCATTGGAGAAGGACATGGCAGCCCACTCCAGTGTTCTTGCCTGGAGAATCCCAGGGACAGGGGAGCCTGGTGGACTTCTGTCTATGGGGTCACACAGAGTCTGACACGACTAAAGTGACTTAGCAGCAGCAGCAGCAGCAAGTAAATAAGACAGTGGGGACCTAGCCTACTCTGATGATAGTGGAAATGGGGATAAATGGCTGGCTTAAAGATATATTTTGGTTGTAGAACCAGGAAGACTCAGAGATGGATTTGTATGTGGGAGGGGAAGGAAATGAAAGAATTAAAGATAAATCTTGCCTCTGGGGATTGAACAACTACTTGGGCAAATGTGGGCCATGAGTGAGCTAGGGACACCTTGGGAAGAGACAGATTTAGGATACTGAGACTGAAGTCCCTACAGAGACTCAGGGGTGACGAAATGGATTAGGCAGTTTGATAACAAATCTGGGTCTTGAGGGAGAGGCCAGGGCTAGGGTACAAATCTGAAACCATAGAACTGGAGGAGATCATCCAAGAAAGAGGAGAGATAAGAAGAGAAGGGAGAAGGTCCTTGCATGAGCCTTGCGACTCATGGAGGAAGAGCCAGTGAGAAAGAGAGAACATGATCCGGGAGGGAAACCAGAGTCAGAGCAACAGAGGTCAGGAGAGGAAATTATTTCATAAGGAAGGAAGCAGTCAATTCTGGTGAAAACTGTTGAGAGATTAGTAAAATGAGGACAAGGAAATGAACTTTAAATTTAGAAACAAGCAAAATGAAGCAGGATAAAGGCTAACAGAGTTTTGTCAAGAGAACATGCTGGTCATAGCAAACACCCTCTTCCAACAACACAAGAGACGACTCTACAATGGACATCACCAGATGGTCAATACTGAAATTAGACTGATTATATTCTTTGCAGCTGAAGAGGGAGAAGCTTTATACAGTCAGCAAAAACAAGACCCAGAGCCGACTGTGGCTCGGATCATGAACTTCTCATTGCAAAATTCAGACTTAAATTGAAGAATGTAGGGAAAATCACTAGGCCATTAAGGTATGACCTAAATCTAATCCCTTACAATTATACAGTGGAAGTGACAAATAGATTCAAGAGACTAGATCTGATAGACAGAGTTCCTGAGAACTATGGATGGAGGTTTGTAACATTGTATAGGAGGCAGTGATCAAAACCATCCCCAAGAAAAAGAAATGCAGGAAGGCAGAATCATTCTGAGGAGGCCTTACAAATAGCTGAGAAAAGAGAAGTGAAAGGCAAAGGAGAGAAGGAAAGATATACCCATCAGAATGCAGAGTTCCAGGGAATAGTATATAGAGATAAAGTGAACAATGCAAAGAAACAGAGGAAAACAGTAGAATCAGAAACACTAAAGATCTCTTCAAGAAAATTAGAGACACCAAGGGAACATTTCATGCAAAGATGGGCACAATAGAGGACAGAAACGGTGTGGACCTAACAGAAGCAGAAGAGATTAAGAAGAGGTGGCAGGAATACACAGAGAGCTATACAAAAGAGATCTTAATAACCCATATAATCATGATGGTGTGATCACTCACTTAGAGCCAGACATCCTGGAATGAGAAGTCAAGTGGGCCTTAGGAAGCATCACTAAGAACAAGCTAGTGAAGGTGATGGAATTTCAGCTGAGCTATTTCAAATCCTAAAAGATGATCCTGTGAAAGTGCTGCACTCAATATGCCAGCAAATTTGGAAAACTCAGCAGTGGCCACAGGACTGGAAAAGGTTAGTATTCATTCTAACCCCAAAGAAGGGCAATGCCAAAGAATGTTCAAATTACCACATGATTGCATTCATTTCACATGCTAACAAAGTAATGCTCAAAATCCTTCAAGCTAAATTTCAACAGTATGGAACCAAGAAGTTCCAGATGTACAAGCTGGATTTAGGAAAAGTGGAGGAATAGAGATCATACTATCAACATCTGTTGGATCATAGAAAAAGCTAGAGAATTCCAGAAAAACATCTACTTCTGTTTCACTGACTACACTAAAGCCTTTGACTGTGTAGATCACAACAAACTTTGGAAAATTCTGAAAGAGATGGGAATACCAGACCACCTTACCTGCCTCCTGAGAAACCTGTATGCAGGTCAAGAGGCAACAGTTAGAACAGGACATGGAACAACAGACTGGTTCTGAATTGGAAAAGGAGTACGTCGAGGCTGTATATTGTCAGCCTTATTTAACTTATAGGCAGAGTACATCATGCTAAATGCTTGACTGGATGAAGCACAAGCTGGAATCAAGATTTCGGGGAGAAATATCAATTTCAGATATGTAGATGACACCACCCTAATGGCAGAAAATGAAGAGGAATTAAAGAGCCTCTTGTTGAAGGTGAAAGAAGAGAGTGAAAAAGCTAGCTTACAACTCAACGTTCAAAAAACGAAGATCATGGCATCTGGTTCCATCACTTCATGGCAAATAGATGTGGAAACAATGGAAACAGTGACAGACTTTATTTTCTTGGGCTCCAAAATCACTGCAGATGGTGACTGCAGCCATGACATTAAAAGGCACTTGCTCCTTGGAAGAAAAGCTATGACAAACCTAGACAGCATATTAAAAAGCAGAGACTTGACTTTGCCGACAAAGGTCTGTCTAGTCAAAGCTCTGGTTTTGGTTTTCCCAGTGGTCATGTATGGATGTGAGAGCTGGACAATAAAAAAGACTGAGTACCGAAAAACTGATGCTTTTGAACTGTGGTGTTGGGGAAGATTCTTGAGAGTCCTTTGGACAGCAAGGAGATCCAACCAGTCAGTCCTAAAGGAAATCAACAATGAATATTTATTGGAAGGACTGATGCTAAAGCTGAAGCTCCAATCTTTTGGCCACCTGATGAGAAGAGTCAACTCACTGGAAAAGACCCTGATCTGGGAAAGACTGAAGGTAGGAGGAGAAGGGGATGATAGAGGATGAGATGGTTTGATGGCATCACTGACTCGATGGACATGAATTTGAGTAAGCTCCGGGAGATGGTGAAGGACAGGGAAGCCTAGTGTGCTGCAGTCCATGGGGGTCAGAAAGAGTTGGACATGACTGAGGAACTGAACGATGACAAATAAATAGAAGTCCATCCTTGAGAGTGGTGCTCTCAAACTCATCTTTCTAAAACACATCTGATAATGTCACTCCTCTGATTACAAAATTCAGTAGCTCATCACCAAAGCCTTAGCAGGGCACATGGGCCCAGGCCTTCCCAGCAAGGCCTCCATCTGCTCTCATCCACTCCCTACTTCTCTGCCTGTGCTTCCTGTGAGCAGCGAGCACAGATAGTCCTGCCTGTCTGGGAAGCCCCTGCTCTTTGGGTCTGCGGACACAGTTTCTCAAGATCTGCCCTGCCTGCACTGCCTTTCCCTTTCTCCTGGCGGATGCCATACCCTGATTCCATCTCAGTGATGTTGGAGCCACAGATCCCCTCCTTATCTAATACAGCACTTCTCAGGTTGTGTTAGAATTGTTTTCCTGTTCATAGCACCCACTAGACTATGAGTGAGATCCTTTACAGCTGGGAATTTGTTTTGTTCATCTCTGCACTCAGCACAATACCTAATGCATAGTAGCTGCCTACTAGGTATTTGTTGACTAAGTTTCCTAAAGACAAATAGAAGTTTTAAGTACTCTTTAAAAAGCAATATTTTACGTGACCACTCCTATTATCACTTGAACTGTGTTCTCCACCCCTTACTGAAGTCTTAACTCTCAGCACCTCAAAATGGGACCTGAGTTGGAAACAGGGTCTTTACAGAGGTAATCAAGTTAACACTTACTGACCAGAGTCATGGTTATATGTCTTTTGTTACTCGGATGTTATTGACAGGAGTGTTTCAATATTCCCTTACATAACAAATTGCCAGCCACAGGCATTAGCTTATGATGTGTTTAAATGAGGTCATTAGAGTGGGCCCTGATCCAATATGACCGGTGTCCTTATTAAAGGGGCAATTTGGACACNCCTGGGCTGTGGAAGGGAATGGATAGTCCAATATACCTAGTATCCTTACAAAAAAGGAAAATTGGGACATGGAGGCAGACACACCCAGAGGGAAGACCATGGGAAGACAGGGAGAATGCCACACGAAGACAGAGGATTAGACTGATGCGTCTGAAAGCCAAGGAATGCCTGCAGCCACCAGAAGCTAAGAAAGAGGTCTGGAAGGGTTCCTTTCTCAGCACCTTCAGAGGGAGCGCGAGCCTGCTGAGACTTTGAGCCTCTGGAACTGAGAAAGTAAATTTCTGTCATTTTAGGCCATGTAGTTTTTGCTGTGTTGCTTTGGCAACTCTAGGAAGTTTTATCCACAGTACATCCCCTGGCATGCAGGAAGCCCCAAATGTATTTTCTTTCTCTTGTCACTTTGGCACTCCATAAGCTGAACACAACCCATTATGCTGAAAATGTTTAAAATACAGAAAAAAGAACAATCACTCTCCTCAATTTTGCCTAACAGAGAATAAAGAATCCCCAAAGATCTGAGTTTAATCAGATTTAAATTAATCTACATTTTGTATTTGTAGTAATATCAAATTAACCAAATGCATTTTTATACATAATAATGTAGTCTGAAGAGGAAATTGGATTATATTAATTTGAGCACTCTATTTTTATTTAGTAAAAGAAAGTTATGCATTTTCTTCTGCTCATTTTATAACCCTGAGTGAGCTTCCTTATAAAATAACATAGTCTATTAATTAAAAAATACTCTATGAAAACCATAAAGTTCTGGAGTGAAACAGTGAAACAAGTGGTTTCACTGAAAATTAACAGTGGCATTTAATTTTATGTCAACTTGACTGGAATAAGGAATGTGCAAATAGCTGGTAAAACATTATTTCTGGATATGTCTTGTGAGTGCTTCCAGAAGGGATTAGCACTTGAAATGGAAGACTGAGCAAAGAAGACCATCTTCACCAGAACATGTGGGCATCACTCAATCCACTGAGAGCATGAACAGAACAAAAAGGAAAAGGAAGGGCAGATTTGTTCTTTGTTTGAACTGGGGTGACCATCTCCTCCTGCCCTCAGACAATGATACTTATTGGCTCTGGGGACGTGAAGTCAGCCTCTCTTACACCACTGGCTTTCTTGGATCTCCAGCCTGCAGACAATAGTTCAGGGGACTTTTATATATCTATCTCTCACCTACAGGTTCTGTTCCTCTGAAGAACTCTGACTAATACAGATGGGCAGGTGGCAGACAACGTATCATTGACTTAGTTGAGTAGAGAAGAAAAAAGTAAAGAAGCTGAGCTGATACTTTGGGAAGGCATTAGTCAATTTAACCAAAAAAACCCAGAAGCCACTTTAAGTGTTTAAACAGAAGGAATTTAATATAGGGGATTGGTGACACATAACAGAAGAGATGAGCTTCCCCAAAGGCTTAGGTGGTAAAGAATCTGCCTGCAGTGCAGGAGACCCGGGTTCGATCCCTGGGTCAGGAAGCTGCCTTGAAGAAGGAAATGGCAACCCACTCCAGTATTCTTGCCCGGAAAATCCCATGGACAGAGGAGCCTGGCGGGCTACAGTTCATGAGGTCACAGAGTCTGACACAACTGAGCAACTAACACCACTGCTACTACTACTAATGGAAGGCTAAGCACCAAACAACAATGAGGCGAACCCGAGACGGACAATGGAAGGAGCCACTATTGCCTTTAGTCTGCAGCAGGCTTCTCAATCAGGGACTGCTGGTGTTTCGGGCCAGATGACACTTTGTTATCAGAGGCCCTGTGTATATAGCATGTTTAGTCTTTATCTCTGGCGTTCAGCCACTAGATGCCAGCAGTACCACCCTCCCAAGTTGTAACAACCAAAATGTTTACTGCTGCTGCTGCTGCTAAGTCGCTTCAGCTGTGTCCGACTCTCTGCGACCCCAGAGACAGCAGCCCACCAGGCGCCCCCTTCCCTGGGATTGTCCAGGCAAGAACACTGGAGTGGGTTGCCATTTCCTTCTCCAATGCATGAAAGTGAAGAGTGAAAGTGAAGTCGCTCAGTTGTGTCTGACTGCTAGCGACCCCATGGACTGCAGCCCACCAGGCTCCTCCGTCCATGGGATTTGCCAGGCAAGAGTCCTGGAGTGGGTTGCCATTGCCTTCTCCAGAAATGTTTACAGACATTGCTAAATGTCCCTTGAATAGAAGGAGTGGGGATTAGGTAGAAATGTCCCTGGGGTGAGAACCACTGAACTGGAGAGACAAAAGGAGGAAGTGGTGTTACTGAAACTTAGGTACAGGGTCACCTAGGAAATGGTGGATCCACAAAGCAAGAGGTTTGTCCATTGAGAATTAGAGACATGGAGAAGAGGCTTTAGGCAGAGAGGGAGAGGGAGAAATACCCTGGCTTTTCCCCTGCCCCCTCAATTTCCTGCAGGTTGGTGTTGGTTTCCAGAAATATGCATGCAAGCACACATGCTAAGTTGCTTCGCTTGTATCTGACTCTTTGCTACAGGCCCCATGGACTGTAGCCCACCAGGCTCCTTTGTCCATGGGATTCTCCAGGCTAGACTACTGCAGTGGGTTGCCATGCCCTCTTCCAGGGGATCTTCCCAACCCATGTCTCTTATGTCTCCTGCATTGGTGGGTGGGTTCTTTACCATTAGCGCTACCTGGGAAGCTTGAGATACAGAGAAGACCAAGGCAAAGGCAAGGAATGGCCTGAGGGAGCAGAATCAGTGCAGAGATTCCCTTAACACTTTGGCTCTGAATAGAACAAGTATTTAAATCTGAGGTCCACCTTTGAGATGTTCCAGATCACCAGATGATCACTACCTGTCATACAGAGGTAACTTACTGTGAAACCAAAGAAATCCCTTGTTTGCATGGGCCCCTCCAAGGTACCAGGAGGATTCTAGTAATGTGTCCAACATGGTCTCACATTTTAGTAAAATGCATATCACACTCCCCCTCATGTTGGGTGGACCTGAAGTGGGTGTGGGCACTTCAGAGAACTGGCCCATGGACCTGAGCAACAGGGGCTCCTGCGCTGGGACCCACACATCAGAGAGCCTCACAGCGCCTCCTCCTGCTGGACCATCCCCTCCAGATGAGAAGTCTGCAGGGTCTGGGGCTATGCCCATGGAGAATTTACACCCTCCCCCTTTGCCCATACTTTGAGTTCAGTTCAGTTCAGTGGCTCAGTCGTGTCCGACTCTTTGTGACCCCGTGAATCGCAGCACGCCAGGCCTCCCTGTCCATCACCAACTCCCGGAGTTCACTCAAACTCACATCCATTGAGTCAGTGATGCCATCCAGCCATCTCATCCTCGGTCGTCCCCTTCTCCTCCTGCCCCCAATCCCTCCCAGCATCAGAGTCTTTTCCAATGAGTCAACTCTTCGCACAAGGTGGCCAAAGTCCTGGAGTTTCAGCTTTAGCATCAGTCCTTCCAAAGAAATCCCAGGGTTGATCTCCTTCAGAATGGACTGGTTGGATCTCCTTGCAGTCCAAGGGACTCTCAAGAGTCTTCTCCAACACCACAGTTCAAAAGCATCAACTCTTTGGCACTCAGCCTTCTTCACAGTCCAACTCTCACATCCATACATGACCACAGGAAAAACCATAGCCTTGACTAGATAGACCTTTGTTGGCAAAGTAATGTCTCTGCTTTTCAACATGCTATCCAGGGCTATAAAATTGCCTTCCATATGGTCCTGAGCCAGTTCCCGGGGTCTACATGGGCCTCTCCTCTGAGTCCAGACTTCCAAGACTGGAATGCACACCCTTAGGAATAGGAATGCACACTCCTAGGCCCAAGAGGGAGCCAAGGCATAGCAGTTTGCTGGAGGTTATAGATAAAGCTTGGTTGTATGGACTGCAGTGTTCGCACATGTGATGAGGCCCTGCAGGCTGCAGAAGGGAACTCGATAGGAATAGGAAGAGAAGGGGAGTCCTAAATAAGCAATAAGAGTGGTATAAATTATTCCACCATTGAGAAGCAAATTGTAAGTCCTCTGTTTTTATTGAAATTATATCCAAAGAAATAATTCACAAAGAAGAGAGAAGTTTTGAATAGAAGGAAAGAATCTGCTTTTATATTGTTTGATATCTGTTTCTTCTTGATCTATCATGACATACTGACATCATAATCCACTCAAACAATGACAAACTGGTTAATGAGGCTCCTCAGTTCAAAAAGCATTGAACATTAGTCCCTGTGCAAGAGAATTTGATACCTGTGAATTCTTACAGCTTATATGTAAAAGAAAGTTGATGTAGGATCTCCCAAATTTGACAATTTAAAAACATTACATGACTTATCAATAACCAGTTATGAGGCTGAAAAACTTTTTCTATCATATCAATAAAAATATTTATGCAACCAGGCTAGAAGAAAGACTGAGTAATCTTGCTATAAGGTGTATGGGGACGTCCCTGGTGGTCTAGTGGCTAAGATGCCACACTCCCAGTGCAAGGGGCCTGGATTCAATCCCTGGTCAGGAAATTAGATTCCAAATGCTGCAACTAAGAACTCACATGCTGAAACAAACAAAAAATATCCCATATGCGAAAACCAAAGATATCCTGCATGCCACAGTGAAGATCGAAGATTCCATGTGCTGCAACCAAGGCCTAGCTCAGCCAAATAAACAAATGGACATTAAGTAAACTAAATATTTCTTTAATATTAAAATTAAAAAAGAAGTTTACAGAGGTATGTCACCATCACTATAGAGAGAAGGATATTAAAGAGATGTGTCAAGCCGTCAAATAATGAAGATATTATTATTTTTCTAGATTTTTGTAGTATTTGTCAGTTTTTAAAATTTTGTGACTTGCTGTAGTTCCTTTTTCCATTTCATGTAAATATTCAACTTCATGTTTAGTTGTTCACAATTTTTCATTCTCTTCTCTAAAGAAAGAGCCCGCCTCCCTCTAAATTGCAAAGCTTTGGTTTCCACAAAATCTGGCTCTTCCCCTGGCATTGTAATTTATTCTGTGAGTTGTTTGAGTGTGGAGAAGTGAAGTAAGAGGGGCTTGAGGGCTATGCCTGGAGATATTTATAGAAAATTATCTGAATGGGCAGCTCATCCTGACTCCCAAAATGTCAAGACGTTTTATTTCCAGGTAAGTGAGTCAGTAAGTGGCCCTTCTCGAATACCATTTTCAGATGACTGAATTACGTCCTCTTTTCTCCTCGTTTTTGTTCTGTAGTCATGGTGGCAGCTGATGGCAGGAGACTGAAGTGGGTGAGGGGCAGATGCTTAGCTACGACTCCTCCGTCTCTCACATGGTAGAGAGCAAAAACAGACGACTAAAAAAGAAAAAAAAAAGAGGCCACCAGAACACGCCTTCAACCCTGGCAAAGAGCTGGTATCCATCTGGGAGCCCCAAGGTCAACTCAAAGTAGACAAAGCAGGAGTGTGGGTCTAAGGTCGTGGAAGCCAAAGTTCAGGGGCCCCATTTGTGAGCCCATAGGCTGCAGAGCCATGACTATTCATCTCACTGAACAAAGCACAGGGATTAATTCTTAGTGTGTAATTTATTGCTTCTTTTAAAAAGAAGCTATTTTATCTTGAAGTTATTAGGGTTCCTAAGTGTTCACATTTCCTCAGAAACAGTTATTGGGATTTGCTGATGTAATGCCTACATAATTCCTTGGTGTAGTTATGTAGTTCCTTGCAACAGAAGAGCTGCCCTGAGCAGGGCTGCCAGTCCATTTTCCAGCAAAGGTTTTTTAATTCCTATAAACTTTCTCATTAACGTGGGTTGAAGACCAGCTCTTTATGTCTGCTCCCTTCCATGATTCCAATAACACGACTGAAAAAAGAGTGAAATAGGAAAACTTCACAACGACAAAAAGAATGAGAGACAATGACAGCGGAACTAAGGATTCACCAATCCTGGAGACTGTAGTCCCGGAAAGTGGGACTCAGCAGGAGAGGGGCTCAGAAGCGCTCGCCCTCCCCTATCACTTCTAGGCCAGAACAGTAGAACTTCCACAAAGTAACTTCAAAGTTATATATTCTGGAGTTATTTTCTTTTATAAAATGGATCACTTCGACATAGAATAGAAGCTTTCATTGACTTAACAGGGAGAGTTAATCGGGAGCAAGTCAATTATTACCCCCAGGTCCATCCTCCATCCCTGGTCAGGACGTTCTCTTTCTGGAGAGATGGGACCAGCCAATCCTGGATTCAGAGAGGGCTTAGATGAGATGTTAGATTAGTCAAGGTGGAGTCAGCTGTCTCTGAAACACAGATACTGGAGGAAAGGAGGAACAATTTCCCCAAATGAAGCTGGGTAATAGCAACAACAGCTGATACATACACTCTGTGTGAAAACACTTTATACACATTAACTCAATTCTCACAACAACCATATGTTAGGGGTCCAATTATCACTTTATTTTATGTACAGGGAATTCAAGGCACAGAGAGTTTCAGTATATTCCCGAAGGCCACACAGCCAGTTAGGGGCAGAACAGGAGATGAACCCAGACAGTCTGGCTATACTGAGAGGGGGACATGAATCTCAGGGTGCAAAACCCACGAAGGTTTACCTCAGGGAGAACTGTGGCTTATGTTCCAAAATTTTCATATTGTGTAGGTTATATGCAGTTAATTTCTGGTGGCTACAACGTGAGACAAGCAAACAACAATGCCATGTTCATTCATTTTCAGCAGATTCTTTTCTGCAGCAGCAGGTCCCCCTATAGCTATAGGTCTATGGTGGCCTGATTAATGACCACCCCTGCAAAAGATGTTTGTCTCAATCCCTGGAACCTGTTACATTACATGGTAAAAGGGGCTCTGTGGGTGTGGATCTCGAAATCTAAATGCAGGATCTTGAGATGAGGGTTCTCCAGTCCTCACAGGAGGCTTCAGGCCTTTTGTACTTACCCAGCTCAGAGTACTAGGTGAGAAGCTCACAGACTACACACCCCTCTGCTAATACCACATGCAGCCCACATCACGATTCCAATCACCAGTAAGAACCTGCTGCAAAGGTGAGTGGGAGTGGACTTCAGATAGATCTGTGTCTTAACTGGGATATTAACTGAAAATTGGTACTGATTACACACCACATACTGAGTACATAGGATACCCATGTAAGAAATGGTTTCTAACCACAGAATAGAAAACTCTCATTAAAAACAGGATAAATATACTCTGACAAAAAAAAAAAAAGTACTATGACATTTGCAGAACTCAAATGCCAGCACAAATGGATTTTGTGCAGGAATCAGAATTTCTAGAGTGCCAAAGATGTTGCTGTGATTTCAAGGAAAGAATTGTGAATAAAGCTTGGCTCAGCCATGTCTGTAAAAAGGATGAAACTTTATTAGTCATGGATGGAGACTGGTGTGGGATCAACAGCCCACCTGTTCTCTTGGTAGAAATCATCTCTATTCCTGTTTAAACAATTTTGATATTGTGAATTGGTCATCCTAAAATGATCTTTGAAGCTTAGGAAGGAGGAGGGAGGAAGAGCGTAGGAAGGAGGGAGGAACACCACGGGGGCACCTGAATGAGCCACCAGAAACTTGAGCAGATGGAACAAATAATATAAGACATGGAGGGGCCCAAGCAAGTCATTTTTCCAAGGGTGTGTCAATCATGTCAGGTCTGCAAGAAAACTACGAACCTGATGGGTTCCTTAGACAAGAAGCAGAAGGTTATTGGGTGTATAAGTCCTGAACCAGGAAAAGACTCATTGAGCCAGGAGCTGCAGAGAGACATCTGAAAGGCTATGTCACTGTTAGAGGAGCTAGGCTCAGACCTTGACTAGAACAGTGATAGCAAAAGCACAGTTACTCTCTACCCCATGCCCATGGCAGACATCACTTACACTTTCTTGCTGAAGCCAGAGGCAGCCTCAGAATCTTTCTTAGCTTGGATCTCAGTCCTAATACTTATTGATCAGAGTTGACAGATGAGATGAAATCTATTTGCTATCCCTGGTTTAGAGCAGGGATACAAGAATAAGAGGTAAAAGAACCAAACGTTGGTTAGAAAGGCATACACATTAGTATCTTGAAAAAGCACCAAGGGCAAGTTGAGTAGAATAGAAAGATTTGGGCAAGAAAGAAAGGAAGGACTTCCAGGGTCTGAGGCCAAGGGGGTATCCAGGAAGTTGCAGGAGATGACACTAGCCAGGCTGAGGTCTAGAGGGAGAACTTAGCAAATGTTTCCTCACGTCTCTATGGCCTTAATGGGATTATGGGCCCATCCTGAACTGTCATCACACGTGGGCTCTGCTGATTGGTTTAAGTTAATAAAGCCCACCTGTAGAGCAAAGGGCATGCCCACCTAAACCTCATGACTAAGAGTCAGCAAGAGGTGGCTCCCCGAAGGAATCAGGGTACCCCTCCCATGAAGGAAGAGACTTAATGCTGAGGAATAAACAACAGGCTTTACCTACACTGGGTAGGATTTACAAGGACCAGATTTGGAGAGCTCTTATAGAAGGGCAGTGGAAGTGCATCAGGTAGGTGCAGGGTGGCTCAAAGCCCACAGAAATAATTTTTGAGGACCACGTAGGAATTTCTTTCCTCCTCTAAGGAGACCAAGGAATTCATACCTGCCACAGAAATGAGGAAGCAAGTTTAGGTTGCAACTCAGAATGTCCCCAGACCTAGTAGAGACACCAGCTTGAATTTCCTTGGCTAAGCATTTCAGGCCAGCTTTTCAAAGTCATATGAGGGTGACACCTTGGAACCAGCCAGGAACTAGATCCTACAGCTCAAAGACAACAATAGCAAGTGCTTTCTGCAACCCTGAAAGCACCGTGTGTTTGTAATTTTGCTTCACGAATGTTTCCTCGAGGTGCATGACAGCCAATTCCTGAGGTCTGAAAGTCTTGAGTGATTGTCTTCTAGAAAAGAAAAGAAGAAGGAAATGAAGGGATTGTGTCCTATGTCTTTGTCACTCCTGGAAACAGAAAATTCCCCAGGGCTGGAGAGGGGATGGCAGTTTTGAAAAGAAAGGGAGTTTGGATGTTTGGGATACATGGAAAGGAGGAAAGGTGCAGAAAGGCAGTGATGAGAAGCAGGTGTGGGTTCAATGGGCAGAAAAACCCATGGGTTATGGAGGAGAATTTGTAAATAAGAAGAAAGCCATCAATGGAAAAAAAGGTGTTAGTTTGCTGCAGTTTGTCTAGATCCCACCTGCCACAGCTAAGAGTTCTCATGCTGCAACTGAAAGATCGTGCCTATTGCAACAAAGAGGGAAGATCCCATGGGCTGCAACTAAGACCTGGTACAGCCAAGTAAATAAACAAATATTAAAAAACAGATCTGATGCAGCAACTCAAAGGATTCCACTTCTTCCCATCTCTACTCTCTTCATCCTAAGGCTGGCTCTTCTCATTGCTGCAAGATGCCTACCAGCAGCTCCTGGGAAAAAGGAACATGCTTCCTCATTAACATCAACAGAAGAGAAAGGACTCTGTGTCCCAGAATCCCTACCAAAGGACCTCTGATTGGACTTACTTAAGTCCTGTGACTACCTTTGAACCAATTACTATGTTTAGGGGAAGGGAAATCAGGTTCTAATCCTAGGTAGCTATAGAGCCCCTCTCATCAAATCTGCATGGCTGAGAATGGTCCAAGTAGTGGTTTTCTTAAACAGGATAATGTTACCATGAAGGAAGAGAACTAGAGGCTGGAGAGCCAATAGCAGATCTCCTTGTATCAAATTTGTGGAGGAAGGCGGAATGTACTTAATATATATTTCTAAATTAAAGATAAAGGCAAAGAGCAAAAGTCTCTCTCCTAGAAGTGACTTGGGCTTTAAAGAATAAACCAGAAGAGAAAGGCTCCCATGGTTGGATGTAGCCATGCTCAGCTGGCTGGCAGCTGCTCCACCAAATGAAATGAGGCTCACGATGACAACTCACATGGGTCACCTCTAAAGAGGGATCTTGATATACACACTTAACCCCACATTCTTAGAGGGACTCACGGGGCACATCGCAAAGAGGGAGTTAATGTTCTGTTAAGTTCTTGCTGTATTTATTCGCAAAGATGGTTTTGTCCTGAAACCCAGCACTGTATTAACATCCTGCAAGTCCCTCTGGTTCAAGTAAGCCATAGGAAGATGGATGACTGTTCATTCACTGAAGAATCTCCCAAGTTAAGAAGACATACAATTAATAATGGTAGAGCAACCCAGCTAGAAACTCTCAATAAGCCATATGCCAGGGAAGACAGAGAATAATGAGAACATTCTACTGTGCCCAGAAGAGAATAGTGAAATAGAGTCAGTAGCATGATAACTGCTCAGTAGATCTTTTTTTCTTCCTGGGCTAGTTGTCCTTGGTTTGTGCCATGGGGCCATGGGGCTGAGAGCCAAAACATTCATCTGAAACAGAATTCTCCAACCTCTATGTCAGACTGTAGCAGCAGATTTCGAAGTATTGGTTGGCAATGAGATGATTCTTTAAACAAATTATGTTATATCCCTACAATGGAATTCTATTCTTTCACTTAAATGATGCTGTAGATGAAAATGTATTAACTTTGTTTTTTGAATATTTATTTATCTGGCTGCGCTTGGTCTTAGTTGTGGTACATGGGATCTAGTTCTCAGACCAGGGATCAAACCCAGGCCCCCTGCACTGGGAGCAGGGAGTCTTAGCCAGCGGACCACCAGGTGGAGAAGGAATTCATAGAGCCTGGACTCCCTTAGGCCTGTTCATGCTGATCATGCTCGGCCACCTTTCCAATGGACGCTGAACTCTGTGTTTAGTGCCTATGAAAACAACAGAAGGATAAGACCCCCTCCAGACAGGGGAACCTTGAAGATCGTATCTAGGTTACTCATCGCCTAAGAGAAAACATACCCTAATCACCCTTCCTCTACCCAGGCCATAAATTTTTCTGTATCAATCGGAGTGTAACCTCGGGTTTATTGATTATTGGCTCATTGTTTGCGCACATGAGTCCATAGCACGTGAATGATGGGGTTATTGGGATTGTATTTTCCTTGGTTTATGTAAGTCTCAAGCAATTTGGAGTGGTGGGTTCAGACACGTACACATGGGGTATAAAAGAAGATTTTCACAAATGCTGGTCGGGGTCCTTGGCTGAGAGGAGACTCTGCCTTGGGCCCGCCGGTGTAATAAACTGCACTCCGCTATCTGCATTGTCCTTCTGAGTGAGTTTGTTTCCCGGAACGCGTGGCTACAACACAGGGAAGTCCAAAAGTGTATTAACTTTAAATGATGTTCAACATATATTATTGGGTAAAAAAGCAAATTAAAAACCACATGGAGGTTACAACTGTACTTTTAAAAAATATGAAAATATTTCAGCACAGAAACAGTGAGAAAATATATTTTAAAGTGTTTCCAGTAGTTTCCTCTGCATGATGGAATCATGAATATTCTTTTTTTTTAAACTGGAGCATAATTCCTTTACAATATTGTGTTGGTTTTTGCCATACATCAGCATGAATCAGCCACAGGTACACATATGTCCCTTCCCTCCTGAACCTCCCCACCAGCTCCCTCGCCATCCCACTCCTCTAGGTAGTCAGAGTACAGGGCTGAGCTCCAGTTCACACAGTAAATTCCTGCAGGCTATCTATTTTACATATGGTAATGGATTTGTCTACAATTCATCCTGCCCTCTCCTTCAGTGCTGCGTCCACACTTCCGCTCTCTGTGTCTGCATCTCCATTGCTGCCCCGCAAATAGGTTAATCAGTACCATCTTTCTAGGGAATCATGAATACTCTTTGTGGATCTTTTCTCTTTTTTATATTCTCTAAATTTTCTATAATGTTTATCTATGGCTTTTGTTACAAAAATACAGCAGAGATACTTTGAACTAAAAAACTATACCCGTTACACCTGTTAACTCTTTAATTGTACTCCATCTTATTCTTTTAGAAGTGTGGTATTCTTGTAAGCAGCCACAGGTCCTCGGTGGCATGAGGCCGGGGAAGAAATGCATGCATGCTTATATAAACGAGTGAGTGAATAAACACGGCCCCAATTACAGCAGGAAAGGAAACTCTGGGGAATCCCAAGCCCGGCCCTCTGTTCCCTCATTTTGATTTAGTTAACACTGAAATGAGATCCAATTCCAGGAGAATAGTCTCAGCCCTGGCCACATGAGACATTTTAGTGCTTCTGGGTCTGCTGATGGAGTTTTCTTGCTCCCAGGAGAGGCATCTCAAGAACACAGATTCTCAAACTCGAGTCAGGGGTCCATCACGTCCCTCTGGGCCCCAAGAGGCCTTTCTCATCCCATAATCTCTAGATCCCACTCTCCTCCCCAGGCAGGGCCACATTTGGCCTTGGAGGGAATGCCACCACCGGGAACCAGAGGTACTCCTCGACCTTCACACTCACACCAAGGTTTCTGGTGCTGTCCCCTGCTTCAGGCACCTCTAGTCCTGCCCCTCTATGCAGCCAGCATCATGGCAGCAAGCCTGCTCCCAATATGTTAGAAATCCCTCCCCTCCGCTTTAGTCCTAAACAAAGCTGCAAACTCCCCCTCAACAGCTGCCAGCATCTAGAAACACAAAGGCCTCTTCACAGAGCTATTCTCAGGTAGGAAGAAGGTGGACACATCAAGGTTCAGATCAGTCCCACAGTACCCCCACCTTTCTGCTCAGCAGGCTGCTACACTTGGGGACACAAAGTGACAGAAATGGAGGTGAGAGAAACTCAAAAGCCTGCAAGTAACACGTTATCTACAAGCTGTTGAGCTGCCATAATTGTTGCCAAGCGTAATACAGGCCTGGTATTGATAGGTTTGTTTTTTTAAGAGAAAGTAGAAATTTAGTTTATATTATCTGTAATCTCCCAGTTTTTAAATGCTGGCCATGTATTACACTTAATCTTTGTTTATATTTGTTTATATACTCATTTGCACCAGGTTTAGTTGCATGTGAGATCTAGTTCCTTGACCAGGATTTGAACCCAGGTCGCCTGCATTGGGAGTGCAGAGTCTTAGCCAATGGACCACCAGAGAAGTCCCACGTGTTCTATATTTTCAATCCCAAAATAAGTCTGTCCTGGTTAGGAATTCTGTCCAGTTGCAATGATAGAGACGAGAAATAATACGGCTGATGGTAGAGTCTTGGTTCTCTCTCACCTGAAAGAAATCCAGGGCAGGGCAGGGCTGTGGGCAGCTCCACGAGTATCAAGTTTGAGTCACTTGGCTTGGCTTTCTGCCTAGTGGCTGCTAGAACACTGGAACTTGAATTCAGGACTAACTAGCTGAAAGTCCCTGGGCACAGCCATTTATCTTTCTATGCTAGCTTCCTCTTTTATAAGACGGACTAGCACAGTACCTGCCTCACAGGATGGATGTGAGAATCAAATGAGATAATACATGAAAAGGGCCTGGAGCACAGTGAGTCCCGTAAACGTTGTGTAAGACACAGTAAACCCCATCCTAGACCCTTCTACACGGCAATGACAAAGTAGCCCTTAGAGAGCTGGGCACAGGATAGATGAGAGCTGAATCGTTCTGTACGTTAAAATGAGAAGAGCTCAAGTTCCTATCTTTTCCCCCTCTTAGAGCAGGAAATGACAGGAAGAAAAGGGAGGAGAGAAGTAAGCAGAAAAGCAGAGTGCAGAAGGACATTTATGAAGATCTGATCTTAATTTTTGACACTGATAATCTTTTTTGAAACGTAAGCCCGTCTGTCACCCCAAATCTTTAAAGTCTGCTAGGCACTAAAATAAAGTAATTTTAAAGAAAATATGAGAAGGGGGTGAGTTCTATGGATATTGACATAGGATACAAGTGGACAGCATGTATAGGACTGTTTATTCTAATGAATAACTAATCAACAGAAATGAGAAGGATTGGGAGTTTGGGGTTAGCAGATGACAATTAGTATGTATAGAATGGATAAATATCAAAGTCCTACTTTAGAGCACAGGGAACTATATTCAGTATCTTGTGATAAACAAGATACTGGAAACAAGTATGAAAAAGAATATAAATATGTATAACTAAATCACTTTGCAGCTCAGCAGAACTGGAGCCATTAACCTCTGGAGCTAGAGGCTAATCTGTAAGAACATGAACTCTACCCTTCCCAAAATCCTTGGATAGATTACTGGACTTTCTTCAAATGTGAAAGGAGGGGTGAGAGTTTGAATCAATTTTATTAATACCTTGATCTAAAGCAGCAGGAACACCCTAATAGATATTTGATTTGCATAGCTACTACCTATCCTCCTCCAGTCCTCAACCACACTTCCGATGACCCTTCACAAAACTGAAGGGGAATCTTCTGCCACTGCCTCTGCATTTGTAACCCTCTTCTTCCAATCAGGAAGAGCTTGAGTTGACTGTAATTCTGAAGGATGAATGGATGCTGATGGTGTTTCCTAGCAACAACTGAAAAGAAACCAAGATTAAATGATACAGTGCCATGAGTAGAAGCAAAAGATCACTGAAACACAGTCAGAAGTGACACAGGCTTAAGGATGGGCCTACAGAAATGGAGGTGAGAGAAACTCAAAAGCCTGCAAGTAACACGTTATCTACAAGCTGTTGAGCTGCCATAATTGTTGCCAAGCGTAATACAGGCCTGGTATTGATAGGTTTGTTTTTTTAAGAGAAAGTAGAAATTTAGTTTATATTATCTGTAATCTCCCAGTTTTTAAATGCTGGCCATGTGCTACACTTAATCTTTGTTTATATTTGTTTATAA
Organism: Aepyceros melampus; assembly: GCA_006408695.1. Lineage (NCBI taxonomy): Eukaryota > Metazoa > Chordata > Mammalia > Artiodactyla > Bovidae > Aepyceros > Aepyceros melampus. The sequence goes on from SJXQ01003225.1 coordinate 318,690, forward strand.
ACAAATTAAGATCTTATTTGTGATAAACAAGATACTGGAAACAAGTATGAAAAAGAATATAAATATGTATAACTAAATCACTTTGCAGCTCAGCAGAACTGGAGCCATTAACCTCTGGAGCCAGAGGCTAATCTGTAAGAACATGAACTCTACCCTTCCCAAAATCCTTGGATAGATTACTGGACTTTCTTCAAATGTGAAAGGAGGGGTGAGAGTTTGAGTCAATTTTATTAATACCTTGATCTAAAGCAGCAGGAACACCCTAATAGATATTTGATTTGCATAGCTACTACCTATCCTCCTCCAGTCCTCAACCACACTTCCGATGACCCTTCACAAAACTGAAGGGGAATCTTCTGCCACTGCCTCTGCATTTGTAACCCTCTTCTTCCAATCAGGAAGAGCTTGAGTTGACTGTAATTCTGAAGGATGAATGGATGCTGATGGTGTTTCCTAGCAACAACTGAAAAGAAACCAAGATTAAATGATACAGTGCCATGAGTAGAAGCAAAAGATCACTGAAACACAGTCAGAAGTGACACAGGCTTAAGGATGGGCCGTCGGGCCAAAACTGGCAACTGTGCGCTGCTCCCATTAGGACGCTGCACAGACGAAGCAACAGCAAGGGACAAGGGAGGCTGAAGGAGGCCTCGTGAAAATGACCCCGATCACAGCACTCAAAACTCAGGTCTGGCGTGACAGCCTTAGCCAGAGAAAACCCTTTCATCCATAGAAAGCTGAAGGTCATACAAGGCTGTCAAATAAATCCCTTTGACCTAATTACGATGACATTTATTTCTATAAAGCCATATAGTATTAAATAAGACACTAACAATCATATTTCAGAAGAATAAAAACAACTCTCTTCACTACTGTTAGTAAATTTGACAAGCACTGATTGTTAACCAAGTACCAACTAAAGAATACTAGTTTATCTATTGCATTTGTCAGAGGTATTTTTACTGCCAATACAATTCAGCTTGAACTTCACTTGAGCAAAAAGATTTGGGGGAAGGAGTAAGTCGTGGAATCAAAGAAGACATCCAGGAATCAGGGCCGCGCCGAGGAACCAGAAACCAGGGATTTAAGGCCCCTGGGACTCTTTCTGCTCTGCTGACTTCTTTATTTCTCTGAGGCTACAACATGGCTGGTAACAACCCTGGAGCTGTGTATAGTTTTGTGGTCCCAGGAGGAAAGAGCACTTTCCTTACTAGTTTCACTTAGGAAAAATCCCAGGGTCGGACGTATTACCCCACGCTGGGCTGCGTGTCTTCTGGGCTGCTCACTGGGGTCGGGAAGAAGGTGCGAGCATCAGTCAGGCCTGGGTCCCATGCTCACCCCTGGTGTCGGGACAGGAGGTAGGATACACTGGTTAGCGGGGCTGGGATGGGAAGAAGTCCCACAAAGAAAGGGATGCTATTTTCCAGAAGAGAAAAACCTGGCACTGAACAGAAAGGAACACATGTCCACCACATTTCTTGAATTGGTGCGGAGAGGGATTTTCATAACCCACTACTATCCTTAGCTTGTTTGGCAAAAGCAAATCATTACAGAATCCACAGCTGTCTGGAATGTACTGTGGATTTGGTTTAACCTTGAAAAATTGTAATTAGCCACCGCAGGAAGTGGGATTTTAGTTGTTCATCTCTGAAAATATTAAATCTCATTTTCTCCATAAATAAAAAGATGATAAAGATAACATCTAATGTAATAGCTACATTTTGAACTCTGTTTCCAAATAGAATAGTTACATTTATTAAGGATTTTTTAGTCAGTAAAAGAATGCAAAATTGAATTTTTATTACCATTTAGAGGAATATTACACACAATAATTTTTAAAAATTACTCATTCCTATACAGTGATCAGGCTTCCTGGTGGGTCAGATGGTAAAGAATCCACCTGGATGCAGGAGACCCTGGCTCAATTCCTGGGTCGGGAAGTTCCCCTGGAGAAGGGTAGGCCATCCACTCCAGTATTCCTGCCTGGAGAATCCCTCTGGACAGAGGAGCCTGATGGGCTACAGTCCATAGGGTGACAAATGTTGATATTTTAATATAAGATTCAGTTGAGCTAGTTAATATTTATAATTCTATTTATTTAAAATAAGCAACAGTAAAACGGCCTAATGTTGACCATGAGTTCAAGAACTATAAATCAGTAAATTATTACTATGTAAAATTTGTTAGGTTTTGCCTCTTTTGCCTGTGGTTCTACCAAGATAATTAAAGTATGATGATAACAGTGCTAATGTTAGCATATGTCAGATGCTTTACTTGAGAACTCTGTAAGGAGGGTTTGATTATCTCTACTACAGACGAGGAAACTGAGGTCCTATAAGTTGTTAGATGCCCAAAGCTGAAGTAGTTGGCTAAAAGTCAACTCTAGAGTCAATTATGTCTCCAATCTACGAGGCTGCTCCCCTGATTCAGCATTGCTAGAAAAAAGAACAAAACTGTGGGATATCTGTTAATAAACTAGGAGTCTAGTGGGGTCTGTGGGGAAAGAATCTGCCTGTAATGCAGGAGACACAGGAGACAGGGGTTTGACTCCTGGGTTGGGAAGATCCCCTGGAGGAGGGCATGGCAACCCACTCCAGTATTCTTGCCTGGAGAATCCCATGGAGAAAAGCCTGGCGGGCTACAGTCTGTAGGGTCACAAAGTGTTGGACATGACTGAAGCAATTGAGAACGCACACACACTAACTGTCTCAAACAATTATTGAATCATAAATTGTATAAATGTGTCTCATATTTGGGCAAAGAAGCTAATCTCTTAGGTTTCAGAATGTTCTCCCAAAACAAGAGAAGACACATTTGCAGTGTGCAAAATGAAACAGTTGCTAATTCTAAGTGAGTGAAGTGAAAGTTATGTTGGACTTTATGTGAACCCATGAACTCTAGCCTGCCAGGCTCTTCAATTGATGGGATTTCCCAGGCAAGAATACTGGAGTGGGTTGCCATTTCCTTCTCCTGCTAATTTAAGACCCTAAGAGAAATCTCAACATCAAACTTGATGTGAGAAACCACCGATCAACAAAAAATGAAGGCAAGAAAGTTGTTATCCAGTCAAAAATCAAGGAACAACTGTGCCCCGAAAGACCATGAGAGAAAATGTGAGAGTAAGATCTTAGCTCTTCTTCACCAATGGGAAACTAGATAAGGGGGTTTTCAATTTAGGGTGTGAGGACAGTTAGGGAGCTGGGGCAAGCACAGTTATATGACAAATATTAATGGCCATCTCAATTCTCAAACTGAAAAATTCAGGTCAGTTTGTATAGGGGAAGCTGTCTCCAAATGCAACAGCCTTGTTTGAGATTCACTGGTAAAGCCTACCTAAGCAAGGGAAGTCATCTGAGCTCACAGAGAAGTACATAATTCAGAACAAAGAGATGTTTGTCAATAGAGTACATGCTTGTGGTTGCAAGGTGAGGGGGTAGTGGGGAGGGAAGGATTGGGAGTTTGGAATAGATGCCAACTAGTATGTATAGGATGGATAAACAACAAGGTCCTACTGAATTGCACAGAGAACTATATTCAGTATCTTGTGATAAACCATAATGGAAAAGAATATGAAAAAAAAAATATATATATATATATATATATATGTATGTAAAACTGAATCACTTTGCCCTACAATAGAACTTGTATTAAAGTCGCTAAGTCATGAATGATTCTTTTGCAACCCCATGGACTGTAGCTCTCCAGGATTCTCTGTCCATGGGATTTCCCAGACAAGAATACTAGAGTGGGTTGCCATTTCCTTCTCTAGGGAATCTTCCCGAGCGAGGGATGGAACTCATGTCTGCTGCCTCAGCAGGTGGATTCTTTACCACTGAGCCACCTGGGACAAGCCTGCGGTAGAAATTAACACATTGTAAATCAACTATACTTCAATAAATTTAGAAAAAAGAAGAGATGTTTGTTAAAACATCCCTACATTTTTGGACAAAGTTCCAGCAGAGTGGTGGTTTTCCCAGTGGACAAGGCAACTTTTCTCCACTGGAATATTAATCATGATACAGTAAGAGCTGGTCAGACACCACCAGGCTCGGAGTAGGATTCTCCATGACAGACATCATTAATGCCAACCAGGAGTCATTCCTCCAGCTTTTGTTAACAGAATCTTAGTTTTGCTTACCCTTCATGTCTTTCAACAAGGCTGAGTCCTGGTCCAGCCACTGGGGATAACCGTTGATTAATAAAACAAATATGGGCACCTCATGAGCCTTGCCAGGTGACTAGTTTAGACATGGGCAGGAGGTGCAATTCTGCTGAAAGTTTCTGGGAAGATTTTCATGCTTTCAAAAGGGACATAAGACAGGGGCATCCCCCTTTCCTGACTAGATATTGTCCTTTGTGTGATGCCCAGAACTGCAGGAGCTATTTTATGAAAGGAGCAGACTAAGAGAAAAAATCCCCATACTGAGGATGGCAGAGTGGAGAGATGGGAAAACCCAGAGTCCTTGATAGTTATTGAGCCACTGAACTTAGAAATCCACCTACAAACCACTTAAGTTACTTAAATCTTAACTACAGATTTTTTATAGGTTTGTTATTAGTGTGTTGAAGGCACTTTTGAATTGGTTTTCTTTATAAGCCAAAGCTTCTTGAAACTTTACCCAAGCCAGAGGTATCAAAATCCAATTTCAGGACATGATGGTCAGATCAGCCTTCCAGCCTCCTCTACTTGTTGCCCAACTTTGTGTGTGATCTTTTAACGTTCAAAATCTTGGCATCCCCATCCTCCTTTACCTCCCCTCTCTTCCTTTCCATCCCCTCAACCCCCCACCAGACCTTTACTTTAAACCTTATCCACCCTCAAGCCACACTGCACTTAACTGCAGGTAATGGAATTTTTAGGAGACTCAACTCAATCTATATTAACCCCAATTGCAAAAAGGTGGAATAATTATATGGTGCTTGCCCAAGGATGGGGTAGTTTTTAAATGGTAGTAGGGTGAATGTCACTGTCTTTTATGCTGAGGATACAGTATATAACCCATTAGAACTGAGTTTTTAAATCTTTTTTTTTAATTGAGACAAAATTCACATAGCACAAAATTCACCTTATAAACCATGTTAAAATGTGTAATTCAATAGTTTTTAGTATATTTACAATATAGTGCAACCATTATCACTATCTCATTCTAGAATGCTATCTGATCCCATCATTCTTCCCCCCAAAACCCCAGGCCTGTGAGTGCATGTGTGCACGCGAAGTCTCCAGTGGTGTCTGACTCTGTGAAACCCTGTGGACTGTAGCCCGCCAGGCTCCTCAGCCCATGGGATTCTCCAGGCAAGAATACTGGCGTGGGTTGCCATTTCCTTCTCCAGGGCATTTTCCCGACCCCGGGATTGAACCCATGTCTCTGACGTCTGTTGCATTGGCAGGCGGGTTCTTTACCACCAGTGCCACCTGGGAAGCCCAGGCTTATTAGTGAAAGTGAAAGTCACTCAGTCGTGTCCAACTCTTTGCGACCCCATAGAATATACTGTCCATGGAATTCTCCAGGCCAGAATACTGGAGTGGGTAGCTTCTCCAGGGGATTGTTCCAACCCAGGAAGTGAACCAGGTCTCCCGCATTGCAGGCAGATTCTTTATCAGCTGAGCCACCAGGAAAGCCTATTAAACTTACATTTACATGTAAACTTACGTGTCTTAATAGACTTTTACTGATTTTGTTTCTTGTAGTTTGTATTATGAAAATAATAAGGTGGATTGTTTTTATTCACTTTTCCAATGCAAAATTATGTTTTACAACTTCCCTGGTGGTCCAGTGGTTAAGAACCTGCCTGCCAGTGCAGGGGACGTGAGTTTGATCCCTGGTCTGGGAAGAATACGCATGCTGCAGGGCAGCTGAGCCCAGGCGCCACAGCTGCTGAAGCCCGAGTGCCCACAGCCCATGCTCTGCAACAAGAGAAGCCACTGCAGTGAGAAGCCCGCACTGCAACTAGAGGAGCTCCCCACCCCCACCATCACAGCAACTGGAGAAGGCCTCCAGACAGGAGCGAAGACCAAGACCCCCCAAAATAAGGGAATAAACTGAAAGAGAAGACTCTTAAAAAAATAGAACCACAATACCACTGTGATTTACGTTTTACTGTCGTTTGTGCTTTTTCAAACTATAGATGCCGCCCAGATTCTGATGAGCAACCCCGTCTCTGCAGGCCTCCTCTCGCAATCAGGGACATGCTGTTAGAGGATGCCTGTAAGATGTGCAGTTTGTGGGCATGGCTCTTACATGGCCAACTGCTCCTTCCATGAGTGAGTTCTTGTTTCTTTCCACCTAGCTCAAGTTAGAGTTAATGGTTCTAGTGATTTAGATGAAACTCTTAACCTTACAAATTTACTGATCCTACCTGCAAAAAACTGCTTTTCATCAATGAAATAGTTTTTAAAGATAACTTAATATTTAAATTTCAAATGAGGACACAAGACTTTTTCTGTCCCCATACTTTTCCATCCTCTTCCTATTGCTTTGAAAGTAGTATCATTTCTAATGAGGTGGTTGAAACGAGCCTATTATACAGAGGCAAAATAAGTCAGAAAGAAAAATACCAATACAGTATATTAACGCATATATATGGAATTTAGAAAGATGGTAACCATGACCCTATATGCGAGACAGTGAAAGAGACACAGATGTAAAGAACAGACTTTTGGACTCTGTATGAGAAGGCGAGGGTGGGATGATCTGAGAGAACAGCACTGAAACATGTGTATCATCATATGTGAAACAGATTGCCAGTCCAGGTTCAATGCATGAGACATGGTGCTCAGGGCTGGTGCACTGGGATGACCCTGAGAGATGGGATGGGGAGGGACATGGGAGGGGGATTCAGGATGGGGAACACATGTACACCCATGGCTGATTCATGTGAATATATGGTAAAAAAAAAAAAAAAACCACAATATTGTAATTAGCCTCCAATTTAAATAAATTTTTAAAAATCATCAAAAAAAGAAAAAAAGGAGTATCATAAATCACTTAAAATGTGGGGGGTGATGCTTAACATTATTTAGTGACATAAAAATAATATCTAATTTTTACCAGTTTTATTGTGGCCCAATTCTATTGTTTTCCTCTATTACTTTGCAATGATCATTGAGGAAGGCTTTCTTCCTTTCTATCCTTGCTATTCTTTGGAATTCTGCATTCAAATGGGTATATCTTCTTTTTCTCCTTTGCTTTTTGCTTCCCTTCTTTTCACTGTTATTTGTAAGGCCTCCTCAGACAGCCATTTTGCTTTTTTGCATTTCTTTTTCTTAGGGATGGTCTTGATCCCTATCTCCTGTACAATGTCATGAACCTCCATCCATAGTTCATCAGGCACTCCATCTATCAGATCTAGACCCTTAAATCTAAGAGAAACCTGTATGCAGCTCAGGAAGCTACAGTTAGAACCGGACATGGAACAACAGACTGGTTTCCAAATAGGAAAAGGAGTACGTCAAGGCTGTATATTGTCACCCTGCTTATTTAACTTCTATGCAGAGTACATCATGAGAAACGCTGGGCTGGAGGAAGCACAAGTTGGAATTAAGATTGCCAGGAGAAATATCAATAACCTCAGATATGCAGATGACACCACCCTTATAGCAGAAAGTGAAGAACTAGAGCCTCTTGATGAAAGTGAAAGTGGAGAGTGAAAAAGTTGGCTTAAGGCTCAACATTCAGAAAACGAAGATTATGGCATCTGGTCCCATCACTTCATGGGAAATAGATGGGGAAACCGTGGAAACAAGTGGCTGACTTTTTTTTCTGGGCTCCAAAATCACTGCAGATGGTGACTGCAGCCATGAAATTAAAAAAACGCTTACTCCTTGGAAGGAAAGTTATGACCAACCTAGACAGCATATTAAAAAGCAGAGACATTACTTTGCCAACAAAGGTCCATCTAGTCAAGGCTATGGTTTTTCCAGTGGTCATGTATGGATATGAGAGTTGGACTATAAAAAAAGCTGAACACCGAAGAATTGATGCTTTTAAACTGTGGTGTTGGAGAAGACTCTTGAGAATCCCTTGGACTGCAAGGAGATCCAACCAGTCCATTCTAAAGGAGATCAGTCCTTTAGGGTGTTCATTGGTAGGACTGATGTTGAAGCTGAAACTAATACTTTGGCCACCTGATGTGAAGAGCTGACTCATTTGAAAAAACCCTGATGCTGGGAAAGACTGAGGGCAGGAGGAGAAGGGGACAACACAAGATGAGATGGTTGGAAGGCATCACCGACTCAATGGACATGGTTTGGGTGGACTCCAGGAGTTGGTAATGGACAGGGAGGCCTGGCATGCTGCAGTTCATGGGGTCGCACAGTTGGACATGACTGAGTGACTGAACTGAACTGATTGTGGCCCAAAGTTCCAGTTCAGGCTACATGCAGTCAGATCTGCAGACCTTTCTAACTTGAATCATCCAGTAGAGTCATAACATACACGAATTGTAAAGACCTGGATATATCTTCAAATGCACATGCAGATGCCTTATAGAATGTGGGCATCTACTTTAACACAAACTTTAAGTTTTTAAAGTAGAGGTTTTTTTTTGTTTTTTTTTTTTAGTGTCTAGTAATAAATCCTAAAAAACACCACAGGCCATCAAATACCCATATTTATAAATCAAAAATTCGTAATCAGAGCTACACCTAATAAGAAAGATGATACAGACTAGTAACAAACTTATTACAGAGGAGAAGTGATAAAGTCATGTTATATCCACGAGGACATTCAGTTCAGGCAAAGAAATCAGTGTATGTTCAGAAAACAAACTGACAAAACAGTGAAAATCAATGGTTTCACTAAAAAGTCTACGTGAATTCCAGCTTCAGGCACAGCTGGAGTTGGGAGTTAAACTCTTAGTAAGTCTGTCCTGTGCCTTCTCTTGGCTCCACTTTCCCTTTCACTGCTCACCTTCAGGCTCCCTTCTGTGGTGCAGAGGCTCCCAGCCACACCCAGGATCTATCCTCCAAGCTCAAGTCTTACGTGTGTGCGTGTGTGTCCAGTCATGTTCAACTCTGCAACCCCATGGACTGTAGCCAGCCAGGCTCCTCTATCCATGGAATTTTCCAGGCAAGAATTCTGGAGTAGGTTGCCATTTCCTTCGCCAGGGTATCTTCCCGACCCAGGGATCCAACCTGCGCCTCTTGCATCTCCTGCATTGGCAGGTGGGTTCTTTACCAGCTGAGCCCCCAGGGAAGCCTTATAGAATGGGGAATTCTATTTTCCAGTGTTTCTAACTAAAGCCTACTGGTTGAGTTTCACTGGTCTGTCTTCAGTCACCTATGCATTCCTGAACCAGTCACTGAGGCCAGTGAAACACAATACTCTGAGAATATTTAGAGAGTGGTTACAAACCCACTGACCCATATGGACTACAAGCAGGGGTATGATAGTCCTCAAGGTAAGTCAGGATTCTATGACAGAAGAAAGGAAAAGGAATGCTGGGCATCCCCAGCAACAGATGTCCAGACATATGCTTCCCAGGAACTGGATTAACTCCCTGACATGTCCAGGTGGATAACCCAGAACTAATGTGTGGCACAGCTCCAGGGGACACCACTCATACTATATTCACGTAGGTGAAAAGTGCAACACAGTAGCTATTGTGCCCAGCCTTTGCTGTGGATGGGAGGGCCGAATCAACACCAGAGATGAACCTGGGAAACAATTTTTGTAAGGCCAGTTCTGTCCCAAAGAATTTGTTAGACAGTCTACCACCACATCTCTACTTCGGTAATCCCATTCTTTCCCTGAGTCTTAAGACAGACATTACCCTTCTGGAGCTGGCGCTAACAAATGTGCCTGATTACAGGGCACTTATGACGCAACTGGATTTCATACTTGTGGGCACTTGGCACCAGCTGATGGATCATTTTGTATTTGAGAAGAATGTTATAAGTAGTTTTCTTCTGTAGGAGCATGATTTAAAACAGGGATGCAGGCCTGGAGGTCTCTGCAAACTAAACACACAAAGTGACTGCAAAGCCTTGCTATAATCACTAATCTTTTTGGAAACACAGCACAACATCCTGGCAATTAGTGTACTTTTTTCTTTCTTCTATAAAAAATGCTCAGTGAAACATTTTCAGTTCTCTATTTATAACTAGTTGCATGCTTTAATGCTATTCCCCACGGATCCTTTCACTTTCTAAAATTTCAGAATTTAATTTCAGTCATCACACCTCTATCAAAAATATGAAATCTGATCAATACTATTTTACTTTAGGTGTTCGGTCAGTGCTGAATACACAGATTATTTCCTGGAATAACTGTGTTCATCTTGTTTTTCAAAAAGGAATGATGATAAATACTACGAAGAAAATAAAACAAGCAAATTTATATAAATAGAATTCTTAAATAAGAGGAAGTTTCAAGAGAGTTCCTTTAGATTAGACAGACAGGGAGCATCTTGCTGTGGAAGTGATACTGGTTAAGTGAGACATCAGTGATGCAAAAGAGGGTAGAAGGCAAAGATGTTACTATTTCAGGCTGAAGGAAGAGTGAGTGCAAAGGCCCCAGCTCAAGAATGAACCCTGTTCTGAAAGGAGGCTGGTGTGACTGGCATATGGTGGGTTACAGAGGGAAAAACAAGAAAGATAAGGTCTGAGAAGCAGGGGCACATCAGGAATACAAGACATTGCTCCCACAGACATTGGTTCACTGCCTCTTTCGGTGAATTGCCTGTATTTCTTGAGCAAAAGCATTCTTCTGTGTATGACAGAGAAGAAGGCATTCTGAGCCCATGAATGTCAGTGCCGGCCAAGGTATGACAGGATCCATACTCAGAATAACTGTCTATTTCCATGGGAACAGATCACAGCTCATCTACAATGGCAGCAGTCCAATGAAATGAACTTGTCACCAGGGGGCTGCTGGACTTTATGCTGGGTTCCCTCAGAGACTGGCACTAAGTCAAGGATTTGTACTCAGGAGGTGATCCTGGTAAGTACTTAGCTGCTTTGTTCTCTAATCTTAAATTCTAGGCCCCATCCTCAAGGTTCATTGGTAAAATCCTTCCTAAAACCTTTACACCAATTGTCAACATTGCTTTTTTCAGGTCTCTGACCATATAGCCAGTGACTGTTTTAGAGCCTGGCTCGGGTCATGTTTTCTTCAAGTCAGAGTATAAGGTAAAAGGCATTGCTTGGAACTTCCCTGGTGGTCCACTGGCTAAGACTCTGCACTTCTAATGCAGGGGGGCCCGAGTTCGAGCCCTGGTCAGGGAACTAGATCCTACATGCCACAACTAAAGATCCTGCATGCTGCAGCTAAGACCCAGCACAGCCAAATATATATAAAGGCATTGCTGTACGGCAGAAAGCAACACAACATTTTAAAACAATTATCCTACAACTAAAAAATAACAATATAAAAAAAAAGGCATTGCTTGAAGTCCTGTCTGCTGGGATTTGCCCTCTACGGTCCTTCAAGATCACTGTGAATAGGGGCTGCAGTATACAGCAGTATACTTCCACCTGGTAATACATATTGTTCAACAATATCTATAAGCCAGGCTTGACTTTTTCCATTCTCAATTAACTGGCCAACAACTCTCCAATGGGGCAAAGGGACAGGCTGATAGGGGCACTGAGTGAATATAGGTTACTTAAAGGCACAGAGTGGGGAGAAATCTGCTTACACAGAGTGCCTTCCTGGTCCACTCTGGTCCCATCTGCTATGGGAATCCTACTGCAAACAGCCAACTTGAGTAGGTGAATTACTCAGCACCTGGGGTCACAGGCTCTCCACCATACCAGTAGCAAATGGGAGCCGTATCACAAAAGGAAAATAGTCATTTTTCTGAAGGGGATGTGCCCTTGTTCCAAAATCCCTGGGCTTCCATTGTGACTCTCCTAGAGACTTGTTTCTGACTTTAGTAAAGCATTTCAATCTTTCAGATACTCTGAGAGGGCCGAGCAGCAGAGCTGGTCTACAGCCTGGGTGGGGCCACCGAGAGAGGCTGCTTTTGCACTGCCAACTTTTCAGGTCACTTGGGAAACGAATACATGCAAAACATCTGTAAGCTATATGCTGTCTCTAATATCCAGAGCCCTTCTTAATTGTAGAACAGGCAAGGTTCAGCAGCTTGCCCTTTAACACTGAAGAGGGCTATCTCAACATGCACTAGACCACTGAATCCCTGAGAAAGTCACTAAGGAATCAATCCCTCCATTTGTATGATATTCAGGTTCCATCCTTGGCATATGTTGTGTCTTATCAGGGCATTTGGGCATCTGATATTTTATGCTCTGTATCAACACAGTGGGCTAATGTGACAGCCTACAGTTTGATGAGGCATTAAATGTCCTCATGCAGCAACTGGCTAGAATTGACATCCATTCTGTCCCTGCCAGGTAAAAGCAAACAATTGCTGATGGATTCTTCCAACCAAAATGGGTAAAAATACAGTAGTTAGACCAACAGTTACATATCAAATGCCAGAGGCTGTACTAAGTTGCTCCAATGAAGAGCCCACTGGATAGCATCTACAATTCAAATCACCTCAAGGTTAAGTTTGATCATTATAGACTGCTGTCACCCTCCAAGGCCTCTTTCACTGGTTAAATGGAAGTACACTGTATTCGGGGATGACAGGAATGTCCACATTTGTACCTTTCTTCCCACCAATGGTTGCATTTAACTCTGTCATTACCCCAAAGACATACTGCTTTTTCACTTATTATTTTGGTAAGGACGGAATGCTCCAATGTCCTTCCCTTGGCCTTTTGCCACAAGCATATTTACTCTTGAAGGCAGGGATCCAATGCTGGAGTGTCCAACCATCTACACTTAGGAACTGAAGAAATAAAGCATGGGGCAGAGGAAAGGAAGAGGAGTTCAGCCTTTCCCATGGGCTTAGAGTGAAATGGGGTCCAACATGCCACTCACAGCCTATATTTTTATCAGTGGGCCATGGTATTCTCAATCTTCCCAAAGTTGGTGCTAATTTGGAACAAGTGTCCACTGAAACACTGATATTTCTTTTTTCTAAGTACACATATCTATTAATATAGCAGAGCCCTTGAGGGTTTAGCCCTGTGAATTAACTCAGCTGTGAAATCAAGAGAGAAGCTGTGATCTAGCTTGATTCAGGTGTCTATTATCCAGATCCATAAAGTTGGCTTCAAGAAAAACCAGATTAAGAACTAAGGTAGCTGCCTATTGCTTTCATTCCTAGAAGCCCTGAGCTAACAATCAACAGAGATCCCTGCAGATCAGACCATTTCCTAGTTTTCATTTCTGTCCACCTTCCCCCTCCTTATGAGAACCACGCCCACTTTCCTTCTAACAGGTGAACCTCCAGAAAGAACAGCCAGGACAGAACTTCTAATTTTTCACAAGTTTCCCTTTTCACTCTATTCCAGCTGCACTAGAAAGTCAAGCTTTAGGCACTGACAGAAATGTCAGTGAAGTGGTAGACAGGCACACAAAGTCTCAGTCTAGCACAGGCTAGCTTTCAGCATTTGGTGCTGCTCTGCTCTGGTCATCAACAAACTGCAGACAGCTGCCCCCAGTAACATGCTGACTATCATATCTCCTGAGAGCATCACATTCAACCTGATCCAGCTAAGTAGGAAATACTCAGCAGCAAAGCTATGGGAAAACCTTAATTTCTTATGATTGAGAAAGTTTCAGAACTCTGTTTCTTCACAACTAGCTTGGTGTGTTTTTTCCTTCAGCTCAGTATTCCAGAACCTTGGCTGCAAAGAAAGGTGAGCCTTTAACAAACACTGATGCCTATATCCCACCCTAAGAGGTGCTGGTTTAATAGCTTGGGCCAATAGAGCTTTACAAACGCTTCAGTTCAGTTCAGTTCAGTCCAGTCGCTCAGTTGTGTCTGACTCTTTGTGACCCCATGCATCGCAGCACACCAGGCTTCCTTGTCCATCACCAACTCCTGGAGTTCACTCAGACTCACATCCATTGAGTCAGTGATGCTATCCAGCCATCTCATCCTCGGTCGTCCCCTTCTCCTCCTGCCCCTAATCCGTCCCAGCATCAGAGTTTTTTCTAATGAGTCAACTCTTCGCATGAGGTTGCCAAAGTACTGGCGTTTCAGCTTCAGGTGTCTCTAATTTGCAGCCAAAAGATATTCTAATTCCTTCCAGCTACCTCTGTACCAAAAGTTAGGACCCCACTCTATCCCTTAATTTTCACATAAGAAACCTGAGGAATTAGCTAAGTCATGTAATTGCCCTGAGTTTCACTTAACACCTTGAGTGGAGATTTGGGGATTAAAGTTCATTCTCTCCCTTAAGTTATCCAGTGTTCTTGAAAGCAACCACTTGACTCCATAACCTTTTTCCATCACTAAATTGTTCCATCTCTGTTCTGCTAAACTATTCTATGGTAGCTGCTAACTGGTATCCAAGGGCCTTATCCTCTAGGGGCTTATGGATCCTGGTGACTAAGGACAAGAGCTTGATAAGCTGATCACTGCAGCTGCTAGCTTCCCATCCAGAATACGAAGAGAGGTGGTGGTGCCTTTCATCTTACCCAACATCAGTGGGATGGTGACTGTAGCCGTGAAATTGAAAGACGCTTGCTCCCTGGAAGAAAAACTATGACAAACCTAGACAGCATATTAAAACACAGAGACATCACTTTGCCTACAAAGGCCCATACAGTCAAAGCTATGTTTTTTCCGGAAGTCATGTACGGATGTGACAGCCATAAAGAAGGCTAAGCACAGAAGAACTGATACTTGTGAATTCTGGTGTTGGACTTCTCCACTCCCTTGGACTTCAAGGAAATTAAGCCAATCAATCCTAAAGGAAATCAACTCTGAATATTCACTGGAAGGACTGATGCTGAAGTTGAAGCTCCAATACTTTAGCCACCTGATGTGAAGTGCTAATTCATTAGAAAAGACCGTAATGCTGGAAAAGATTAAAGGCAGGAGGAGAAGGGGATGACAGAGAATGAGATGGTTGGATGGCATCACCAAGTCAACTGACATAAGTTTGAGCAAACTCTGGAAGACGATAAAGGACAGGGAAGCCTGGTGTGCTGGAGTCCATGTGGTTGCAAAGAGTTGGACAGAACTGAGCAACTGGACGACAACGTAGCCAGTTCAAAAGATTCCTTATTTCCCTGAAGATCTTTTGCCTACAATCCATTCTTTGGAAGCAATCTGGATATTAGTTAAAGCTCTTTTATTTGCAAGCAAAAAAATAAAAATGTCAGTGACCTTACTTGGCTTAAGGAAATAAAAATATATTGGAATGGTACCTGGGGTAGTTTACAGATTCAAATAAACTATGAAAGAACCAAAACTCAGGAAATAGGAAACCTCTCATAACCTTCTTACAGGCCACCATAAAAGTCAACCAACTCTGATGTCTCTTAGTCTCTCCATTCAAGTTTCAAATTCCCATGAGAAGATCTGTTTGGCTCAACTCAGTGTTAGGTCTCCCCTGTCAATCAGCTATGGCAGCAAGGCAGGGCCACAAAGCAAAGACACAGCCACATAGGAGACGGGGGACTGTACACCACGCAGCTGCCCCAACAGAAGGCTACTTCAATTACCCTGTTTGTAAGCTTCTATTTTGCAGCTGATAAATAACAAAGTTAAGGGCAAAAAAGCACAAAAGACCACTGCTTAATCAAATAACTTTAATCAAGTTAACAGTAAGCATTTTACACGTAAATTGCTTTTCGTTGTCTTTACTTGTAAGGTGTCGAAGGTGGGACCCACTCCTGAATCTTCTTTCTAGTGGTGGAATAAGGTACGTACTGTTGTGGAGTGCCACTCAGATTGAATTTATGGTTTGTCCAAATGAATTTACGAGCAGTAGGTGGTTTTACTGTTGGAGGATCATCAGTCATACAGTGAAGCCAACGATGCCTTAAAGAGAGAGAGAGAGAAAAAAGACAGTTATGAAGAGGCAGCCTAGTGTAGGAGGAGGAGAGCTGAGAGCAGTTCTCGAGTTATTATGTTGCTTAAGCTCAAATCTCAGCTCTGTCACTAGCTGAACTTTCCTATGCCTTGGTTCTTACATTCTTACTAAGAAAAGTATAAGGATTAAATCAGATAATACCTAGAAAAACTCCTGTGCATTGCAGGTACTCAACAAATGGTAGCTACTGCTTTTATGATTATTATATGTCATCAAATCTAGGACCCCATCAATTTTAAGATACATCATTATTTTATGTATCACTAAGAAAGAAAAGAAGATGCTGCTAATTAAACTGTGGCACTATTGATGATAACATGTATCTTAAATTTAGATATAAAACGTAGTTTAAAACTGATGACGTACAGCATTATTCTATTAGATGCTAGAGGCTGCCTCCGCAGTTTCAGTATGCTCAGGAGGCTCTGGTTCGTGAAGCTCTAGTTTGAAACCCTTCAGGCTCCTGTCGAAGAAGAGGGTCTCTGCATACATCTTAAGTCAAAGCTTAAGTCTGAGCACTAGAGGACATACAGTTTGTTATAATAAAATTGTTCAACTACAGCTCAAAGTTCACGAGTGTTTCAGCTTCAAGTGTTTGTAAAAAGATACTTGTGGGGAGGTGCCAGAAATCTGGCCTAAAGAAGGAAGCCGGGCGTTTCCTTGGAGTACAGAAAACTCTCTGATAACAGAAAAGAAAGAAACTAAGTCCAGAGGACAAACAGTAGAACTGAGCAGAAAACCAAGCTGAATTTATATGGGAAAGGGAGGGGAGAGAGAATTCGTAACAAGACCCCGAGCTCATAAGACAAAAATGACTCTATAAGAAAAGGGAATGAGGTGACAGGCACAGAATTGCAGCTCCTAGGGAGAAAAAGACCTGGGGTGGGGTGAGGGGGGATTACCCAGCTAGAGAGGAAAGGGCAAGTCAAGGAAGTTTCAGTAAAATAACTAAGACTAAAGCTAATGAGAAAAATGCATGATGCTATGTAAGTTTAAGAATATTTGCTAACAGTAATTGATAGACACAGCTGGGTAATTGTGTAAGATCAATAAAATATTATTGCAGTTGCTATGTTTGTGTCTAAAGATAACTATATCATGACCAGCTAACACAATGAAGAATGAGGAAGTCTGAACCCACTGGGCTGCTTTCTCTCTTACATCCTCCAAAGGAAAATGGGGATTAGTGAAAGTAACCTGGACCAATAAACCATGACTATTATGAGACACCAGTGGTGAGACAGGCTCCACTAGCCACCTGAAGGAGGGATTAGCTGTGAAAACCAAAGCTGTTAGTTACCAAGGGGTTTTATGTAAGTTAAGGCACAGCAGAAATATTTAACTTTTGCCTTTTGAGTCAGCCTAACTACAAAAAAGTGTGTTNAAAAAAGACAGTTATGAAGAGGCAGCCTAGTGTAGGAGGAGGAGAGCTGAGAGCAGTTCTCGAGTTATTATGTTGCTTAAGCTCAAATCTCAGCTCTGTCACTAGCTGAACTTTCCTATGCCTTGGTTCTTACATTCTTACTAAGAAAAGTATAAGGATTAAATCAGATAATACCTAGAAAAACTCCTGTGCATTGCAGGTACTCAACAAATGGTAGCTACTGCTTTTATGATTATTATATGTCATCAAATCTAGGACCCCATCAATTTTAAGATACATCATTATTTTATGTATCACTAAGAAAGAAAAGAAGATGCTGCTAATTAAACTGTGGCACTATTGATGATAACATGTATCTTAAATTTAGATATAAAACGTAGTTTAAAACTGATGACGTACAGCATTATTCTATTAGATGCTAGAGGCTGCCTCCGCAGTTTCAGTATGCTCAGGAGGCTCTGGTTCGTGAAGCTCTAGTTTGAAACCCTTCAGGCTCCTGTCGAAGAAGAGGGTCTCTGCATGCATCTTAAGTCAAAGCTTAAGTCTGAGCACTAGAGGACATACAGTTTGTTATAATAAAATTGTTCAACTACAGCTCAAAGTTCACGAGTGTTTCAGCTTCAAGTGTTTGTAAAAAGATACTTGTGGGGAGGTGCCAGAAATCTGGCCTAAAGAAGGAAGCCGGGCGTTTCCTTGGAGTACAGAAAACTCTCTGATAATAGAAAAGAAAGAAACTAAGTCCAGGGGACAAACAGTAGAACTGAGCAGAAAACCAAGCTGAATTTATATGGGAAAGGGAGGGGAGAGAGAATTCGTAACAAGACCCCGAGCTCATAAGACAAAGATGACTCTATAAGAAAAGGGAATGAGGTGACAGGCACAGAATTGCAGCTCCTAGGGAGAAAAAGACCTGGGGTGGGGTGAGGGGGGATTACCCAGCTAGAGAGGAAAGGGCAAGTCAAGGAAGTTTCAGTAAAATAACAAGACTAAAGCTAATGAGAAAAATGCATGATGCTATGTAAGTTTAAGAATATTTGCTAACAGTAATTGATAGACACAGCTGGGTAATTGTGTAAGATCAATAAAATATTATTGCAGTTGCTATATTTGTGTCTAAAGATAACTATATCATGACCAGCTAACACAATGAAGAATGAGGAAGTCTGAACCCACTGGGCTGCTTTCTCTCTTACATCCTCCAAAGGAAAATGGGGATTAGTGAAAGTAACCTGGACCAATAAACCATGACTATTATGAGACACCAGTGGTGAGACAGGCTCCACTAGCCACCTGAAGGAGGGATTAGCTGTGAAAACCAAAGCTGTTAGTTACCAAGGGGTTTTATGTAAGTTAAGGCACAGCAGAAATATTTAACTTTTGCCTTTTGAGTCAGCCTAACTACAAAAAAGTGTGTTCAAAAAAACGTTAGTTGCTCCGTCATGTCCAACTTTTTGCAACCCCATGGACTGTAAGCCTGCCAGGCTTCTCTGTCCATGGAATTCTCCAGGGGAATCTTCCCAACCCAGGGACTGAAACCAGATCTGCTGAACCGCAGGCAGATTCTTTACTGTCTGAGCCATTTTTATTCAAATAATTGTCATCAAGACTCCTGAAAGTTAAAACGATATTTAAAGAAGCAGAGTCCAAAGCTTTGATATGCCTATTCAGTAACTTAACTGAGAGCTCACAGAGATAGAGAAAATGCTAAAATGAGATAGAAAACTAAAAGAGGAGGGAATTCTCTGGTGGTCCAATGGTTAGGACTCAGCGGTTTCACTGCCAAGGGCCCAGGTTCAATCCCTGGTCAGGGAACTAAGATACCACAGACTGCACTGTGAGGCCAAAAAAAGAAAACTAAAACAAATTTTTACCGCCAACAGATAAAATCTGAAAATGTTCATCTGGTAAGACTATTGACTGGAGTCAGGGAATGAGTAAACAATAATTTATTCTCATTATGTTAGAATAAGAAGCTACAAGAAATAAGAAAATTGTTATAATCTGCTAGGCTAATATACAGAGAAGGCAATGGCACCCCACTCCAGTACTCTTGCCTGGAAAATCCCGTGGACGGAGGAGCCTGGAAGGCTGCAGTCCATGGAGTCACTGAGGGTCAGACATGACTGAGCGACTTCACTTTCACTTTTCACTTTCATGCACTGGAGAAGGAAATGGCAGCCCACTCCAGTGTTCTTGCCTGGAGAATCCCAGGGACGGGGGAGTCTGGTGGGCTGCCGTCTATGGGGTTGCACAGGTCGGACACAACTGAAGCAACTTAGCAGCAGCCTAATATAACCCTTATAACTATGTTATTAAATAAAGCCTAAGGAAACAATATCTTTTAGATTTTCACACTGAAGAGTTTGTGCAAACAGGTTTTCATTTGGGTCATTTTTATTCCAATTAATTAAAGGTACCAATGGACTAAGAGTACTAACAAAAAACTGCTGAGCTGGCATCAGACCCACTGCAATTTTATATCACTGTTATTATCTTACAGGACAAAATATAAACTTAAACTTGATAAAGTAAAACTATAAATAAGGAGACTGGCAGAAAGGCAAAAAGTTATAAATACAAAAGAGGTAAATATTTGTAATGAACAGATTACACTTTGGGAAAAACTTAGTACTCAAATATATTCAAGTTTGTAAAAATTAATAACAAAGATATTAAACCATAATTACAACACAACTCAAATGGAAATAAATCCCACAGGTGGTTGATCCAATTTTCAGCTGTTAATGAGGAAAACAGAAAGACTGGAACACAAAAAGAAGTGTAGAAAGGAACAGGAAAAGATGACCTTCTCTTTCTTTGAAAACATACTACTTCACTCAAGTTTGAGGTGGTTAGCCACTGTAAGTACAAAATGGGGGGATTTATTTCTGAAGAAAGAATAAAACAGCCTAATAGGAAATTTAAGAAATAAAAATATACACCATATAAAACAGATTGTAAGATGGTAAACAATCTTTAAGATGGATATTAATAACAAAGATAAAAAGTTTAATTTTTCTTTTCAGAAAAAAAAATTAACAAGTAACAGCAACAAAAATATAAGCAGTTTTGAATCTTTTCCTCGGATAATAAACATTATTAACTTTGGGAATCAACGCTGGAGTCTGTAATGTTTCAGATATTTTTACCTAACATCACTGAAACTAGAAACAACAAAGATTTTTCAACTTTTCAAAAAACAGACTAAGAAAAACCACACAAACCCCTCCAGATTGTTTTTTGAGGTAAAAATATTCATTCTACTAAAACTATTATGCTCCATCTCACTTTATGAAACATTCTCATGCATATCACTCCATCACTTAAATTAATACTAAGTATTCTGTATTTTTAAATTGAGGAAACAGAGTTGAAACCACCTTCCCAAGGCCCCACAGCATGTATGTCACACAGCTGAGGCCTGAACAGTTTCCCAGCAGCTGAAAAGAACATCTTGATCAGAGCTTAAATACAAGCAACAGATGAAAACTGGCCGGGATGATGATAGCACTTAAGTATCTGTTAAAATCCTGAGATCCATCTAACCACAGGATAAGATTGATATATTTAACAAAATAAAAACCAAAGATAATTCATTACAAGATAGCCAACTCAAACTTCTTTAGCTCAGTAACTACTGTTTTTAATTAAATGCAATCTGAATCAAAATCTCAATAGGGTTTGACAATTATAATCCTAAGGATCAGCTGCAAGCCTATCTTAAGAACACTGTGAAAACACAACAATCAGGAAGGCTGGCAATACCAGACTTTAAAGTCACAGATATTAAAACAATATAAAAATTGGTATAAAAACTTTGTACTAAGAATTTGGTACAAAAGTACAATAATAGAACAAAATCCCCTAGACTTAAGGATATATAAGGTAAGGCTGGCATATCAAATTATTGGGGAAAGTAAATTTTTCTCAACAAATTATACTGTGACAATTTTGTTGAGAAAAAAGTGCAAGAATATTTATATTCATAAGATGTATTGATACTAACAGAATATGAAGGCCCATTTCTGAGCTTAACATCAAAGTCCAAAAGCAATAAAGAAAAAAAAAAGGTAATTTTATTACATAAAAATTGAAGTATGTTTATGTCCTAAAACTCTGAAAACAGGATTGAAAAATAAAAGAAACGGGGAAATATACAGAAAAGTAGTTCATCTATCACTACAAAACAGAAAAAGTTAAACATCCAATAGCAAAACAGATAAATGATGTTAAAAGATGAGTCATAAAAAGAAAAAAGATAAACAACAAAAAAGTTTAACCAAGGGAATAGAAATTAAACAAGATACAACTTTTTACTTGCTAAGCTGGTAGAGATTTAAAAATAAAATAATATCTGGTATTGGTGAAGTTATAGAGAAATCAAACTCACATACTGGGAATGTATTTACCCTGAGAATGTCAATTGAGGGAAATTTGGCAATAGGTACCAAACACTTAGAAAACATGTACACTTTGGACTCAGCAATTTTACTTGTAGGAATGTGCCAGAGAAAATAGGCTGTGTGGATAAACGCTTACAAACAAGGATATTGACCAAAGTTTTACTTATAACAGTAAAAACAGAAAAAGAACAAAACCAAGAAAAATATAGGGGATACTTTAACTCAGGGCATATCCACATGACAGAGGATTAATGCCTTAGTAAATATTATGTTAACAGAGAATATTTTATGACTTGAGAAAATGCTCACCAAATGTTAAGCCTGAAAAGCAAGTTATTTACTTAATTTACTGAACGATACTAGATAGCATTTGTAAGTGTAAGTCATGGCACTGTTCTAAACAATTTATAAATATTAACTCATTTAATTCTTAAAACAACTCTATGAGACAGATGTTATTAACCCGGTTTAATAATGAGGAAACGAGAGCACCAAGAGTTTAAAAATAACTTGCCTGTGATGGTGAAGCCAGGATTCAAACACAGGCTACCCCTTTAAAAAATCCACTTACATTAAAAACAAAAACAAAGGATATATGTGCATAGGAAAAGGGGAAATGAGAAGAATATATATCAAAGTATCAACAGTGGTTTGTCTCTGTGTGGTAGGATAATAGGTTACTTTTATTTGCTTTGTTATTTTCTGAATTTTCTGTAACAAACATGTACTACTTTGTAAGACAAAAGAAAGCTATTAAAAATTACAATCCTAATTCAAAACAACTAGCAGGGTTTCAAATCCTCCTTGAAGGCATCTGTCGTTTATTTGAGACTATAAGTAGGTTCTCCTTATAGGCTTTCCCTGGTGGCTCAGAGGTTAAAGCGTCTGCTTGCAATGCAGGAGACCTGGGTTCGATCCCTGGGTCGGGAAGATCCCCTGGGGAAGGAAATGGCAACCCACTCCAGTATTCTTGCCTGGAGAATCCCATGGAGGGAGGAGCCTGGTAGGCTACAGACCACAGGGTCGCAAAGAGTCAGACACGACTAAGCGACTTCACTTTCATAAGTAGGTTCTTCTACTTCTAATCCCATTTCATCCCACTTTCAGTTCAGTTCAGTTCAGTCGCGCAGTCGCGTCCGACTCTTTGCGACCCCATGAACCGCAGTACGCCAGGCCTCCCTGTCCATCACCAACTCCCGGAGTTCACTCAGACTCACGTCCATTGAGTCTGTGATGCCATCCAGCCATCTCATCCTCGGTCGTCCCCTTCTCCTCCTGCCCCCAATCCCTCCCAGCATCAGGGTCTTTTCCAATGAGTCAACTCTTCGCATAAGGTGCCCAGAGTACTGGAGCTTCAGTTTTAGCATCATTAAGACAAAAGAAAGCTATTAAAAATTAAAATCCTAATTCAAAACAACTAGCAGGGTTTCAAATCCTCCTTGAAGGCATCTGTCCTTTATTTGAGACTATAAGTAGGTTCTCCTTATAGGCCTTCCCTGGTGGCTCAGAGGTTAAAGCGTCTACTTGCAATGCAGGAGACCTGGGTTCGATCCCTGGGTCGGGAAGATCCCCTGCAGAAGGAAATGGCAACCCACTCCAGTATTCTTGCCTGGAGAATCCCATGGAGGGAGGAGCCTGGTAGGCTACAGACCACAGGGTCGCAAAGAGTCAGACACGACTAAGCGACTTCACTTTCATAAGTAGGTTCTTCTACTTCTAATCCCATTTCATCCCACTTTAGGCCATCACTTAAAAAAATCACTCTCTTTAAAGTACTGGATGTTGTAGTAGCGATAGATTGTTTCTCTCAGTCTACCTTAATGGAAATTCTTCCTATGTCACTTCCACAGCACAATGTCTTTCATTATAGTTACATAGAAAAGGTTCAAACTGTTTTTCTAATTTAGAAACCTCAGAAATTTCTACATATGACTATGTGTAGCACATTTTATACTTTGATAACCTGTGAACATCAAATAGATTCTGTCTGGAAATCGCAGAGTAGTTCTTTGTTCACCAAACTACCCAGTTTATTTCCACAATCAGGTATGAAATTTTCCAACAGTACATCTTTGTAAAATGTTACATTGAATAGTGAATAAAATGTGTTATTATAAAGCAATATTCTGTAACACCTAAATATCTACCTAAACGTGCAGTTTATAGTTTCTTAAAACACAGCCACTTAATACTCTCATTTTCTGGAACAGAAAATAAACATTAGGAAGGAACTATTTTGAAAATAACCTGCAACCCACTGTACTGAGTAACACTAATTTCAATTCAGAGTATTTTATACAACACTTAGTATCTGAAGAAGGACAGACTGAGCAGGTATATCAAGAGGAAGACAATATTCTTTGGCATTGAGAGATGGCAATTTATTTAGGAAAATAATATTCTAAAAGACTAATATACGATTCAGTGGGACAAGATATTAAAAAGGACAGGCTGAAGTTAGAGTGGAACTCAGAAGTAAATATATTACAGCTTCAAATTCATACAAAAGCTATTAAAAAAAGTGCAGATATACCATTTTTGGGTCAGCTAGCAGAAGCAAATAAAATTACTGTATCCAAAAAGCAAAATAACAGTTGTTTCAAGTAAAACAGTATGTCCACATTCATCTAACAAAAGTTTACTGAGCAACTACTATGTGTGAGACACTGATTTAGGCGTTAGCAACACAATAGTGAACAAGTTCTTACCCAGAAGCACGGTAGCTGGAGAAAGAAGCCGTGAGAGCAGGACGGGGCTCTTCCAGCTAGGGCAGTCACTGGGACAGACACGTGAACAACCTGCGGGCAGGAGCCAGCCATCCGGGGGAACATCTAGTGCAAAGTAACTGAGGGAGGAGTGTGGTCACCCGTGAGGAAAAGCCAGAGGCCAATGTGGCTAATAAGTCAAGAGTCAGCAGGGTGGTGAACTGGGCAGGGCATGCAGACCTGGAAGGGCCAGGATGGCACATGGCCTCGCAGATCGAGTGAAGCCAAAGTCGCTCAGTCGTGTCCCACTCTTTGCAACCCCCCCGACTATACAGTGCATGGAATTCTCCAGGCCAGAATACTGGGATGGGTAGCTTTTTCCTTCTCCATGGGATCTTCCCAACCCTGGGATCGAACCCAGGTTTCTCGCATTGCAGGTGGATTCTTTACCAGCTGAGCCACAAGGGAAGCCCAAGAATACTGGAGTGGGTAGCCTATCCCTTCTCCAGCGGATCTTCCTGACCCAGGAATCGAACCAGGGTATTCTGCACTGCAGGTTGATTCTTTACCAACTGAGCTATCAAGGAAGCCCTGCAGACCAAGTAAGGAGTTGGAATTTTGATTCTCAACATAATGGAAAGCCAATGGAGAGTTCTGAGCAGAGTACTGATATAATCTGAGTTAACATCTTAAAATAACCACTCTAATCACTTAATCATCTTCCCAGGTGGCACACTGGTAAATAATCTGCCTGCCAACGCAGGACATGCAAAGACACAGGTTTGATCCCTGGGTCAGGAATATGCCCTGGAGTAGGAAATGGCAATGCACTCCAGTATTCTTGCCTGGAAAATTCCATGGACAGAGAAGCCTGGCTGGCTATATAGTCCATAAAGTCACAAAGACTCAGACATGACTGAGCAAGTGCACGTGCGTGTGTGCGCGCACACACACACTAGATCACTCAGTATGTTGGGAATACTGGTATATTGTAAGAATGTAAGCCAAACAGTTAAGTGGTTGCAGAAGTCCAGGCAAGACATTACTGTGTTTTGGACTGGGGTAACAGCCATAGATGGAGTGATTAGGCATGGGATATATTCAGAAAATAAAGCAGAAAGAACATGCTGAACAATGGTTACTAGAGAAAGAGTTTAAAAGGACCCTTAAATTTTTGGCTTGAATAAACAAGAGTCATTTAAGGGCTTAGGAACATTTTGCTTGATAGGTTCATTAACCTACCTACATTGGGCATCTGAAGATATTTTAAAAAATCAAATATATTACATTTATAAATGTGCCCTAAAATGCTTGAAGGGATGTAATTAACTAACATTGCAAGTGGAGATAACTCCTTGCTGCTGCTGCTGCTAAATCGCTTCAGTCGTGTCTGACTCTGTGAGACCCCATAGATGGCAGCCCACCAGGCTCCCCTGTCCCTGGGATTCTCCAGGCAAGAACACTGGAGTGGGTTGCCATTTCCTTCTCCAGAGATAACTCCTTAGGAGAATTTAATTCTTTCCATTAGTTTATTAACCATTCATCAAAGAACAAGAGAATATAATTGTTTTTTATTTTTATGCACAAATATTCAAGTTACTAATCTTGCTATCCTATTCATAAACAAATCCTCAAAGCTTAAGAGCAACTACATTTTAAAGTTTGCAGCTATAGTTAATAGAATATTCATTTTAAACCCAAATTGCCATTAGTCCTATTTTCTAAGCCCCTCTACACTAAAACACTCAAACTGACAAGCAGCATATTAAGTGAAAACATCTGTGCTATATTAAGTGAGGGGAGGGGGAAGAGAAACAAAATATTGTATATAACAAATATATTTGTATACACACATTTACCTATATATAGTTATTAATATTTATAATCACAAATCTTCTAAAGAAGATGTGACCAATAAACTACAACCTGTTCTCCACACTGTGGTCCTTTGAAAACATTCCTTCTCTACTCAAAAGCTGACAAACTGGTATCTGTTCAATCATTGAACAAAATCTTAACAGTGCTTATTTCTTGGCTAAGGAATTAGTTTATTTTTGTTTGTCCTTCTATGGATTTTCCAAGTTTTCTATAACCACTGTACATTTTTACAATCATGATTATAAGGATTCTTTTTAATAACAAAGAAAATTGCTATATTATAGCCTAAAAAAAAAAACAGTAAATAAAACTGAATGATTAGGAACACAACTAACATAAACATTTATTTTAAAAGACTAAAGGGAATATGGCAAATGCTGACAGTGGTTGCCTCTTAGGGGTGTATGTGGATCATCCCTGTCCACCCAACAGATTTTTTAAAATTTTTCTGATCTCTCCACATTTTTTTCAAGAACAGATTCTATTTAGATTCAATGAAGTTCATACTGCCAAAAGCACGTGGACACTTCTCTGTCCTTATATTACTTAACCTCTCAGCAAAAATCAACACAGTTAGACTTTCTATGATTGTTGAAATGCTAATCTCTCTTGTCTTCCTTACTTTGCTGCTGCTGCTGCTAAGTCGCTTCAGTCGTGTCCGACTCTGTGCGACCCCATAGATGGCAGCCCACCAGGCTCCCCTGACCCTGGGATTCTCCAGGCAAGAACACTGGAGTGGGCTGCCATTTCCTTCTTCAATGTATATAAGTGAAAAGTGAAACGGAAGTCACTCAGTCATGTCCGACTCTTAGCGACCCCATGGACTGCAGCCTACCAGGCTCCTCCGTCCATGAGATTTTCCAGGCAAGAGTACTGGAGTGGGGTGCCATCGCCTTCTCTGCCTTACTTTGCTGCTGCTGCTGCTAAATCACTTCGGTCGTGTCTGACTCTGTGCGACCTCACCAGGCTCCCCCGTCCCTGGGACTGTGCAGGCAAGAGCACTGGAGTGGGTTGCCTTTGCCTTCTCCATCCTTACTCTGCTGCTGCTAAGTCGCTTCAGTCGTGTCTGACTCTGTGCGACCCTATAGACGGCAGCCTACCAGGCTCCACCGTCCCTGGGACTCTCCAGGAAAGAACACTGGAGTGGGTTGCCATTTCCTTCTCCAATGCATGAGAGTGAAAAGTCAAAGTGAAGTCGCTCAGTCCTGTCTGACTCTTAGTGACCCCACGGACTACAGTCTACCAGGCTCCTCTGTCCATGGGATTTTCCAGGCAAGAGTACTGGAGTGGGTTGCCATGCCTTCTCTGCCTTACTTTGCTAGTATCTACTTAATTCTTTACTGGCTTGACCTCTGTCCTAAGCTACAGATTCATCTATCCTGCTGTTTACTTAACATAATTGTTCACTTGGATTTCTGGCATGTATCTCAAATTTCCTACATCCAAAAAAGGAGGCTTCTGATTCCTACCCTCCACCCTCACAAGCTACCCCTTCTCCTAGTCTTCTGATCCTAATGAAAGGTACCACCACCCACCCAGTCTCTCAAGCCCCAAGTAATCACCTCCAGGTAATCCTCCTCACCTGCTACCTCACTTCTCTACAAAGGCTTCTAGAACATCTTCTGTCAAGTGAAGAAAAAAAGCTGACTAAAATGATGTGTGTATGTTAAGTTGCTTCATTCATGTCCAACTCTTTGCAACCCTATGGACTGTGTTAGGTATCCTAAATAAATTAACCCTACAAGAGAAAAACCATTGTCAATATCACCATGGCACTAAAAAAATCTTCAAGGACAAATTATTTTCTTTAAAAAAAAAAAAAAAGAAGCGAAAACTTCTGAACATAAGCTATAATTTATTTTAAAAAGTACTTATGTGTTACTTGAGTATTTTAACCATTAATTTTAATAAGAAAAAGTAATACATGAGGAGGAGAGACCAGTGCACTACACGGAAGAAGGTCATGTTACTTTAAAATGAACAGAAGGTGCCACCAAGTGGGAAAAAAGTATATCCACAGTAAAGAAAAATCCAGGCAAGCCATGGTTTTTTCTTTTTAAACTTGGCTTAAAGGATTTCAGAGTTCAAATATTTCAAACCACACACAAACAAAACTTTGTTTCTGATGTAAATGAAAACAGCAATTTTATACTATTATGCAAAAAACTGCCCAAATTTTCTTTCCATTGGCATTCAACAACATTTTATCGTGTCAGATTTCATGTAGATACTGATTAAATAATCAGTACTTGGTTTACTACCATAAAAATGAAAATAAATATTATTGTGCATTACTGTATAGATGGTGGCAATTAACTACTTAAAGATAAAATTAAGGGTACTCCAAAATGTCAGTATTTGTAATCCACTGAAATAAAGACTTTGAGTAGTCTATTCAGTCAAGTTAAAGGAGAAATTAAAATCTAATCGTTGACCCCATAAATGAATCAAGGACTTCCCTGGTGGCTCAGACAGTAAAAGCATCTGCCTACAATGCGGGAGACCCGGGTTCGATACCTGGGTTGGAAAGATCCCCTAGGAGAAGGAAATGGCAACCCAGTCCAGTACTCTTGCCTGGAAAATCCCATGGACGGACTGGGGAGCCTGGTAGGCTACTGTCCATGGGGTTGCAAAGAGTCAGACTGAGAGATTTCACTTTCACTTTAAATGAATAAAACAGATAAGAAAAGGAAACTACTGTAACCAAGAAAAACAACAGATAGTAAGTTACAATACACTACTAGTCTACCAGCCAGTACTCATTAAGTGACTATAAACTCCAGGACAGGCTCTTATATATTTTCATCTGTATAAATGTACACACCCATGAGTACCTGAAACGTAGTGGGGTATTCAATAAATATTCACTCAATGGCATGAACTGTTTGTAAGCTGGTGCTGTGCTGGGCTCTAGGCAATAATTTTTTCTTTAATTTTCAAGGTTCGAGTGGCCCCACTGCCCATCCAAGATGTCTGCACCACCACGGATTCCTTTTGTTTATCTACTGTTAGACCTTATCGACTGCTGACACACTCAAAGAAAATGAAAGCTTTGAGACAAGACCAACAAAATGAACTCATTTCCCCATGTTACCACAAAGATGGGGAGCATTAAGTGAGCCACAAGTTCATTAAAAATATGCCCTGCTGCTGCTGCTAAGTCACTTCAGTCGTGTCCAACTCTGTGTGACCCCATAGATGGCAGCCCACCAGGCTCCCCCATCCCTGAGATTCTCCAGGCAAGAACACTGAAGTGGGTTGCCATTTCCTTCTCCAGTGCAGGAAAGTGAAAAGTGAAAGTGAAATCGCTCAGTCATGTCCAACTCTTAGCGACCCCATGGCTGCAGCCCACCAGATTCCTCCGTCCATGGGATTTTCCAGGCAAGCGTACTGGAGTGGGGAAAAATATGCCCTGGTTCTACCAAAAGCACTGAAAGTATGCCTCTGAAGGGAAATCCTTCCCCAGGTGAGACTATGCAACTACTCAACAGACTCAAGAGACTGTCAGAGGCCACAGAGGGCCCCTGAGAACTCAGAAGGGCCGAGCACAGGAACCACAGCCTGAGGAACACAGGGACACATCAGGTGTTCCTCCCCCCGGGAGTCTTTGCAGTAGTCCGTACAGGGGACATGGCTCACCCAGGCATCCATCTTTGACTCTCTAGATGACACAGCACAGGCTCAAGGGAGATGAGAACCACACGAGACAGGTGCAGGAGCTGCCCTGACTTTAAAGCTTCATGTCTGCAAAAGCTAACATCTCTGCTAACAACTACACAGGCACGACTTCAGGACTGCCATTCCCAGCAGGGACATACCATTTCTAAGAGCAACAAGACAGGGGAGCCCAAACATAGCTAACTCATCAAGCATTTTTAAGTCCTCTCAATTTAGATGCAGTTTGCCAATCAAGGATCAGTTTTATCCAGCAATATGATTGATACACTCTAACCTGGTTTCCAGGGTAACAGAGCTAGATATTTAACTGAAGATCAGAGTCTCTCAACCCCTTTACCCATAATTTATGAAAACTGCATACTCTACTAGGTAAAATCACACGTGAAGTCCTATCTCCAGCACCAACCTCTGTTCTGACTTCCGGACTAACGTTTTCAACTATCTACCCACCACACTCACTTGGCTGTCTAACAGACATCTCAGATGGAACTCTTGATTACGTCTTCCAGTTCTGCTTCTCCCATCCTGCCTGCTCCTCCTCTTCCCAGATAATATACCACTAGTAGTTCAGGCCAAAATCTTGAAGCTGCCCTTTTCTCTCAAAATCCAATCTATCAGCAAATCCAGTTTAGTCCATCTTACTTCAAAATGTGTCTCTGTGGTGGGCAGCCTCTAAGATGACCTCAATGACCACATCCTGCTGGTGGACACACCTCTCCTTGAGTGTGGGCTAGCCCGACGGACTCAACGCTAACCAACAGAACACAGCATCAGTGTGGTGTCCCTCCTGAGATTAGGTTTAAAAAGACGGCGGCTTCCAACTACGGTGCTCCCTTTCATTTGCTCCTGACTGTAACTCTAGGAAAACCAGCTGCCGCATCATGAGGTAGTCTTGAGGGGAGGCCCACACGACTGTTCTAAGGTCTGTCCAGAGCCACGTGAATGAGTTTGACAGTGGATCCTTCCAAATGTAAACCTCAATATGACTGCAGCCTCACATGGCAGAGATGGGGAAACAATGGAAACAGTAACAGACTTTATTTTCTTGGGCTCCAAAATCACTGTGAACAGTGACTGCAGCCTTGAAATTAAAAGACGCTTGCTCCTTGGAAGAAAAGCTATGACAAACCTAGATAGTGTATTAAAAAGTAGAGACATTACTTTGTCGACAAAGGTCCATATAGTCAAAGCTATGGTTTTTCCAGTAGTCATGTATGGATGCCAGAGTTGGACCATAAAGAAAGCTAAGTGACAAAGAATTGATGCTTTCAAACTGTGGTGTTGGAGAAGACTCTTGAGAGTCCCTTGGACTGAAAGGAGATCCAACCAGCCCATCCTAAAGAAAATCAACCCTTAATATTCGTTAGAAGGACTGCTGCTGAAATTCCAATACTTTGGCCACCCGATGCTGACTCATTAGAAATGACCCCAATGTTGGGAAAGATTGAAGGCAGGAGGAGAAGGGGACAATAGAGGATGAGATGGTTGGATGCCATCACTGTCTCAATGGACATGAGTCTGAGCAAACTCTGGGAGATGATGAAGGACAGGGAAGCCTGGCGTGCTGCAGTCCATGGGTCGCAAACGGTCGGCCACGACTGAGCAACTGAACAAAAGCAGCAAACACACGGTGTCTTCTGTGTAGCCTTGTGA
The DNA here is from genome assembly GCA_006408695.1 of Aepyceros melampus. Taxonomy (NCBI): domain Eukaryota; kingdom Metazoa; phylum Chordata; class Mammalia; order Artiodactyla; family Bovidae; genus Aepyceros; species Aepyceros melampus. Next base: position 350,292 of record SJXQ01003225.1, read on the forward strand.
GAGATTCTAAGCCAGAGATATCCAGCTAAGCTGCACTCAAAACTCTTACCCACAAAACTGTAAGATAATGTTTATTGTTTTAAACTAAATTAGAAAAATCTGTTACACAGGAGTAGCCAATGGTGCGTGCATGCTCAGTCGTGCCTGACTCTGTGACCCCAGGGACTATACAGCCCACCAGGCTCCTCTGTCCATCCTCTGGGATAACCCTGGGAAGAATACTGGGATGGGTTGCTGTTTCCTCCTCCAGGGGATCTTCCTGACCCAGGGAATGAACCCGCGTCTACTGCGGGTCCTGCACTGGCAGGCAGATTCTTAACCTCTGTCCCACCAGGAAAGCCCCCAAGAGCCATTAGCTGGGGCTAAGCAAAGTAAGCATCCGTCTGCTTGGCGCCGTGGGTGGAGAGGAGGAGTGTGGCAACAGACTAGTAAGGTGGCAGAGCCCGCACGGGAACAAGAAGGCATCCACGTGGGGAGGTAGGGGGAGTTGCCAAGCTGATGTGGGGTGCTGGAAGCAAAGGGGGGTAAGAAGGGCATTCAGAGGTGGGAGTGGGAAGGAAGCAATGAGAACTTCAATACACAGAGTGGAATTCATCACATAAGTAACTCTATTTAAAAAAAGAAGAAACAGAAATATGGAAAGAGAAAAACTAGAATATAACCTGAGGTGTTGGACTGGATTCAGTGGCATTGCTGTGGATGCATGGTTTTCAATGTGTAGACTGAAAAAGACAGAGATATAGATGTAAACACACATACACACAATTGTTAGAGCCAACTAAGCTTGTCCACTCTCAGGGCCTGGGAGCAGTGATGTCCCAACAGCAGTGAGCATACCTTGCACTTAGATATTATTATAGTTTCTAAATACTATACTGAAAAATAGCAAGAAAACAAAACAAACACAGGGCTCCTCAAAGAAATGGCTGTTTTCATGGGGGGGAGGGGGGTGGTAAACATAAGATGAACCTGGAAAAATTGTTGTCAGAAAGAATGCACTCCAAGAATGCTGGAGATGTTTTAAAAGGTCCACAAATGCAGACTGAATGGACTCCTACTGGTCAAATTTGTTCAATTGAGCAATAAAAGAACAAATATATTAACAGATTATGCTGCTGCTGCATTGCTTCAGCTGTGTCTGACTCTCTGCAACACTATGAATTGCAGCCCAGACTGTGGACAGAGGCCCCTCTGCCCATGGGGATTCTCCAGGCAAGAATCCTGGGGCAGGTTGCTGTGCCCTCCTCCAGGGGACCTTCCCGACGCAGGGAGGGAACCTGTATCTCTTATGTCTCCTGCGTTGGCAGGCAGGTTCCTTACCACTGGTGCCACCTGGGAAGCCCATTAATGGACTATAACCCACTGATTAAAATAACAGTTTATACTGCTATAAATAAATTGAAGTTTCTTGAGGAACTGGATAGCTATATAACTTCAGAGTTTCTCCCCACAAAATGCTAACTGTAAAGGGAAAATGAGTAACTAGCATGCAGAAATCTGGGGAAATCAGAAGCCATTTAATAAAATGCAACAAGAACCTGACATTGCTTCCATGACATTCCTGCCACAGATGCATAGCTCGCATCGAGTTATGAGGAAACACACTGAGGGGCACTCCACAACGCAACTGGCCTGCAATGTTGTAAGTGTTAAGATCACAAAAATCAAGGAAAAACTGATGAACCAATCCAGTGTGCAAGAGACTAGAGAGAAATGAGGTCTACAGGAAAGGCATGCCCAGACCCTCTTGCTATAAAGGACACTGTTGGGAACACTGATGAAACCCGAAACAGGGTCTGACCATTACACAGCAGTGGTGTATCACTTAATTTCCTACCTTTGATGTTACATTGTAGCCATATATGTAGGAGAATGTACTTGTTTGTAGGAGTTAAATACTAAAGGTAATTCTGTCCTAATAGGACATCATTTTGGAAATTTAGTTTGAAATGATTCAAGTACTTGGAACTTTTCAGAAAATTTGGGATTGTTCCCAATTTTTAAAAAATTGTAAAACAGGACTTCCCTGGTGGCGCAGTGGATAGGAATCTGCCTGCCAGTGCAGGGGACACTGTTTCGATCCCTGGTCCAGGAAGATCCACATGCCACGGAGCAGCTAAGCCTGTGTGCCACAACTACTGAGCTCATGCTCTAGAGCCCGCAAGCTGTAACTACTGAAGCCTGCATGCCCGAGCCTGTGCTCCGCGACACGAGAAGCCACTGAAATGAGAAGCGAGCACCCTGCAGTGAAGAGCAGCCCCCATATACTGCAGCTAGAGAAAGCCCATGCACCACAAAGAAGACCCCTCCTAGCCAAAACTAAATAAAGAAACAAAATTTAAAACCTATAAAACAGATCACACTCTATCTTACTTTCCAGTGACTTTCTAAGAACTTTAAAAAAACAGCCAAAGGATTTACCCATGACTTACAAGATCCACATGCAGATGTAGCTACTGTAGGCCCTAAGCTAGTCTCCTGACATCTTCCCCTCACTCATTCCATTCCAGCCCAACTGGCCACTTTGCTGTTCTTTTGAATACAAGTAATACATCTCAGATACAACGGGCCTTTGCACCTGTGGTTTCTGCTGTCTGGAACTCTTCATTTCCCCCCACCTCAGACCCCTCCCCTTTCCAACTGTTCTTCAAGAAGCCTTCCCTAACTCCTGTATTAAACAGCCGCCTCCCTCACGAGAGAAGGCCCTCACTCTTTATGAATATCAGCTCCCTTGCATTTACTGTTTCCTAAAATACAGAACATGCTTGTTCTTCTGCTTCCTCTCATGAGAGCAAGGGCTTTGTTTCACTCACTCGTTGTATCCTCAGAGCCCACAATTGTTCTTGGCACCCGTTAGGTACGCCATAGGTTTTTTCGTTTTCCACCATAGGTATTTGAATGAATCAAGATGACAGACTGTAGTTCATTATGCTATACGTAATAACTGGCTCTCTAACAAAAGAAAAATCAACCCAACTTCAGATTTATTCATGGGTCAAATCAAAGGTAAGATTAGAGTTCTATAATGCATTGTACTCAGTCAGAACCCCAATGTTCATTGTAACACTATTTATAATAGCCAGGACATGGAAGCAACCTAGATGTCCTTCAGCAGATGAAGGCTAAGAAAGCTGTGGTACATATACACAATGGAGTATTACTCAGCCATTAAAAAGAATACATTTCAATCAGTTCTAATGAGGTGGATGAAGCTGGAGCCGATTATACAGAGTGAAGTAACCCAGAAAGAAAAACACCAATATAGTATACTTACACATGTATATGGTATTTAGAAATATGGTAATGATAAACCTGTACGTGAGACAGCAAAAAAGACACAGGTGTATAGAACAGCCTTTTGGACTCTGTGGGAGAGGGAGAGGGTGGGATGATTTGGGAGAGTGGCAGTATAACATGTATGATATCATAAGTGAAACGAATTGCCGGTCTAGGTTCAATGCAGGGTACAGGATGCTTGGGACTGACGCACGGGGATAATCCAGAGAGATGGTGTGGGGCGGGAGGGGGGGGGGTCGGGATTGGGAGTTCATGTACATTCATGGCTGATTCATGTCAATGTATAGCAAAATGAATACAGTATTGTAAAGCAAAACAAACTAAAAAATAAAAATTAATTAAAAAAAAAAAAGGGGTTTCTGAGAAACAAACAGCTGAGCTGATCCAAACCACTTTCTCCAACGAAGACTCATCACAAGCCTTTAAGCTTCCTTTACAAACAAGGGTCATCGAAGGTGCTCAGAATTTAGGGGGCTTCACTCCACAAAGAAACCCAGCTTTGTATCCTTAACTGCCCTCAGGCAGCACCCAAGCACATGATATTATCTTCTACAGCTTTCAGCTTCTTTTTTATGTGATCTCAGATCTTACATATAAAGGACTGGCTTGGCTGAATAGTACTTATCACTTCAGATTTTTAACTATTTAATGGTTTAAGATGCGTTTCATCCCACATAATTTAAATCAATTCCCTCCTCCAACCTCTAATCTAGACAGGTACTCTAAAGGAGATGGCCATCCATCTGACCAACAGCCCACAGACCTTCTACACGCTCTCAGGACCAACCCCTCCCAAAAACAATCAACCAAATAAATGAAAACTGCAGGATACCTCATCACCTAAACCAACACTCCACTTTGAGATCGTGGTCTCAAATAGTGCCCCTGACATACAGAATGCCCCTTCAGAGAAGGCAGATAGCTCCAGACCTAAAATCACAGCTCCTCACATTTTAACAGACCACAGATTATTATTTCCCATTAAAAAGAGCACCAACATCCAGCCTCAAATAACATCAGTGCTGCTTTCTCATGTTAAGAGCCAATGAGTTTTATTAAAGACACACTCCAATACCATAGTCTTCAAACTACATCACTGAAAGGATTAAATGCTCCTAAGGAGTCCAAGTGGTGGACCAGAAGTTGAAAACTGTATGTACGTGAAACCTTATAAACATATTTTCCCTAGCTCACATAATATTTAAAAAAAAAACAAAAAAACTACTCTGTCCAATCAAGTAGACTGTTCAATTTAAATAAAACATTAGATTAGCTCACTTCCTTAGTCACATCAGCCACATTTCAAGGCACTCTGGGCTACACGTGGCTGGTGGTTTTGTTGTAGTTCAGGTGCTAGGTCGTGTTGGACTCTTTGTGACCCCATGGACTGTGGCCCGCCAGGCTCCTCCATCCATGGGATTTCCCAAGCAAGAACACTGGAGTGGGTTGCCTTGCCCTTCTCCAGCGGATCTTCCCAACCCAGGGACCGAACTTGCGTCTCCTGCACTGGCAGGTGGAGTCTTCATCACTCAGTGAGCCACCAGGGAAGCCCCACTGGACAGCATAGTTACAGAACGTTTCCATCATTATGGAAAGTTCTACTGGACAGTGCTATATTTAAACTGACAAACATCTTTAAAATAAACATTCAAAAACGAACAAACAGAAAACAAATCTCATAAAGAAATGCAGATTTTCACTTTCTCTTGAAAAATTGTATCTGGAAACCCGTGGCTGGATCCCCACCTGGTGGAGCTGGAGAGGGAGCAGCACGCTGCCCTCACTGATGGAGCACGTGCGTTCAGCTCACTGTAACGCCCAGAACCCCCGGCACTTCAGCCACCCAGTGCCTAAATTCCTACTTGAGCTTTAGAATGAAAGTGAATACTATGAGATTCTCTCAGTTTCTACTCAATAGAGCCCCAAACTATTTCTGACAATCAAGTTCAACTAAAAGATCACAATTAACCTGATACTTTATTTTCAGGTGTGGTTTTTTTTTTTTTTGTAAAATTTTCTAGACCAGGATCTTCTAGAAAGGATCTCTAGAGTATATCAACCAGCAATCTATAAAATAAATACTTTTTTTGAACTATTTTTATTAAAAATTTGGTAATTCAAGTAAGGATTTTAAATTGCATTTTTAAAATAGATATATTAAAAAAAATCATAGTTTTTAGAGACTTAAGGAATTTGAGGGAATCCCATTTAACAGATAAGAAATCCAAACTCCAGAGAGGTTAAGGAATGTGCTTTAAGATGAACTGCTGAGTAAGATCAGAGCGAGAGCGCTTTCAGCCTTTCTCTTCACTACAGTTAAGTGATACTACTGCTGCTGCTAAGTCGCTTCAGTCGTGTCCGACTCTGTGCGACCCCATAGACGGTAGCCCACCAGGCTCCCCCGTCCCTGAGATTCTCCAGGCAAGAACACTGGAGTGGGTTGCCATTTCCTTCTCCAATGCATGAAAGTGAGAAGTAAAAGTGAAGTCGCTCAGTCGTGTCCGACTCTTAGCGACCCCATGGACTGCAGCCTAGCAGGCTCCTCCGCCCATGGGATTTTCCAGGCAAGAGTACTGGAGTGGGGTGCCATTGCCTTCTCCGAAGTGATACTACAGCCCCCTGTTTTTCCTCAAAGACAGCCACACCATTATGTAACCCAACATATAATATGATTGGTGACACCTCTCCATCAAGAGATAGTCTGTCTACATCTCTCCTGTTAAAGATGAACAGAGTTTTCTAACTGCCTCGGCCAAGTGAATGCAGACTCAGTACTGGACGATTCCCACACTAACTCAGATAACATGGCTTCTGCCTGGCGCTCCCTCTCAGAGCATTTGCCTGAGGAGGCTCAGGCTACTTGAGAGTATTCCAACCCAACACTCAGCCTGCCCCTGCTAAAAGCCAGCCATCAATTGCCAGACAGAGAGAGAACATACCTCCAGACTGCTATCAGAGCTGCTCCAGGTCTTTGCCCAAACCCTCCAACCCCCACCTTTGGCCAGGCTGTCCTTGCTTAAAACCAGCCAAACAAGCCACTACCTCCACCCACAGGTTTAGTAAAAGTGAACATGAATTTTTAAGTTAAAGGGTCCAGAGATAAGAACGGAAGCTACAAGCAAAAACTCAGATGGAACCAGATGACCAACCAGTGAATCTGACCTCCAACTATAATCACCCTGAGTCGCCTTATACATTGATTTCTACGATATCAGCATATTAAATGGCACCCCTACCAATAGTGATGACCAGACATTAATCACATAAAAAGGATAAAAAGGGAGTGGCACCCCACTCCCTGAGGATGGGGGAGCCCTACCTTTCCTGGCAGACTAATGCATAAGTCCCTCCATCATTAGCCTCACTCTTCCTCCCTTTGTCTTTACTTTTAAAAATAAAATCCCTCTTGCCACTGATTGGAGTAAGATGGAGGAGGAGAAAGACATGTGCTCATCTCCTCCTCCAAGGACACCAAAATTGCAACTAGCTGCTGAACAATCAACAGGAACTCACCAAAAAAAAGATACCCCACATCCAAGGGCAAAGGAGAAGCCGCAACAGGATGGTAGGAGGGGTGCAATTGAGTTTAAAATCAAACCTCATACCAGTCCAAGATGCTTGGAGAATACATACAAAAAAACCTTGTGTGCACCAGGACCCCAGGGAAAGGAGCAGAGACTGAGCCACAGTCTGAGACTGAGCCAGACTTGCCTATGTTTGAGTGTCTCCTGGAGAGGCATGGGGTCTCAGGAAGCATTATGATGAAGAAAGCCAGTAGAGGTGATGAAATTCCAGCTGAGCTATCTCAACTCCTAAAAGATGATGCTGTGAAAGTGCTGCACTCAGTAACATGCCAGCAAATTTGGAAAACTCAGCAGTGGCCACAGGACTGGAAAAGGTCAGTTTTCATTCAATTTCAAAGAAGTGCAATGCCAAAGAATGTTCAAATTGCTGCACAACTGCACCCATTTCACACGCTAGCAAAGTAATGCTCAAAATCCTTCAAGCTAGGCTTCAAAAGTATGTGAATCAAGATATACGAGCTGGATTTAGAAAAGGCAGATGAACCAGAGATCAAATTGCCAACATCTGCTGGATCATAGAAAAAAGCAAGGGAATTCCCAAAAAACACCTACTTCTGTTCCGTTGACTATTCTAAAGCCTTTGACTGTGTGGATCACAATGAACTGTGGAAAATTCTTAAAGAGACAGGAATACCAGACCACCTTACCTGCCTCCTGAGAAACCTGTATGCAGGTCAAGAAGCAACAGTTAGAACGGGACATATAACAACGGACTGGTTCAAAATTGAAAAGGAGTATGTCAAGGCTGTATATTCTCACCCTGCTTATTTAACTCATATGCAGAGTACATCATGAGAAATGCTGGGCTAAAGGAAGCACAAGCTGGAATCAAGATTGCCAGGAGAAATATCAATAACCTCAGATATGCAGATGATACCACCCTAATGGCAGAAAGCAAAGAGGATCTAAAGTGCCTCTTGATGAAAGTGAAAGAAGAGAGTGAAAAAGCTGGCTTAAAACTCAACATTCAAAAACTAAAATCATGGCATCTGGTCTGATAACTTCCTGGCAAATAGATGGTGAAACAATGGGAACAGTGACCATTTTCTTGGGCTCCAAAATCACTGCAGATGGTCACAGCAGCCATGAAATTAAAAGACACTTGCTCCCTGGAAGAAAAGCTATGATGATCCTAGACAGCGTATTAAATAGCAGAGACATCACTTTTCTGACAAAGGTCCATCTAGTCAAAGCTACGGTTTCTCCAGTAGTCATGTACGGATGTGAAAGGTGGACTATAAAGAAGACTGAGCATCGAAGAACTGATCCTTTTTAACTGTGGTGCTGGAGAAAACTTTTGAGAGTCCCCTGGACTGCAAGGGGATCAAACCAATCAATCCTAAAGGAAACAATCCTGAAAATTCATTGGAAGGACTGATGCTGAAGCTCCGATCCTTTGGCCACCTGATGCAAAGAGCCAACTTACTGGAAAAGATCCTGATGCTGGGAAGACTGAGGGCAGGAGAAGGGGCAACAGTGGATGAGATGGCTGGATGGGATCATCAACTCAACAGACATGAGTGTGAGCAAGAGTTTGGGGAGAGAGTAAAGGACGCAAAGCCTGGCATGCCGCAGTCCACAGGGTCACAAAGAGTCAGACATGACTAAGTAGCTGAACAACAACTATTGCCACCTAGGCAAGAAGTTGACCTGTGAAGATAGTTCTTGCTTCTCCACTCTTTGGCCAGTGATAAAGCTTGTGCTGAGTCAATCTCAATCAGGGTCTATGGGATGTAATCAGTAACAAGATGATTCCAGCATCAGCCCTCTGAGTCTTCCCCTTGAAGCCTCGGACATCCTGGAGCAGAGATAAGCCATCCCTGCTCTGTCTTGTCTGAACTCCTGACCCAAAAAAACTCCAAGATAAATACTTATTGTTGTTTTAAGCTACCAAGTTCTAGGATAACTAGTCACATGACCATCACAATTGGGACCAATGCTTTCAGAACACTGGGGACTAACTTAGGAATATAAATTAGACAAATATTTGTGTAATACTGCCAACTTAAATAAAATAAAATGCTGATGCAGCCTACCATTCAGGGGGCACCATGCTTCCATCCACATCCCAGAACGTGTTTTTGCCATTCATTTCAGTAGTATATATAACCCATCGGTGTCGGCCTGGATGGAAAGATCAACATGTAGTTTAGAGAGATGTGAGGAGATAAAGACCAGCTTTCTAAAACAGCGTAATTGCATAGTATCAAAGTAATCTTTGTATTAAGAAAAGACTTTTATATGCTCTTATGTAAGAGTAAAAGTTAGAGAACTACAGAGACCCAGGTGTACTACTGAAGGTAAATTCCAGAAGTACATGGCAAGGTTTATCAAAACCTAGAGGCCACCTCAGGAAAACCCCTCTAGGGCATAAACTCACTCTGTGGGTGGAGCTCAGGCCTTTTCCACAGTGCAGAACCCTTGCTTCTCCCCCAGGTCTCCTGCCAACCAGGTATCAGAGAGGGAAGGGGAATATGTTCTCAGTCATTCTGGGTATTCAGGAGAGAAAAGTGCTCCTCCTGAAACTGGGGCAAGAGAAATGTATCCACAGCAATCACACTTGAGCTACAGGTTTCCATATAAATATTTTCAAATAACCATCAGAGATTCTTTAGGAAATTGGTGGTTATTATATAATAAGCAAACATTATATATGATGGTTAGGTAAGTAGAACAGCTCATGTTATCAAAATACTATGGTTGCATGCTTTAACAAATTTCTATGAAACAGCTGAGAGCCTAACCACAATTTACAAAACTAATGAACACTGTCACTTTTTTTTCCTTTTACTTTTTACTGGGATATAGTTGATTTACAATGATGTGTTTCAGGTGTAGAACGAAGTGAATCTGTTTTATATATATATATCTCCACTCTTTTAAGATTCTTTTCCCATATAAGCCATTACAGAGTGTTAAGTAGAGTTCCCTGTGCTATACAAGACTGTCATTTATTATCAGAGGCTGTTAGGCAAGTTATGAGCCTCAGTTTCTTTACCTATTAAAAGTGGATGATTATACCCACATCTTAATGTTGTTACGAAAATTAAGTGTCACACACACACACCTAGTTTAGTATCGAGCACATAAGTGCATGCTACTGCTAAGTTGTTTCAGTCGTGTCCGACTCTGTGTGACCCCATAGACGGAAGCCCACCAGGCTCCCCTGTCCCTGGGATTCTCCAGGCAAGAACAGTGAAGTGGGTTGCCATTTCCTTCTCCAATGCATGAAAGTGAAAAGTGAAGGTGAAGTCGCTCAGTCAAGTCCGACTCTTAGCGACCCCATGGACTGCAGCCTACCAGGCTCCTCCATTCATGGGATTTTCCAGGCAAGAGCACCGGAGTGGGGTGCCATTGCCTTCTCCACATAAGTGCATAATAAACATTAATTTCTTCATCTCTTCCTCACTGCCCTCACCTCCACAAAGGGAATACTGAATTCATCCCTGTAATTAATTTTAACCCAATAAGCAAAATGATGCCATGATAGAGCTGGGCTTTAACAATTTCATAATCTATACTTATCAAAATTTTAAATGTGCATACTCAGACTCAGCAATTCCACTTATAGGAATTTACTCTTAGAATACTTAAACAAGTGAATGTGGACACTGTTACAATCAAGTTCACTGCAGCACTGTCTCTAACAGCAAAAAGTTGAAGGCAATGTGTCTACCAACAGCGAACTATTCAAGAAAATAATGGTTCTTCCATACAGTGGAATACAGTGTTGCTATTAAAAAGAATGGTGTGAAAAGTCGTAAAATAAGAAAACACAAAACAAGCGTTCAAACAGAAAAGAATGCTGTAGATACCTTCAACTTACTATGGGAAAAATGACTCATGATTTTTATGTAAAAGTATTTCAGTTTACAAACAACATGCATAATTTAAAAAAAGAATGTTTACACATGTACCAAGGAATCTTGCAATATATACATTATACTATTAAAATGGGGTAAAACTATGAGACAAGGAAGCTTTCCTTTTTCACTTCATACACTAAGTTTCAATGTTTTACAACAAAATATATCATTTTTTTAAATTAGCAGAAGTAAAGTTGGCTTAAAGCTCAACATTCAGAAAACGAAGATCATGGCATCTGGCCCCATCACTTCATGGGAAATAGATAGGGAAACAGTGGAAACAGTGTCAGACTTTATTTTTGGGGGCTCCAAAATCACTGCAGATGGTGACTGCAGCCATGAAATTAAAAGATGCTTACTCCTTGGAAGGAAAGTTATGACCAACCTAGATGGCATATTCAAAAGCAGAGACATCACTTTGCCAACAAAGGTCCATCTAATCAAGGCTATGGTTTTTCCAGTGGTCATGTATGGATGTGAGAGTTGGACTGTGAGGAAAGCTGAGCACAGAATTGATGCTTCTGAACTGTGGTGTTGGAGAAGACTCTTAGAGTCCCTTGGACTGCAAGGAGATCCAACCAGTCCATTCTGAAGATCAGCCCTGGGTGTTCTTTGGAAGGAATGATGCTAAAGCTGAAACTCCAATACTTTGGCCACCTCATGCGAAGAGTTGACTCATTGGAAAGGACTCTGATGCTGGGAGGGATTGCGGGCAGGAGAAGGGACGACAGAGGATGAGATGGCTGGATGGCATCACCGACTAGATGGACGTGAGTCTGAGTGAACTCCGGGAGTTGGTGATGGACAGGGAGGCCTGGCGTGCTGCAATTCATGGGGTTGCAAAGAGTTGGATACGACTGAGCGACTGAACTGAACTGAATTGAACTGAAAGATATTTCCAATGTGAGGCACAAATGAAGAGAAGAAAAGGGGAAAGAATGAAGGAAGTTTAATATTATACTAGTTTGTAACAAAGCGATGAATAAAAAGAATTTTGGCCTGGGGCTCTGCCGCTACGTAGCTGTTATTTAATTAAGTTCCTTCTGGATAAGACATTTTCTTGGCCCTCAGTTTTTTTCTCTATTAAAAACAAACAGCTTTTTGATAATCTCGTAAAATCATTTGCAGGCCTAGAACTATGATTTGCCTAAATATTACAAAATTATGGTTACAGAGTGTTAAAATATTGCTGTTTACCCCTTGTAGACCAACATGCATCCAATGCAATCACACATGGATACATGATTTATATACTCTTAAAATATTATTAATTATTAATATTACGGTCCATGACCAAGTTTCCTCTGTAAAATGGGGGGGGGGGGATTAAAGCGCTTACCTCCAGTAGATGTTAAAGTAGATAATGTATATTATATGTGTTTAGAAAGCATATGGCACTCAAGGCCATTATATTTCACCTTATCAGTTTTTCCCCTGGATAAAGACTATTCCCTCTCTGATACTTTTAATCTCAATCAAAAGATAATTTTTTTATTATAAAAGTAACAAATGCACATGGCAAAAAATTCCCAACACTTCAAGAAGGTAATGGTAATAGCAACAGTAGTATATATTTTTTGAGCACTTATAGCCCGAGCAATAGGCAGGTGCTTCTCAACAGGGGACAACTTTGTCCCCCAGGGGACATGTGGCAGAGTCTGGAGACATTTCTGGTTGTCACAACTGCAGAAGGAAAGTGTTTCTGGCACTAAGGATGCTAAGCATTCCATAATGCACAGACCAGCCCCCCACAACAGAGAAGTATCTGACCCACAGTGTTAATCTTGTTGAGGCTGATAAATCCTACATTTGGATAAGCTCCTCCCATTCACTTTTTATCTATTTTTTATACAAGTTTATGAGGCAAATATTATTATTGTGCTGCTACTTTATAACATGAGGAAGCTGGGGCTGAGAGACATTAAGTAAGTAAACTTGAGAGTTACAAACTTTTAACATGGAGGAACAAAATGTTGAAACCTTACCATCTGATAATACTTCTAAGTTTCTTGTATTTCCTTCCAGCATTTGGAATATGAACACAAAATGCTTAATTTTCTTCCTGTGAGGCAACAAATTGTTCTGCATCTGGAGTTTTTCGTGTTACAAACATTGACATCTTTCTATATAAAATGTACTGGTTTACATCATTCTTAATAACAACAAAGTATTATACACAATGCAATTCATCAGTATCCAATTGATGCACAATTAATGTTGCTTTTAGAATTTACTAGTGAAACAATGCTGCAATGGTTGTTTTTGGTTTGCAAGAATATTTAAGGTGGATTCCTAGAAGTTGAATTGCTGGGACAAAAGATATGTGTAATATAAATTTTAAGAAAATTTACTGACTGTCCTCCAAAAGGGCTGTACTAACGTATATACTTTATCTTCAATCTTCCTTGTGGCATGCTGGATCTTTAGCTGTGGCATGTAAACTTAGTTAGGGCATGTGGGATCTAGTTCCCTGACCAGGGATTGAACTTGGGCACCCTGCACTTGGAGCACGCAGTCCCAGCCACTAGACCACCAGGGAAGTCCTAATGTATATACTCTTACGGCATTTCCTCACTAAGTATTTATCAGACTGCAAATGCTTCAAAATTCAACAGGTGAAAAAAGATAACGCTGTTTTTTGAGCTGCATTTCTGTAATTACAAGGGAGGATGAGAGGGATAAATTAGGAATTTAGATTTAAAATATACACACCACTATACATAAAATAGCTAACCAAAAACGACCTACCATATAGCACAGGGAACTATACTTAATATGTTGTAATAACCTATAATGGAAGAGAATGTAAAAAAAGAATATGTGTATTTAATACGTGAATCCCTTTGCTGTACACCTGAAACGTTGTAAATCAACTAATTTCAATAAAAATTGAAAAATAAAAAAATCATGTATTCTTTTAATAAAAAATAAGAATGAGCATCTTTTTTCATGCCTTTGCTGGTGACTTAATTTTCTTTTCCTGTGGATTATCTTTTTCTTTTTTCTACTGAGTTCTTCATCCTTTTACAAGTACCTTGTAAAAATACATTATGGAAAACAAAGTAAAATTAAATCTCAATCTCACTCCCACTACTTATACCCCAAAATACTGCACTTACCAAAAAACTGCTTGTTGTCTTCATAGTATTTATTTCCATACTTGTCTTCTCCCACTAACGTGCCAACCCTCACATCATTTGCCCTGGGAATGTCCAAAAGAAAACAAGACATTTTGGAAAGATTCTTTATTTACAAGACATGGGTAAAAGAGAGTATTAACTTTCACAAACATAGGGAGCTGTGCCAAGGAGAAAAACGAGGAGATGCTGGATATGGTCACCGACTGTACACTTCCAGCACAAGAGAGGAGAAACTGAGCCAACTGATGTGCCTTTAAATACACTAAATATATAGACCCAATACCTTCAAATTACAAGGCTACTTTTAAAAGTCTATTATCCCTAGGTCTGAGGCACTGAAGTTAGCAATAAACTTCAGGAAACCTGGAAATTAAAGTGTTTCATCTTAAAATGATTCGAACACCTGGCTCTTTCATTCGACTCTAGGTCTGCAACTCCGTTTCCCGGGACGATGCCGCTCGTCCAATTCACCGAGTGAAGGACTAGTCGGGGAAAATTGTAATCACTTCGTTTTAACTGCTTACAGTACACGGAAGGAAAGGGAAGGCCAGAGAAGGAGGAAAAAAAACCCCAAAGTTTCCCAAGGTCACACAGTGTGAGCTTTGGGCAGGCTCATTGCTCTCCAGGAAGCAGAGCAGGGTGCAGCCCACATACGCCCTCACCTCTCGGTCTCAGCTGTCTCTACAGCCGGCTTTGATCCCGTCTCCGGGAGACCCCGGGACAGACTTCCGCCGGGGGGAAGCCAGGCTGACTTGGCCGGTTGTCCTTGAGAAGAGCTGCGGATTCTGCAAGGTGACCCAAGCCCGAACCCCTTTCCAAGAAACCAGCCAGGGTAAGTCCAGTCCCAGAAGCCGAGAGCATGGTTGGGCGCCTACCTGAACAAAACTCGTAGATAGCCGCGGAGGCCACCGTGGCCGCTGACCTGCTGCAGCCCGCGCTTCAGGACCTGCAGCAACTCCATCTTGTCCTGCAGGCCCCGCCTCTTCGGCGCGCCGCGGAAAACCCCCGGCGGAACCAGCCACTCAGCGGCAGGGAGCCGACCAGAGAGAGTTCCCAAGCACGCGCAGCAGGCGGAGTTGGCTTTGCGCGTGCGCTGGTCTGGAGCGCCCCCTTGTGGCTTCCTCCCGTTTTTCAGAGAAGATGAGCTTGATCTCCCTCCAGAGCTGCGAGATGCCATTCAGGAGACAGGACAAGTGCAAAAGTCACCGATACTAGAGTTTCCCAGGTGAAGTTGTCTCTTTTGGGGACCTCAGTTTCCTCATCTAAAGTGATTGCTTTAGACCACTCCAAAAATCCTTTCTAGAGTCAAGATTCTTTAGAAACGAGTTACCGTTAAGGAATTCAGTTAACACAAAATGATTATTGCACATTTGAAAGTAAGTACATTTGATACTACTGTTGTGTAGGTAGGCCATTGAGGAGGAGGAATAGAAAAGTATAAGATTAAGTATCTACTTTCAAGGGCTTAATGATTCAGTTTCAAGTTTTGAAATAATAAAAACTTTTCTAATTTAAATTAGATGCATATTTAATTTTTAAAATAATCAGTTCAGTTCAGTTGCTCAGTCGTGTCCAACTCTGAGACCTCATGAACTGCAGCACACCAAGCTTCTCTGTCCATCACCAGCTCCTGGAGCTTGCTCAAACTCATGTTCATTGAGTCTGTGATGCCATCGAACCATCTCATCCTCTGTCATCCCCTTTGCCTGCCTTCACTCTTTCCCAGCATCAGGGTCTTTTCCAATGAAACAGTTCTTCACATTAGGTGGCCAAAGGATTGGAGCTTCAGCTTCAGCATCAGTCCTTCCAATGAATATTCACGACTGATTTCCTTTCGGATTGACTGGTTTGATCTCCTTGCAGTCCAAGGGACTCTTCAGGAGTCTTCTCCAGCACCACAGGTTAAAAGCATCAATTCTTTGGTGCTCAGCTTTCTTTATAGTCCAACTCTCACATCCATACATGACTATTGGAAAAACCATACTGGAAAAACTATACGGACTTTTGTCGGCAAAGTAATGTCTCTACTTTTTAATGTGCTGTCTACGTTTGTCATGGCTTTTCTTCCAAGGAGTAAGCATCTTTTAATTTCATGGCTGCAGTCACCATCTGCAGTGATTTTGGAGCGCAAGAAAATAAAGTCTGTCACTGTTTCCATTGTTTCCCCATCTATTCGCCATGAAGTGATGGGACCAGATGTCATGATCTTTGATTTTTGAATGTTGTTTTAAGCCAACCTTTTCACTCTCCTCTTTCACGTTCATCCAGAAGCTCTTCAATTCCTCGCTTTCTGTCATAAGGGTGGCATTTCTGCCATTTTAAAATAATAAATGGCATTAATGGAACATTTTTTCTAGCATC
Source organism: Aepyceros melampus (assembly GCA_006408695.1). NCBI lineage: Eukaryota > Metazoa > Chordata > Mammalia > Artiodactyla > Bovidae > Aepyceros > Aepyceros melampus. The sequence goes on from SJXQ01003225.1 coordinate 366,540, forward strand.
TAACTTAATGACTTTCAATATGCTTTAAAACATATACTCCTTGATCTGTCCGTTTGAAACAATCCTCTGATTCCCAGCTATTTGAGATGAGAAACTTGGCACATGATCACTTTCTTCATCCCTTCTCATCTTTTGTGCTTCCTGAAGCCAGTTTACCAATCATTTCTTTAAAAAAGTCCAAGGCTTATAAGATTTATACTCTAATCCATAACTGCAAGTCTTCATAATTGTCTAAAGAGTTTTAAAAATTGAAACACATTATTTCCTGAGAGGACTGAGTAAATAAGATTGGACTCAGACATGTAATGTCACAATACTAAATCTTCAATCTCAAAAGAGAAACCTCCAAATGTTAGGATCAAATTTTCTTTTCTTAGACTCAATCGCTCAAAATATGTCACACAGGAATTTATTTTATGCTGAAGTGTGACTTTCATGGGCTTTCCACAGGCTTTTGTTTTTAAAAATTCCATCTGTCTTATTCCATAATATAAAAATTATTCTAAAAGCATAACCATATTATTACTATCTCACCTGAAAAAGTGAATAACTGCTTAATATAAAATATCTGCTGAGGAAGGTTCAAATGTCCACAATCATTTAATAATTTTTTTGGTTTGTCCAAATAAGTTCCAACTGATTTTCTTTTAATATATGATTCCCCCATTTCCCACCCCTTGTTTTTGGTTCTTCTGGTTTATTTGACAAAAGAAACTGGTAATTTCTCCTGTAGAGTTTTCCACTGTCTGGATTTTGTTGATTGTGTCCTTGTGTTCTTCTAGCCCCTATATTTATGTTAGTATTAAATCTAGGCACCTAACAAGATTTGTGTTCATTTTTTTGTTATCTTTCCATTCAGGAGCATATATGGTGTCTGTTTGTCTCATTTTTTTGTGATTTTAGCTGTCACTGCTAAGCATTGTCTAAATAATTTCATTCCTTGATTAGCCACAAATCTCCTATAAAGAGAAAAGTATGTGTGTGTGCTCAGTCGTGTCCAACTCTTTGCAGCCCCACTGACCTTAGTTTGCCAAGCTTCTCTGCCCATTCATTTCTCCAGGCAAGAATACTGGAGTGGGTGCCATTCCCTCCTCCAGAGGCTCTTTCTGACCCAGGGATCGAACCTGAGTCTCCTGCATCTCCTGCATTAGCAGGCAGATTCTTTACCACTACCACCACCTGGGAAGCCCTATAAAGAGAAAACTTCCTCTCAACTATTTGGTTCCTGAAATACTGTTCATATAGGAAAGATGCTTGATTCTCTCCCTTATGGAACAGTTTTCAAAAGTACAGTTTGGTTTCCTAGCATCCTGTGTATGTGTAGGAGGAGAGGGAAAAAAAAAAACCCATTAAAATTTACCGCCTTGTTTTAAAGTGTATAATACAGTAACTATATATATATATATACACATACACATAGTTGCGCAGCAAATCTCTAAAACTTTTGTATCTTGCAGAACTGAAACTCTCAACACACAGAACACTCCTCTTTCTCTCTATACTAGGTTGTGCTGTGCTTTGCTAAGTCGCTTCAGTTGTATCTGACTCTAAGTGACCCTATGGACCATAGCCCGCCAGGCTCCTCTGTCCATGGGATTCTCCAGGCAGAACACTGGAGTGGGTTTCCATGCCCTCCTCCAGATCTTTCCCACCCAGGGATCACCCAGGGATAGATGGAACCTGCCTCTCTTACATCTCCTGCATTGGCAGGTAGGTTCTTTACCACTCCAATGGTTCTACTGGTAAAGAAACAGCCTGCAATGCAGGAGACCTCAGTTCAATTCCTGGGTCGGGAAGAGCCACTGCAGAAGGGATAAGCTACCCACTCCAGTATTCTTGGGCTTCCCTGGTGGCTCAGCTGGTAAAGAATCCTCCCTCAATGCGGGAGACCTGGGTTCAATCCCTGGGTTGGGAAAATTGCCTGGAGAAAGGCTACCCACTCCAGTATTTTAGCCTGGAGAATTCCATGGACTGTATAGTCCATAGGGTCACAAAGAGTTGGACACAACTGAGTGACTTTCACTTTCTTTACCACTAGCATCACTTGGGAAGCTCCTACTGGAGCTCCTATTAGGTTACCAGAGCCCAATAACCACTATTCTACTTTCTAAGAGTATGACTACTTTCAGTTCAGTTCAGTTCAGTTGCGCAGTCGTGTCCGACTCTTTGCGACCCCATGAATCGCAGCACGCCAGGCCTCCCTGTCCATCACCAACTCCTGGAGTTCACTCAAACTCACGTCCATTGAGTCAATGATGCCATCCAGCCATCTCATCCTCGGTCGTCCCCTTCTCCTCCTGCCCCCATTCCCTCCCAGCATCAGGGTCTTTTCCAATGAGTCAACTCTTCGCATAAGGTGGCCAAAGTACTGGAGCTTCAGTTTTAGTATCATTCCTTCCAAAGAAATCCCAGGATTGATCTCCCTCAGAATGGACTGATTGGATCTCCTTGCAGTCCAAGGGACTCTCAAGAGTCTTCTCCAACACCACAGTTCAAAAGCATCAATTCTTCTGTGCTCAGCCTTCTTCACAGTCCAACTCTCACATCCATACGTGACCACAGGAAAAACCATAGCCTTGACAAGACGGACGTTAGTCGGCAAAGTAATGTCTCTGCTTTTGAATATGCTATCTAGGTTGGTCATAACTTTTCTTCCAAGGAGTAAGCGCCTTTTAATTTCATGGCTGCAGTCACCATCTGCAGTGATTTTGGAGCCCAAAAAAACAAAGTCTGACACTGTTTCTACTGTTTCCCCATCTATTTCCCATGAAGTGATGGGACCAGATGCCATGATCTTCATTTTCTGAATGTTGAGCTTTAAGCCAACTTTTTCACTCTCCTCTCTCACTTTCAACAAGAGGCTTTTTAGCTCCTCCTCACTTTCTGCCATAAGGGTGGTGTCATCTGCATATCTGAGGTTATTGATATTTCTCCCAGCAATCTTGATTCCAGCATGTGTTTCTTCCAGTCCAGA